>OZ020190.1:56439601-56897101 GCA_963971165.1 Philopedon plagiatum
GTTTGACTCGTATATTGTGGAAAATTCACATTTTTTATAATTTATTTGAAGGCCAATTTCTAAACAAGATGATTTTAAAAAATTAAAATCCTGAAGAACTATTTTTGGGTCTCCAGCAAGGGTTCCATCGTCGAGATACCATAAATTAATTTCCGATTTTAGATTTAAAATTATTGGATGGAGAGCTAAACAAAACAGTGGCGGACCTAATGGGTCCCCTTGTTGGACACCTCTTTGTGAGGAAATTATTCGATTTCCAAAAGATAAAAAAGAAGGACTTTCATAGCACTGAGAAATAAAACTGTAAAAATTAGGTATGTATTCTTTCACTCTAGACAAAATTGTTTCCCTATTTACCATATTAAAAGCATTGTAGAAGTCAATGATTGTATTGTTTACATATATCCTCCAGGAACCTCAAATGCTCCCTCATGGCTCTCAGCTCATCATTAAACCAGCTAATGTTGTTACAATGGTCTGACCGCACAATGTACTCCTTCACTGGCAATGACCTCAAACATATCTGCTCCAGTGTACCCATAAACATATTAAATTGTTCATCAACATGTATATTAGCATCGCCAATAAAATCCCAAGAGCTTACCTCAATCAGATTATAAAACATTGTTAAACCTTTTTGTGTTATTATAGGTCTACATACCTTTTTAGCATGTGAAAAGCCATGATTTGGTGAAATTATTGAAATGTCAATTATTTGTCCCATATGATCAGAGATATCAAGATCAATGACCCTAGCATTCCGTATCTCCACTTCATCACTCACAAAGATGTTAAATTAAATTGTTTATAACAATTGATCGCGCTAGAATCCTGATAATGTTGGCTCAATCTACACCTAATTCTCAATGTTCATGATTTTTTTCAGATTTTTCTAAGCCATCCTTTTGGTGATAAGGGTGGGGTTTGCTCACGAATACAGCTAAATGACTAGCAGAATTTTCCGTATTAAATTTTATAAACAGCCGACGGTGGAGCCGATTTCTGCCCTATATTCATTAGGTTGAAAAGTGCTGTGCACGAATAAAAGCAGTTCAGCTTGTCACTAGAGTAACGTCGCGAGGAAATTATATTAATTAATTATTGAATCAGCCGATACTAGGTGGAAATCCATAACCACTATTATGGGATACTAGTAAAACTAAGTTGAACTTGTAAAATGTCCAATATATTTAAATGAAAAATAACATGTTTCGCTAACACTGTAGCTTCGTCAGATGACTATGAAAAATTTTTCAGACCTACGTAGTAGCTTACCAGGTACCAGTCGCTCAAACAATATAATAATTTTTTGACAAAATAAATAAAAAATGCTGTTTTCGGTTTAAAGCAACTAAGTTCAATAGGCTTAAATACTAAAACATAGAAAAATACTTTAACCCAATTTTCACAATCTGAGCTGGAGACTGATCTATCAGAATCGTCTTCGTCAACGTTAGTTTCTTTAAAAAGTGTTTCAGTTTCTAGGAACAGATAATTTTTTTGCAGTGTATTTTGATTCAATAAAGGAAACGGGGATCTGAAGAAATTAACAAGTTGTGCAGTATGTCCTCAACATTCTGGTTCCGTTCTCGCTTTCGCGCGTAATGTTCTCGGAATTTACGAAACTCTGTATTTCTAGCTTTTGATGCCTCTTCAGATAAATATCTAATATAGGAATATAAGAAAAGTTCTCGCAAATTCCTGCCCATTATATTAATAACATAATATGAACAGTTGATGGCATATATGTAGTACCAAATATTTATAATGACACATACAGCTTTGCAGTATCTGTCAAATATTCTCGAAAAGTATCAACATTTACGTTTTGACCCGAAGAAAGCGCTTTAAGAATTACAGCAACTTCTTTAATTAAATTTTTGTTCAATTCAGTGATTGCTGCTGATTTTTCGTAATGTTGAAAAAAAGTTTTAGCAGTATTGCCGTCGTTTGTAGTGCCCTCACTAGTCACTGCCCTCGCCCCGTTTTACAGCGTCTATTAGTATTTCAAGTTCATTTCGAAAATTATTTTGTATTTCTTTCTTTGTTCTTTTATTACTTTGTTTTCACGTTTAGTGGCCCAGGTTTTAACATCCATCTTATATGTTATTATGAAGTGAGCACCCCATGCACTTAAACCACATGTGGAGGGTTGATAATCCATATTTATACACATCGTCACTGGTGGTTTATACACAATGTCGAGGCCATTCATTTCGAGGTAAAAGTTAAATTAGTTCTAATTTATTTGTAACTTAGAAAATTTAATATAATTAATAACATACCTGGATAATCTTCAAAGCGGCATTAAAAAGCAAGTTTGTGTTCCTGCACGTGCGACATTACTAAAGAAAAATGTTTTTTTTTCAATATGGACAAAGTGGGATGATATTTTTGTATATTCCTAATGTATAAGAGTTATGTAATCCTCTAATGTATGTGACAAGTTAGGCATATTAGGCATTTTTTTAAAAGTCTTAAATTTTGTTTTTTCTTCGACTAGGATCACAGTTCTTCAAAATTCCATATGTAAGTAAACTTTACAAATATTTCCACTAAAATTTGGAAATATCGAGAGTAGTTAGCATACTGTAGCTACAATAAATTGCTTTCAAATTTTTTATACAACGCATTTATAAATTTTTTAAACTTGGACTTATTTTCGCATTATTTTTATCGCTCTCAGAAAAGCCAAGTTTCTGCTTAAAAATGAAATACTTTACTGTGATACATTTGGAAAAAACTGGTAAACCACTAAACTTCAGACATTTTACGAATAATCTAGAGACAAGAAAAATTAAAATTCGATAGTCGCTGTTTCGCCCTATGTCCACGAAATATCAAGTCCGTTACACTGCGGCGCACCAATTCACGGAACTCTTGTTGATTTAAATTTTTTGGAAGAATATTTTGAAGGCCGAATCATTAGTCGTAATATGCCATTGAGGTGGGTATCACGGTCCTGCGATCTCACGCCGTGCGACATTAAAAACTCGGTTTTTAAAACCCCTCGTAAAAATTTAGAAAACCCACGGGCTAGAATTACAAAAAAAAATTTCAGGAGATTAACAACTCCCCCCAAGTGCTCACCAATGTTTTTGATGCTGTAAAAAGAATGATGAGAACATGTTTAGAAGTAGAAGGTGGACACGTCTCTTATTTTGTTTAAATTTATAATTTTTAGGTTCTTTGTTGTATATGTTTTTTTTTAATTCTATTTTATGCAATGACAATGACAATAATGTAATTTTCTTAAAAATAAAAACTTCAAAACTTGACAGTTTTATTTTTCATTCAGGTGATGGTGGGGTATAGGTATACCTTTTACCTATGTTACCTTTCAGGAGTAATAATTCAAGACATTGATTCCATCGCATACTTTGAGTGCGTTTTTTTTATTTAACGTTATGTGTTGCCTTCTGTGTTCCTTGGCTCTACACAAAAACTATTTCGTTACCTCACAACATTATGAAATGTTCGAATAAAAAAGGCCGAAAGGGACGGTCTTTTTAATATGAGTTCCATTCCTTTCCGCGGATCCTGTATCCTATAAAGGATCCTTTTTTCCCCAGGACCTCTTTTGCAATTGTTGGTATAATCAGAATATTTTCTTCCCACCATTTCTGTACGTCTTCTAGCAGTTTTAAACTTCCTAGAATCTTTCGCTTCAAACCATATTTCGTCAGTCCACCATTTTATTTTTTATTACCCATTCCTCGTTGTCATCAGTGGCGTCTCTAAGGCCCCCTCAACCTTTGAAATGCGGTGGGTGCTAGGCCAGTTAGGGGCTCCGCAGCTGGAAGTTAGCTATTTTTTTGGTCGACAATTGTACACGTGACTCATCAGATCAAGCCTTAGGCGAGGGGGGGCGGGTGTAAGGTGACAATTTTACAAGTTGCGTAAGGGTACCGCCCTCGGTTTCGCCGTTGCTAGGGACTCGTCTGGGTTTATTTTTTTTTATTCGTAAACTCCTTGATATTGCCTACTAGTACTACGTACCTCATAATTTATTAAAATCTACAAGCAGTATTTGTTTCCATATGTATAGGGAATTCCTAATAATAACATTATAATTTAAGAAGCAGTCTCATACTCATAAATTAGTAATATACAGGGTGTTCTATTTACAGTTTTTATTTTTTGGTGATTTAATATGTCCATACCCATATAATTTTGATACTTAAGGTTTTTTCTCATAAATGATTTTAAAAGATTTATTTAAAGTAATAAAGAGCACATAGCGTTATGCGGTATTTGCGGTTTCACCATTTTGATGGCTATGCTTGTGTAAAGCGGATTTCTAAGCTCATAAACGTTAACTTCGTTACCGCCTGACATTATTTAAGGAAGAAAGATTTTTTCTAGTTTGATAGATTGCAAGGCCTCCCTCTTACTTACATAACGGCATATTTCAGGATCCATTTTGTTAGGATAGGAATTAAGGAATTATGCAAATGTGAACAGTGTTGACACATATGATTTGTTAGTATCTTGAAGCGGTATATTTGCAGCCAAGTTATCAATAGAACTGTTTAGTTTAAATATTTCCAAAGTTTATTAGCGCTTTGCTAATTTTATTATCTCCGTATTATTTTTATAAAATTTGGTATACAAGGTTTAGCCCGAGAAGAACAAATCGACGTTTAGCTTTAGCAGAGAAATCTGATAGTTTTAAAGTAGCTGCAGATTGGCCAGTAGTGACCAAACTGCATTATGCATAATTGTTTATTAATAGGTGTATAATTTGATAAGTAGTATGATACTACTTATGTTAAATATAAATTTCATTTCCTTTACGACATTTGACAAAAACTGAAACGATTGATTTAATAATATACATGTTTGAAGAAAAAGGTATTTTTTCTGATAATTGGCAAGAACTTTAATTTCATCCTGTATTCACAAGATCATACATTATCACATACCTTAATGCTCTTGACAGAAAATATAGGGGGTACGATTATATCTTACGCTGATGACACGGTTATAATATTTACTGGTAAGGATTGGGAAGAAACTAAAAACAATACGACGGCGGGTTTTGGCTTGGTTAAGAATTGGTTAGAAACATACCTAAACTGTGGCTTAATCTAAGTAAAACAGATTACATAGCTTTTTCATTGACAAGGGCTGGCAGGCCCAATTATACACATATTACTATCGGTACCGATAATATTGCTGGCGTAACCCAGACAAAGTATCTTGGTGTGTAGATTGACCAGTTTTTAAAGTGGGGCCAACATATTGATTATGTTTCTAACAAAATGCGTAGCCTCATACACAAGTTCTATATTTTAAGAGAGTTCCTAAACAGGGATGGTGATGGTTGATGCTTTTGTGGAGTCGCTAATACGATATGGGATAATTGTGTGGTGGGTACTTATTGCACAGTACTCAATAAGCTAAATATAACACAAAAATATTTTCTCAAAATTGTATTCAAAAAAATATAAATATATTTCCAACAAACTTATTGTTTACAGAAGAAACTTTAATATTAGAACCCTATATATTAACTGCATATGTAATTTTATCTATCGGTCTAAAGCTAAACTAGACTACGTAGATCACACCATTAAAACAAGGAATAAAACTGGCAACAAGCTTAAAGTGCCTAAAAATTTAACAACTGAAAATAAAAAGTTTATGAATTACTTAGCACCAAAATCGTTTAACTTACTCGCGGAGAATATAAAATCAATAAAAAACAAAAACTTTTAGTAAAAAGTTTAATCAGTTTGTTTATAGAAACACGGAAAAATTTGCAATACTGCTTAACTGACTAATTAACTCCTTACCTAAATACTGTTTATATATTTAAGCAGTGAGTTTCACATTGCAGTGTATATGAAAATTTGTTTGTTTGTTTGTTAAAATTTGGATCCATAAATTTTGGGTGTGATTTAAACGGGCAGCGAAATTTTACAATTTTGACACATCGTAATATACGATTGGCCGGCGAAATGATGGATTGGGCGGTGAAGCTTGATAAGGTAATAAAACAAAAATTGGTCTGCGTTTTAGATTTGAACAAGCAGCTTCAAAATCTTTTAAGCAGTAAAAAAAATAAGTTGCAACTAAATAAATATTTGGTCTGTGCCAAATTAATTACATTTTTTTTTTGCCTGCTCCAAAATCAAGTTGACTGCTGAAAAAATATTGTAACATTACAAATTGATGGGTAATCTAATACTGTTCTGACTGCTCTAAAATTAACTTATCGTGTAATAAGGGGTAATTAATTACGTAAAAAATAAAGCATTTAATTAGAAAACTCCAAATATTGATTAATGTAAAAGCACATACATTTCATGGTATTATTAGTAAGGCTGCCCACCATGAGCGCCCACAGGAATTTTAAAGTTGTATATCTCTGTTGCTACATACGGGACCCATACCAAATTCAGGTGAGCCTCCTAGGAATGTTTTGGTAAAGAAAAAAAATATTTTGTAATTTGCGAAAAAAAGTTAAATTTTTGCTTGCCCACCCCCCTGAGAAAAAAATGAACACGTTTAGGTATTTAATTCATTAATTTTTCTATACAAATTTTACATCATTTCGTCGACAATTTTTAAATTTTAAGAGAAAAAAATGTGTTAGTAGAAAGTTATAGTCATTTGATTTTTTTTTAAATTACGTTTTAAGTTTGAAAAAATTCAAATGACTTTAACTTTCAACTAACACATTTTTTTCTCTTAAAATTTAAAAATTTTCGACGAAATGGTGTAAAATTTGTTTAGAAAAAATAATAAATAAAATACCTAAACGTGTTCATTTTTTTCTCTTCAAGCAAAAATTTAACTTTTTTTCGCAAATTACAAAATATTTTTTTTCTTTAACAAAACATTCCTAGTAGGCTCACCTGAATTTGGTATGGGTCCCATACGTACTTAATTTTCGGCATCGACGCCTCTGGTAACAGATCAAAAGTGGCCAATCTTAGTGATTGATCAAAAGTTCAACAGACGAACTAAAGAAACCGATCGAACTAACGAATCTCGCCGATATCTTCAAACTCTTGCCAACTAAAAATATTAAATACAGGTCATTGACTTTCTGGCTTTTAAAGTAAATATTTTGCAGAAAACGGAACGCTGCTTAAAAACTGCTGAACGATATTTAAATACCGAGCACATTTTATTCACAGCCTAATTTATTTTGTCACCAGCCGACTAATAATTTCACCGCCCAATTAATAATTTTACTGCTCGAATAGATTTCGGACTGCCCAACGGGATAGTTATTTGTTACTTAAAGTTTTATTATGCCGACCACATGAACTATATTTTGCCCATCATTGTTTCACAGGCCGTTTATTTAAAGTATTGACAGAAAATTATTATACCACTCGAGTAATTTTTTTGCCAGTTGGGCTTACCTACCTACTTATTTAAATCGCAGCAGAAATAATTACTAGCCATAAATTTTCTCCATATTTGGATTTCCTTTTTGCCTTTCTTTTTTTTTTAGGGTTTGACACATACAGGTGTTTTGCACCTAGGTGTCTATTTTTAACTTCCTCTTGATTATACAAAACTAGTTATGTAGATATAGTATTTAAGGACGAGGTGTACATGTTGAATTGTGTAAATAAATAAATAAATATACAAGGCAAACTGTATCAAAAAAGCTAAAAAAAAACCTTGAAATTTGTATCTATTATATAAAAGCATTTTTATAAATAAACAAAGATTTTATGTTGCGACTTCATACACATTAAACTACTGGAGCTCAGGTGTAGGTGTACCTATACTATGCGAATTCTAAAAATACTTTAAAAATATTTATTTGAACCATTCACTTACAATAATAACCAATTCAATATTTAATTAAACACGCAACAAACTTGCAAATATCAGAAATCAGATTCATTATACGGCACTTAAAATACTTACAACAATTAGAAAAATTAATTAAATGCGTAATATCTTTTTACAATTTCTTGTCACATTTGGGATTGACCGAGGTATTGACCTTATAATATTAGGAATTAACAGGCTTCCACACTTATTGAACTTCGTTAATAGCTGAGTTAATTAAAAACATGTTATCGCGCTTCAATCAGATGAGTTAGGACAAGAATATCAATGTTCGGCCGCCTAACTGTGATGTATTTATCCAAAAAAAAAATTGATAACCTTTCGTACGACATCCAATTTTATTTTTGATTGCGTTTACAGTGTATGATATAAAATTAACTGGTGGGTAAACTTTGTACCTTAACTATTTATATTTTAAATTCCTTCACTAATTTCGCAATTTATAATAAAATCTGATGATAGATATAACATTTTTTCTTATACGTTGCTACCAAATCCCAGAATACCTTGTAGATAAGGTATTCTGGGACCAAATATCAGGTCATATCAAAATAGAGAATATAATATGGATTTTACAAAGTTTATTTCTGCAACAGTTTGATATCAATCGGAGCCAATGAAATTTGTCGAATTTAATCAGCAACACGTTTATCTTAAAAGCGATTGGATCTGACTGAAGTAAGAAAGTTCTAAAACTCTATACTTGTCAACTTGCAACCCGACCATTTTTCTCACCGTTAATCTAAATATTTGAGGGTATAAAGAACTCTTCTAACTTTTCTGTGATGATTTATATGGTGGGCCCAATTGGGACTTAAATTGGGGGATGCATTATTGCAAGGCAACGTTGCCTTTCCTTTTTGTCGTTTGTCGATAAACATTAGTCAGCGAAATCGACAGCCAATTGAACAGGGTTCCCAGAATCAGGTAAAACAGGGACATGTCAGGAAATTCAAAAGCCGTCAGAGAAAACGAAAATTTTTAGTATTAGTCAACAGCTTGTTACGCTATAAATGTATTAAATAAAAATAAAATAAAACATGCATTTTATAGTGGATAATTTGTTCCGTCCTACTGACCAATCAAGTTCTCGCAAAACCGACTTCGCGCGCACTGTGCAATACTTACAGTTTACACGAACCATTTCGAGCTCTTTTCGACCCCCATCTATCTTCGAGGCTAGTTGCGTCACAGGACTTTCAAAATAGTGGAAATGGGCGCTAAATAATGCTTCTAAGAGGTAATCAGCTACCATCCCATCTGTTTTGTTTTTTAACACTATTTTTGCGCTCAGCTCTAACTAAAAGATTTTCCGTTGTAAACAAATAAGAAGGACATATTATTCATTAAAGCAATCAACATTTTATTTTGGACTTTTCCTTTAAGACCAAGGTCTGCAAAAGTTCGATAGACGTTTTCAATTTGATTTGTTCGTTAAAATTTAAATAAATTGTTTTCTCTAGACTCTATGTATGAATATGAATGAACCAAATTTTCGAAGGTACGGGAAAAGGTAAGTCTAAAATTAGTGTCTGCTTGCCAAGAAAATAACTTACGATCAGAAAATTTTGATTTTTTTTGTACTGGACGCTCAAAAAATAAACAAAAATGAACTTATTCCAGACTAAACATGCGTTATTTATTCTTTTACCACAGAATGTTAAAGAAGAGAGCTGTTTTAAAGTTAATAATTAAATCAGAATCCAAAATTGTAAGAGGAAATTTAAACTTTGTGCATGATGAAATCAGAAAATTATTTTTTTCTTTCATTTTATAATAATGTGCCTTAATCCATAGTTCACAGAGTTTAAATTTTCTCTTGCAATTTTGAATTTTGATTAATTTTAGAATTGAAAGCAACCTATTCATTCAACTTTTTGCGGTAAAGTGATAACGTACGTTTGTTCTTTACGCAATTTCATGATTTTGTATACTTTGGGCACCTCGTACAAAAAAATCAACATTTTCTCATCATGAATCTTATTTTTGTAGCAAGCAAAAACCTTTATTATGAATGAATTTTTTTCGTGTCTGAAAATTTAGTTCATTCGTTCTCTTATCAACGCCATCCGTGGACATACTGTATAATAATAAAAGTTTTTCCCTTGTGCTGTTTGCATTGGGTGGAATTCTGTGGGTTTGCATTAGTAAGAAGAAGAGGAATTCGCTTTAGGAATTTTACACTGACGAGCAAGGATTCCGCAACAAGAATATGGAAAAATTTATTATTGATTTCTTAGAAAATTGTATGCAAAATGCAAATTTTAAATAGTTTGTATACGGGATGCAAATAAAAACTAAAGTATGCCTTTAAAAATAAAAATATTAGTATTAAACATTTTTCATTTCAAGTGAAACAAAGTTGGTAAATCTTTGTATAAATATCATTAGACCCTGTCATAAATAAGTGTGCTCCATAAAAATACGACTAAACACTAGAAGATCAACGAAGATAATAACATTCGCTGGAAAAAAAAATACGGCAGATTATCAGGGGCGTCAAGCACTATGTTAGGGGAACAGAGGAAAAATATCCAACTATGTGAGGACGAAAATCCAAAACGGTCGGCTTTTTTTACAAATTCTCCTCCAGCGAAACTCGACGTTTTTTTTTGATAACTGGGCGAACATTTTTTACGTTTGTTGGAATTAAAGGCGCCTACTCTCGTAGCAGTGTGTAGGCGCCAATCTATAGGGAACGATCGGTAGAGAAATCGGGGGTACCCTCTACACATCCCAATTTATTAGTAGCTTTGGTGGTTTCTGCAGGTGTATGTACATCATGGCTCCTTCAAGACGCCAAAAAGTCGGTATAACTTTATCATTAGCGCTAACATTAGTCTGTGATAAAAAGAAAAGGAGGTACTGGACCAAACAATGGTTACTAAAAAGAAGTGAATTTTGTCATTGAAATTTAATTAAGGAATTAATTGGACTTCAAAATTGTTTACGAATGGATAATAATCATTGTTTCTAAGCACTACTTAATATGGTGGGACCTGTAATAGCAAAACAAGACACTTGAATGAGACACAGCGTTAGTGTCGAAAAACGATTTATTGTAACTTTAAGGTACCTGCAACCTGGAAAAGTTACGAAGACTTAAAATTTAGCGCAGTTATATCCCCACAGCGCCTATCCAGTATCATTCCAAAAACGTGTTGGGCTATCTTCAATAGTTTAAAACAGTAGAGAGAATTGTGTACTACACACCAACTGTTCTACACACCATACGATTTATAGGGAATAGGGGAGGGGAGCAGAATGATTGGATCGACTGAACACCCAACTAGCCGATATCGGGCAGTAGTGTTGTAAATATCCGTATTCATTAGATATCCGAATCATACGGAATCGGAATCAGCTAATATCCGTATCCATTATCCGAATACGAATCCATTTCTTGACCCGCGCGAAAGCGGTTACAGATCATGTATACTTATGCATGCAACAGACCAAAACATTTTCTATCCGGATACACGGCTAGGTAGGTCGATGCGGTATCGGTATCATACCATTCGAAGTCGAAGTTTAGGGATAAGAAGGCACCGCGTCGCGCCGTTCTCGTTTGAATTCGGTTCGGGTGAGGCGGGACTAGTTTAACCAATGGGTCTCATCTCATATGATACCCGTTACCCCGATAACTATGCCATCTTTTTTTAGGAAATGTCATTAGAAAGAGAAAGCACAATATCAAATATGCCAAATCGCAGACCGTGTTGTTCGCTTACACTCGATTCCGTTTTCTCTTTGCACTTTGCATTAGTAACCAGGCGATGCGAATTTATTTTGATTCCGAATCCGTATTCAAGTTCTCGGCCGGTTCCGGATAATCCGGATTCTTTTAATATTCGGATCCAACGGATTTTTGGATACGTATCCTTACATCACTATCGGGCAGTCATTAAAAAATTGGAACGATGGAGTTTTACACGAGACAATCTACAGGGTCTCTGCAGGTTGCTCCCTGTATAGATTGCTACGTGAGTAGGCATGCACCTTAAACTGTCGACCTTTTGCGAACTCAACTGTCGAAGTTTTTTTAGTATAAGGTTCTATCTAGTAACCAACTCATACTCTAATTGGCCAACTAAAGTGCCTTAGGGCGAAGGGAGGGGGCGCTCCCTCCAGCCACCATGAATACGCCTCTTGCAAATTATACAATAACAAAAATTACAAAAAGCGACAAACAGGAAATTAAGGAAACCATAAACAAGTTAGATATGCCAAATATTTTTCTATGGAAAAAATTCCGGACAGAAATTTTACCTCATAAAGTGGTTCATTAGGATGATACTAAAACGACCTTAAGTGTTCCCACTCTAGCGAGGCCGGCGGCCAGAGGGGTAAAGGTACCAAATATCAGATTTTGCTATTTTGCCTGATTTCTGTTAACTTTAACTCCAAAATAATCATACAAAATTCAGGATAATTAAATTCTCTACAAAAAAGGGTATATGCGTGTTTTTTAACCGACTTCACGAAGAGGTTATCAATTATTCGACTCGCAAGTGTCATTTTTTTATGTAAGTTCACGCATAATTCTTGAACGGATTAACCGATTTCAATAAATATTTTTTTGTTTTTTAGATGAGTTCTCCCGAATGGTCCCATTTTAAGGTTTTTTTTGCTAAAGTGAGTGGAAACCTAAAACAACTGCGAAAAACTAAAAAAATTTTTTTTAAAATCGACAATTTTTGCGTGTGTACTTCGAAATGGCAGCACCGATTTCAGTAATTTTCTTTCCGTTGTGTTAAGCATGGTCCTGTTCCTATTTAACTTTAAAAAATAATGAAGGGGAGAGGGCGAGAGGGCTTAGAATTTTTCCAAAAATGTTGGCTAATATCTCAATTTCGGGGTTAATGACGGCACAAAATCTAATTTTGTCTAGCAGATGTTACAAAATCTACCAAGGGGGGGGGGGGGGGTAAAAAGGAGAGACTGGGAAATTGTTCTAAATGTTAACTAATGTGTCAGTTTCGGAATTATTGAGGTCAGGAAATGTAATTTTGTCTAACAAATGTTAAAAAAATTAAAGGGTTTGATAAAAATAATAACTACATATATAGGAATTTCTTTAAAAATGAATTATAACTAACATGTCAATTTCTTGGCTAGCGAGGTCAGAATATCAAATCTTTTCTATCAAATCTTTTCTATCAAATCTTAAAAGAAAAGTTACGGGCGGGGAGGGGGGAAGAAAGAAGCGGCTGAGAATTTCTCCATAAATGTTAACTCACATATCATTTTCGGGGTAACGGAAGTTTAAAAAAAAATACGGCGGGGAGGGGGGGGGGGGGCGAACGGAGCGGGTCGAAAATTCTTTAAAAATGTTAATTACGTCATTTTCGGGGTTACTGAGGTCTGAAAATCCATTTATAGTTTTGCGAGTCCTAAGTGAATCTCATAAATCTAAATTATTAAGATTTAAGTGGTATAAAAAGCCAGACAAACGCCTGCCGCTCATACCGGGCTCGCTCGATTCCCCATAGCAAGTATCCCACATTTCATTCAGATTTGTTAGTGATAACTTCCGTATATAATTCAAACAGCAGCTGCCTGTCTCGTAAAGGGACACCTGCAGCGACGATTCGTTTTGTCTCTTTTCCACTAAGGGTAATATTATATTGGCGGATGCAGTGGAAGGAGTCATTTTATTATAATTAAGACGTTACGTCTAGACAGATGCTCGTTGAGAACATGATTTATGTGAAACAGTTAAGTTTTAGGTTTTGACCAGTGAAGTGCGTATTGTTTTTGTTTTTAGATACTTGGTTTATGTAAGTGAATTTTTATTATAATAATGGCTTTTTGGCGACCTTTTGAGGTAGATGAAAGCGAATTATTACATGTTGAATTACCTTCGGTACCGACCGTGGCATCGCTAGTCGAAACATGTCCGGAGTTTAATAAAGATTTACATGTTCAAAGTCAACGAATAATTCTAAATATTTACGGCTGTTTAAAAAAAGAAAATCCGGCACAGTCAGATAAAGCCATTATAAAAAGCGTTAACGAATTAATACAACTTTCGATATCTACAATTTATCGCGTAATTAAAACAAGAGATGTTACAGATCATTCGGTAAAGCGAAAGAAAACTAATCAAAAGTTTCAGAAAGTTGACGATGCAGCAAAAGATGTCATTAGACGAATTGTGTACAATCTATATAAGGAAAATACGGTGCCAACATTAGAAATGATCCGGGATAAGTTACGCGATTACCCTGATTAGAATTACCAGTCATTGGAAACTCTTCGAGGAATTTTATTTGATTGCGGATTTAAACAAAAAAAAATGATAATCGGATGGTTATAATGGAATCGTTGAACATCGTCAAGAATATTTGCGTAAAATAAAAGATACACCGGGAATCAAATAGGTATATAGTGTATCTAGATGAGACATGGTTTGATACTCATGATGTTGTTCAGTACGGTTGGGTAGATGAAACTCAAAATTGCAGTTTAAATGCACCGTGTTCAAGAGGAAAGCGCGTGATAATACTTCATGCCGGAGGTGAAAATGGTTTCGTGCCCAATGCACTGCTTTTGTCTGCCAAAAACATAACCCAATCTTCTGCCGATGATTGCCGAGGACATGGCTGGGGATTTATTTGAAAAGTGGTTTGTTGATCAGCTTTTACCGAACATTCCACCAAACTCGGTAATCGTCATGGACAATGCACCATATCATTCGCGTATATTAAACAAAATACCGAATAATAATACTAAAAAGGAAGACATTTTAAATTTTATGAGGCATAAAAATATGGAAATTCCTGAAAAGGTCCCGGTAAAAAAAGAGCTGATAAAAATGATAAAGAGTCGAAATTTTAAAAATGAATATGTAATTGATAATCTTTGCACTAGACACGGCCACACCCTGTTGCGGTTACCTCCTTATTATTGCATATTTAATCCAATTGAAATGATTTGGGGCACTATAAAAAAACGTCTTCGTAAATGTAATCAGTCACCAACATTAAGTGCAGTGGTACTGGATAATATTCGACGAGTAATAAGTGAATTGAGCCGTGATATTTGGAGAAACTGTGTAGCCCACGTTATAAAAAAAGAAGACGAATATCCTATTTTACCGCAAGTAGCGCCACTTGTGATTCAAAATGCGAATGATTCTAGTTCCGAATCTTCTGACGATTCCAACAGCATGTAGATATTTTTGTTTTATTGTTGATAATGGATTTTACAGGTTTCTAAAATATATAGCATTTGTTGTGAAAACCGCTTTTCACAATGCTCTTCCAGAAAATACAGAGAAACCTTGATAGAAATTCAAGTTTTGAACGAAATTCTTTCAAAAGCGGATAAATATACTTTTGGAAGACAAAGATCTTATGAAAACTTCGAAAGTTTTCAAGAAAAGACGTTTATTGAGCTTTTAATACAACTTTCGATATCTACAATTTATCGCGTAATTAAAACAAGAGATGTTACAGATCATTCGGTAAAGCGAAAGAAAACTAATCAAAAGTTTCAGAAAGTTGACGATGCAGCAAAAGATGTCATTAGACGAATTGTGTACAATCTATATAAGGAAAATACGGTGCCAACATTAGAAATGATCCGGGATAAGTTACGCGATTACCCTGATTAGAATTACCAGTCATTGGAAACTCTTCGAGGAATTTTATTTGATTGCGGATTTAAACAAAAAAAAATGATAATCGGATGGTTATAATGGAATCGTTGAACATCGTCAAGAATATTTGCGTAAAATAAAAGATACACCGAGAATCAAATAGGTATATAGTGTATCTAGATGAGACATGGTTTGATACTCATGATGTTGTTCAGTACGGTTGGGTAGATGAAACTCAAAATTGCAGTTTAAATGCACCGTGTTCAAGAGGAAAGCGCGTGATAATACTTCATGCCGGAGGTGAAAATGGTTTCGTGCCCAATGCACTGCTTTTGTCTGCCAAAAACATAACCCAATCTTCTGCCGATGATTGCCGAGGACATGACTGGGGATTTATTTGAAAAGTGGTTTGTTGATCAGCTTTTACCGAACATTCCACCAAACTCGGTAATCGTCATGGACAATGCACCATATCATTCGCGTATATTAAACAAAATACCGAATAATAATACTAAAAAGGAAGACATTTTAAATTTTATGAGGCATAAAAATATGGAAATTCCTGAAAAGGTCCCGGTAAAAAAAGAGCTGATAAAAATGATAAAGAGTCGAAATTTTAAAAATGAATATGTAATTGATAATCTTTGCACTAGACACGGCCACACCCTGTTGCGGTTACCTCCTTATTATTGCATATTTAATCCAATTGAAATGATTTGGGGCACTATAAAAAAACGTCTTCGTAAATGTAATCAGTCACCAACATTAAGTGCAGTGGTACTGGATAATATTCGACGAGTAATAAGTGAATTGAGCCGTGATATTTGGAGAAACTGTGTAGCCCACGTTATAAAAAAAGAAGACGAATATCCTATTTTACCGCAAGTAGCGCCACTTGTGATTCAAAATGCGAATGATTCTAGTTCCGAATCTTCTGACGATTCCAACAGCATGTAGATATTTTTGTTTTATTGTTGATAATGGATTTTACAGGTTTCTAAAATATATAGCATTTGTTGTGAAAACCGCTTTTCACAATGCTCTTCCAGAAAATACAGAGAAACCTTGATAGAAATTCAAGTTTTGAACGAAATTCTTTCAAAAGCGGATAAATATACTTTTGGAAGACAAAGATCTTATGAAAACTTCGAAAGTTTTCAAGAAAAGACGTTTATTGAGCTTTTACAGCAACATTGCGTCTACTGACGGTCTCGATTGCTTCAGGATATAGGCAAAATAGGTGATACAAAAGAAGACCAAGGAATCAAATAGAGTAATGAAAAGGCAAAAGTGAAGTGCTAGTGTGAGTGTAGTGCAAATGCTAGCGATAGTGTGAGTGCGAACGCGAGCGCAAGTGCTAGTGCGAGCGGGCCTGAATACCAATAATTAAGTCAAATATCTAAGTTCCCACATCTTAAGATTACTTAGGTAAATAGCATATCATGCACACTTAGTTACTTAACACCGTATGTAACATACAAATATCTTAAGGCTATAGACAAATATTATCTTAAGTAGGACTTTTGTTACCTTAAGGAAATATTGTAAAAATTTTCCTTTCAGGACAGAGATA
The DNA here is from genome assembly GCA_963971165.1 of Philopedon plagiatum. Taxonomy (NCBI): domain Eukaryota; kingdom Metazoa; phylum Arthropoda; class Insecta; order Coleoptera; family Curculionidae; genus Philopedon; species Philopedon plagiatum. The sequence goes on from OZ020190.1 coordinate 56,456,599, forward strand.
AACCCCATATTTGTATGCGAAAATATGGGAGGGTTATAAAAGTTCGGCATGACAACGGGTCATGCGAGCGGTTATAATCTTATCGAGAGATACTTGGTTTATAGACTCCGGTCCGAAACCAACTACTCTAGGAGGGGTGTTTAGTCAGTAAAAATCGTGACATAACCCACGAATGTCGCATGTGGGTATCTTTGGAAGATTCACCTCCTCTTACCCCCAAAAAAAAAAAAAATAAATTAGACAGTATTACGATGGCCATGGTCACGTAAGAAACTCCAATAATTTCAAGATTCTCGGGAACGCATCCGAGCCCTTATGTGTGTCCTTGGTTCTCAGTTGAATAGCTGATCTCGATCATGACAATCGATATAGTTACACTATAATATAGTTACACTTGCTACAAAACGATCATAAAAATAACAACGTATTTATGCCATTAATTTAAAGTCTTAATTATCGGTCGACGGTACGCCCATGAATACAATTATTTCTATGGTTAAACATCGTTTTTGGAGATTCAGTTAGGTTTTGATATACCTATAAATAATATTTGGTTAAAATGTTAAAACTTTTTATTGTGTCCCATCTTAAATTGGTTATAATATTTTGGGACGCCTATGGCTGGACCTTATCGGCACGGCTGCGTCAAAGGTGTCGGCTTCGTTACCTTTTTTTTTGCGGTTTCACTTTCCTTTAGTTATTCTATACATGGACAAACAAATTTAAAGGGGGCGATAAGATAATGGGAAAGGGAGAATAGGTGAACTAAAAAGAAGAAAATATTTTTTTTTTCAAAAAAAAAAGAACCAACTTCACAAGAGAAAAAGCACTAAAAAGTATGAAATAATATTTTTACGTATTTATAACTGTGGTTAATGGTAAACTTAATTTTGTTCAAAGTTAGGTAACTTGTACACGAAGTTCTTTGAAGTCGGTGCAATTTCACAGTATAAGGATCCGTAATGCGAATTTATAAACAATTAATAAGAAGTTGCGCATATTTTAAAGTTCAGAACTTTTGTGTACAAATTAGTAAAAATCGAACGTAATTAGACTGACCATTGTGCTCAGTAATAAGTTAATAAGTAACTAAAAATATTACTCTTTCCCAAGTAGCAAAGTCTTTCCGCTGAGCAAACCGCCGGCGCCGCCGAAATACAGCCCGCAAAAGCTCCGGACAGCCTATGACAAATAAGATCTGGGCGACTACATCGAGGTGCAGGTCAGCGCGATAAGCAACATAGAACAATTCGCACAACGTGCGCTTTATTTACCTGCACGATTATTTAGTGGAAACTTTGTGCTACTTGGGTTATTAATAATTTATTAATATATTATCATTAAGGATTCCTATTGACTATTATACTTTAAAATTGCGCCGACTTCAAAGTTCAGCACTTCGGTGTACAAGTTACCCCAACTGTGAACAAAATTAAGTTTACCATTAACCACCGTTGTAAATACGTAAAAATATTATTTCATATTTTTTAGTGCTTTTTCTTTTGTAGCCTGTTAATTTAAAAAAAAATTATCACCACATTAGTATTTCTAGAGGTAATGATAAGTCAAATTAAAATAATGTTTGAGTGACCTCTAATCTTGTGTCCATACCTAAAATTTAATAAATTGTGAAATTTTATCATAAATATTATAAAAAAAGAAATCATATGATGAAGTACGCAGTATTTTGCGCAAAATAAGTCGGATTAAGCAAGTTGAATTTACGCCCTGAGGATCCCGCTTAACAGTATAGCTTGTAAAATAACCCTTTTGGTATTGTAGCAGAACAATAATAAAATTATTTTCTTGAATCTTTGGAATACAGTTGGGCCTGATGGCGTCCTTCTCCCTTTATTTATACTAAGAAACTGTGTCTACACCTTGTCCTACCCTCTATTTAAGTTATTCAATTTATCACTGAACTGTAGAATTTTTTCTGTAAAGTGGAAGTGTAAGTTAACCAGTTAAACATTTAACCGATATACAAATCTGGTGATCGAGATTATATACAGAATTATAGGGGAGTTAGCATGCAATCTGCAATTCCAAAGATCTTGGATGGATTAGTTGCTGATCGGTTCTCTTTGTGCAATGGAATAATGGTAACCAGCATGGCTTTTACACTGGTCGTTCTACCCTGACCAGTTTTCTAGAATACCATCATTGTCTGTGCCAATCCCTTGAACAGGGTTATTGCATCGGTGTTATTTATATGGACTATTCAAATGCCTTTGATCGAGTGGATCATGGCCTATTGTTGGAAAAATTGAAATTAATGGGTATAGAGAATCCTATGTTAAGTTGGTGCAAAGTTTTTTGACGGGTATGATGGATCTATTGTTTGGTTACCATATTATCAAACTCACACTAATCCCATTAAGCGAGTTCAGGATGAGTTTCTGAAGGCGTGTTCTCGTAAGATTGGTCTTAACTTGTCAGATCTGTGTTATAGTAAAAGAAGTAGATTATTGAATTTCCATACATTGGAGGTTGGTAGCCATTGTCAGAAACTTGTTTCCCCACAAACTCGTTAACGGTCTTGTTGACGCGTTAAATTTACTTACTTGCAATATTCCTTTAAGAAAGCATGCAATAACTTAGTAAGTAGGTAAAAGATTTGTTTTGTGTATTTTAGGGTATTTGTATTTTATATTTTCTATGTTTCAGGCCTAAGTAGTATTATTTTGTGAGCCGTCAACTTGTGAAATATTTAATACTTAATACATATATTGTTAGTTTGTTTTTATTGTAATGGAGTTATAAAAATGGGGTTACCGTTGATAATAAATAAATAAATTCAACTAGTCAGGCTTTATAGTAATATTATTGATTTATCACAATAAACATCGGCAAGAATCTGATTTAGTCTGAGGTAAAATATCTCTACAAGCTTTTTTTATAGAAAATTTAATTTTGAATCTGAAAATATCACCAAAAACTGATTTTTGGTACCTTTACCTCCCATGAAGGGTGGGGGGTACCTTCCTCGTTCGAGGGGAAACAGGAATTCATTGGTAACATTCCAAGGAACCATTACATCCAATAAAATTTCATCCCGGAATTCATTCTGAAATTTGTGCCTTGAATTAACTTGGAGCCTTGCATAAGTATAGACACATAAATCTGATGTAAAAAATTGTTTTGTTAAAACTGACTGGAAGAGGAGGATTAAAGGCAATAAAGAAGGCAATGAACTTTTAAAAGCAAAAAAATGCAAGACATAAAGCCTCCGGTAGAATGAGTAAACAGTTATTCAAAATTTATTTTTCATAATTATTTCTTAAAAGACCTTAGAATAAATTTATCTGGTCCTGAATTTTGGCGTTACGTGGGTGTGATAATTTTGTTATTCGCAAAATTTCGAATAAATTATTATTTTTATAATAAAAAAGTGCTAAAGTTATGCATGAAAACACTTGAGGTTTATCAGCCCTAAGTAAATATTAAATATGTATAGTAGCAAAAATATTAACGCGCGCTTCCTTTAATAATGAGTACATACATATATGTATTTTAATCGTTCAACCGAACCTGATTTTCGATGCAAAAAGTATGTAAATATGGATTATGTATGTGTTTTGGAATATAAACAGCAGAGAATAATAACAGAACTTTACAGGTACAGCGTGCCAGTGTCAAAACTCGTGAATCTGTACATTATCCGGAAAACATAAGGTTCAGTCACAGCTCGCTGAAAAAAAGTAGATTACCTACTATATTTTCCATAAGCCCCTGTTTTCTTAAATGGCATATTCAAAGAAAGAGGTCTTGGGGGATGCACTTTTTTCTGTAATTGTCACTTGAAGTTCGTCCAACCGCTGGCAAAGATTGGCGGTGCACATACTTACGCCCATGCATTTTATGGCGAAGTGCACACTATTTTGTTTGGACTTGTGCAGCTGCAGTGAACGTAAAAAGTTCATTTGGGAGCATTCCATAAAATACGGTAAAATTAGAAAGTTGGATAAACTTCGGTCTATGGTATATGGATTGGCGTCTAAAATTCTTGGACCCTCTACTAATAAAAAACATAGGCTGTACAGCTACATCTCTTTTATTTTGTTTTAAAGGAATAGTTGAGGGACAGTAAAAGTTAATTAAAAAATTCGGGAACACAGGCAATATTCAACCGATCACTGCTTAGTGAACACAAAGTAAAATACTATAGGTATTTTCGGATTTTGCTCAACTCTTTGTAGTCATATTACTGTATATCCTATTCAATTTTTTTTCAAATTCAAAATTAGTATCAGTAAAATTTCGCTTTAAAGATAAGTTCTTTTTATTCTGGAACGTAACATCAAAAACACTAAAATCTGTGGTTTTTAAGGTAGGTTAGTCAGATAAATTTTCTATTGTATTATAAAAGAGAGTAGGTGATACGCGATAGTCTGACTTTCTGACCTCTGTATAAGTGCTAAAGTAGAAAAACTGACCTTGACATTGTGTCGGTAGTAAAATCGTTCGACTGAGCAATCAGTCATATAAGTCAAGCACGTAACTCGTGAGTGATTGTGCAAGTTTGAAGAAAAATATCCAGATGACATATCCCGTTCCGTAGTGTAGGAGTGAACTAAAAATAATGAAAATAAAATACGCCTGTCTTTACGGGAGACCAGTAAAGAAGTGTCGAAGGCCTTATTGAATAATACGAAGAATTTCGTTACCATGTTTTATTGAAGCGCATTCAAGGTGAGGCATTTTTAAAAGAAAGACTCAAATACCCGAATTTTGCAGATTGACTTGTCTGTCATATTCTTGTGAATACCAAAATGAGATCAGAGCGCGTTGTGGGCTAGGTCAAAGGGGATGACTTTATTTACTGGGGCTATTTTTTTTCCAAAATCAATGCCAGTCGTTCGTAATATGTACAAATTGTCAGCGAAAAGACACTATTTTTGTGTTTGTTAATCATTTTTTGGATATAATTATGTTAAATACTGAATCAGATAAGTCTTGTAACATCAATGAAATGATTTGGAGTGCCATCAGAATTTAAGAACAAATTTATGATTAAGACTCCTGCATTATTTATCTGTAAAGTTTTATAAACCTTTTATGTAGCGATACACAGCAACTTCTCATCGCAAAGGTGTCGTAAATGGTATCGGAGGGAATGTTAAGCGTCTGATACAACAGAAGGGTATTACGGCTCAAGGAGATGTCGTGGTACAGTGTGCAGAAGATTTTGCAAATTTTGCATCAATTCTTGTGTTAAACACCCAAATAATTTACATTTCTGAGGCTGAAATCGAATCAAAAATCCAGTCCAAAAAGCCATGGAATAATATCGATACCATAAGTGGCATATCAGGTTTCCATAAAGTTATCTGCAAAGAAGGACGAGTGGTGGCGAAGAAGCATTGTTTTGAAGATGAAACTTCAGTTTTTCCGCTTAAATCCTGCGTAAGTTAGAATGTGTATTCGCTTATGTCGGGAACGTAACGTCGCGTGTCCGCCACGTAACACTTGAATTATATTTTTTTCAATAAGTAATTTGTAACTGTTTGTTTTTTTGTATGTTTCTAATTAAAGGTAATACTTTCTATATTATTACTGATTTTTTTCATCTAACCTGGTGGTTTTGTTTAGCTAAATTCTAGAAATTAAATAATTGAGTTACAAGTGCGGTAATCGTAAATGTCAGGAATAGTGATTGAACTGAAAAATCTGAAAAAAAATCATGGCATTACGAATTACGTGTGGATTGAGCAAAAATTATCAGGATTGAAAAATTCTAGCGCGAGCAATTGTTATTAACAATTTAATTGTTTATTTTCTTATAACTGCTGAACCGTTGGTGTTAGAGAAAAGGTTTTTTGACAAAAAATATTTCTCATGTAAGGAACAACTTTTGTCCTTAAACTTTTTCAAAATTTTTAATTTGGCTTAGTCGAAACGCGAATGCATTACTATTAATAAGTGAGGGGCTGATGGCACGGAACACTAATTGTGCAAGTATTGGTGCACTCTTGACCGATTTTTTTAAAATATGTTAAGACCCGTGTTCTTAGTTCGTCAGGGTCATTATTATGTATTTTTTACCTAAACAACATATTATTTATCATGTTTTAACAGATAATAAAAATACAAATTCTTAAAACGAACAAAAAACAATATTCACTTAAACAAAAATAGTTAAAACAGAAATATATCCTCCTAATTAAGTGTTAAGAGGCAAATAATGCATTAAAATTACCGGTAAAGAAATTTGCCTGGTAAAATTACCAAAATTACCGTCACCGCACTTTAATCTCTAGTCAGGAATGTAACACATGTAATTTAAATTATATGTAAGTCTAGGCTTTCTGATGGCAGGGGAAACATTAATACTACTAACAAGAAGACACCTAACAACATTCAATAAAATAAAAATCAGATTCTTACATGCAGCAGTAAAAGAGATATTGCCTTGTAAAATTTTAAATTTGTGTACGAATGTCTAGAACGTAACTATGAGTTGCTCCTTTTTACAACTCCTCTGAAGAAGTTGCAAAACTTGCTCCGTGCACATCGCATCCTAATTTTCATTCTTAAAAAATTTTTAATTGTTACGAATATCCTAAAAGATAGTAAAATTTCTTACGAAAAGCGGATAAACAGCATAATTTAGAAAAAATTGACTTGCACTTTCCTATTTTAGTTCTTCGTTACCCAACCCGAGCAAACCCAAATATTCACTTTCGGTTTGGGCGGAACAGTTGCGGAACCGGAAATGGAACCCGACAGTTTTGATAAAACTAGATATTTTTTGATAGAAAACAGAAAACTAAGAGGAAAGTTCAATGTACTTGAAGATTATTCTAAAGATAGGAATTTGCTCCCTAATTGAGACCGCCCGTTCCGGGACGGTCTCTATACCGAGCCGTTGGCCAGGAAAATGTGTGTATGTATGTGCGACGTATGGCCGTATGTATGTTGTCGTCTGTTTCGACATTTTCACCTTTTTAATTTTTGTTCTCGAAAACAGTTAGAGGGGGAGCAACCAAATTTTCTGGGTTAATAGAGGGATAGTGCGACTAGCTTCGGTAAAAAATTCAGTTATACAGGGTGTTCCGTTTCGGAGTTATTAAACGTCAAAGTCGAAATTTCAGCGATTTCCTATGGGATCGATTACAGGTCGCAAAACTTAATGAAATCGATTTAAATTTTTTGTGGTTGTAGAGGACCGGCAGCTTCAGAACCCTATTGAAACTGGCGGTATTCGGAAAATGGGAAGTAATTCTTTTGAATTTTTTTATGTCGAAAAATGCCCTTTGTAGACCCCACTTTGGCACTGAATAAGTCGAAACCGGAACTTCCGACAGAAAAACGTATTTGAACATAAAACTAAAGAATCTCAAATACTTTCTTTTTGCAATACATTTACCTATACCTAAAAGGACTGGAAATTGGAAAAATTTGGGAAAAACTGGAAATTACGAATTTTCATGCAAATCTTTGACGGTTGTCAATTTTTTTGGGGGTCAAAATGGATTCAAATCGAAATCCCATGTACCTTATCGGAAAGACCTCGCCGAACTACGTTATAAACGTATTTTTTGGTTCCTTCATTCTTAATAGGAAAGGAGCAATCGATAATTAAATTTAGATTTTTTACGATTTGAATCACTGTATCTTTTCCTATCTAATTTCTTCCAACTTTTTCAACGCTATCCCGTGGGGATATAATCAGGCTTTAAAACAATCCCGAATTTTTTCTGTTTTTTTCCATCAAAATTCATCTTTAAAACGCATTATTATATATTATTTCTCCGATTTAACAGTTCTTTTTTGGTTTATTTTCATCCCTTATCATCTGAGAACACTTCTAACTAATTAAAATTCCATATTTTTTCGTTAAAGTTATAAATAAATACCTTTTTTTGCATCGGTGCAGGAAAAATTTTAAAAGGTACATATATTAAAAGCCCGTGCCTTGAAAAAACAATTGAAACTGACCCTCTTTACATCGAAATTAAAATATGACCTGTCAAAATGTCATGAAAATAACAGTTTTTGTAGCGATATTGGAAGCTTCCTGGACCGATTTCGGCTTGAAATATACATGGCAAAGGTAAAACGGACTTTATATTTTTAGTTACAATACATTTCATTGGACGATTTAAGCATTAAATACGAATTTTTTTAATTTTTCTCAGACCATGCAAATACATGTCAAAATCAGTTTTATACGGAAAAACGTATTAAAATATGTGTCTAACAGCAGGTTGCACAAAACTTTTAATCAAGCGTTAAATCCTAATTCAGGGTTAAAAACAAAAGATATTCAGTTTAACACAGCGTTAAATTTTCTTTCTTTCTGCAACAGCCCAAATTTTGAGCTAATCCGTGATTAAACAGACAAATGCCACTAAAAAACCAAGGTGTTGTTTACTTTTTCATTTGTTTTTAACCCAGAGAGCACTTAACGCTAAACTGATTCCACAATATGGTGGGATTAAAGACATGTTTTTTTAACATGTTTGATAAAATATTGGTTACTTTGGCAAAAGTTTATGTTCTAGTACAAGAAATTAAAAGACAACTCCTTCCTTCAATATTTTAAAATACAACTATATACACTTTTATTGCAGATGGGCATTTAATTTATCATAAACCCAACCTAGGCAGGTACCTACCTTCACACACTAACAAAAAATGTAGGAAAAATAAAGTTCATCGTTTATAATGTAAATTTTACCAAAAATTATATAAATACCATAACAAAATTACCTCGAAAATTACTCTTTATAATATTATTTTGTTGTTAGACATGCAAACATATTCTATTCCTCAAATTCTTGTTCCTTATTATAAACTATTCTTTATGGCATTATATTAAAACAGTTTTCCTACTGTAGTCTTCTATAAAAATATAGATATTCTGCTAAATTTCCGTCTGCTGACTTTTCTTCAATAACATAGTTTTCTTTAACACCTCTCTTAGTTTAAATAGCAAACCCTTTTGTGGGTTTAAAAATAATATAACAACTTGAAGAGGTAGTTATTTTCTGAATTGCTTTCGTCCTAACGTCGAAAATTATCTTATTTACAGCAAGTAAAAATACTGGAATGCAAGCAAGTTTGTATTTGTATTAATCATTTCTTTTATGTTACTCACGGCTCTCTCGATAACAGAAAAATAAAGGGCTTGTACGTAAACAAAACAAATAATCTAATTTATATTTTTTTAAAAAACAAAACACTGACGTACGTATAACCTAACCTCAAATATTTCAAGATTTATAAGTATGTACCGTGTTGCCAGACCCAGACATTACTTTATTTGATACTGGATTTTAATTGAGAAAGTACTAAATTTAATGAAAATGTACTAGATCTTCACACAACAGACCAGGCAATGCACTGACACAGGAGATATAAAGAACCTGTACTTGGTGTAAAAAAATAAAATATGTAATTATTCCTAATTTTAAAAATGAAACAATTACTTTCAATCTCTGAAAAAGGTAGGATCTAATCTGCGGCAAAACAAAACAAAAAATACGAGACCTGTAAAATATGATTCGAGTATCTCTTAAAAACGTCGGATGGCATTTTCTACTAAGGTTTTGACTCGAGTGTACTAGCGTACTAGGGATATCCTAAATCCTAAAAAGGTTGTAGATTTAGTACAATTTGTAGTAGACTGGCAAAACTGTTCATCACCGGATCAGAGCCTGGCGTGTTCGATGGACAAAATTGCATCGATCCGGACGACTTTACGAGATTTAAGAGAAATACGTAACTGAATCAAGAAGAATGCAGAACGAAATAAAATAGCGCTGGAGTGTCGCAACGTAATTTGTTTCAAGTGCATATTCAACTTTCTTAAATTTAAAAATAACATTAATGCCACAGATCAAACTTAAAAAAAACATATCAATTATAACTGTAATAAAATAATATAATTAAAATAATAGTTTTTATTATGGAATCTTTATCTAGTTTTACAAATTTTCAGGGAATAATGAACAAAGATATAAAGTAACTGATGTAAACTTATGTTTTGAAAAATCACAAAACATGTAAATAACAAATTTTTATTTAAAAACTACTTTAACATTGCTGTCACCAGTAGGTATTTTTTAAGCCCATCATTACATCAAAATATCTGCAAGGTTTTTTCTTGTGACTTATCTGGTACCTGTAACAAAAGAAAACAAAGCAAATAAAGTAAAAAAATTACACAATTACGTAATAATTTTAATAAAAGCACTATGTTCTACAGTGTACACCCAAGTAAATAACTTGTTTATAGATATCTTATTCTAAATAGTAACAAGTGTATGGAGATATGGGCTTTATATTCAAATGGTAAAAATGGTAGTAAAGTAAATGTGTCACGAAAAATTAAAGTTAATGAATCATGAGCAAAAAGTTTATTAAAAGAGAAACAGCAAAATTGTACTTAAACGAATTTGAGGTGGATTAAATAAATACTCTACAGTTAGTTAGTTTGGTTGGGTTTGATCGTGACACATGGTTAAAGAAATTATAATCATGATCTATACTACCAGCAATTAGGTTTACAAATTGACCAGCAGTGGGACTCCGCGATGTCGTAGAATTCTATTTGTAGAAACAAAGCGATCGTTTCGTACTCCGCGTAGGTTTCGAAGTCGATTATGTGGCAGCCATATTGTCGTCTTGAAACGAAAGCGACATCGCTAACGCTGCAGTGGGACTCCACGATGTCATAGAATTCTATTTGTAGAAACGGAACGATTGTTTCGTACTCTGCGTATGGTTCGAAGTCGATTATGTGACAGCCATCTTGTCGTCTTGAAACGACATCGCCAATGCTGTAGTTATCGGTTTTGTGAGGTTATGGATTAAGTTGTTTACATGTTTTTGGATCAGAGCACTGCCGGTTCGGTGTTCGGTGAACGAAGGCTTTAGGTCATATGTTTGAACTATTGCTTTTTCTGTTTAAGATTATTCCTAATGAGTCTGAGTCTCAAAATTTTGTGCATTTTCACTCTGGCATTAGGTATATCCACAAATTGTCCTAAGTGCAGAGCTTATAAAAAATAAAAAGGACCAGTAAAAGCTCCTTACTTTGCTTTTATGCACTTTGCTTATAATTTGGATACAAATTACTCAGTTGAAAATTTTGAGATCGAAATACATACATTTTTTACTAAATAGTTTTAAATAAGCAACAAACAAAAAGTATCTTTGTAGTAAAATGCGCGTAAGAAGTGAACACTGGCTTTATTTGATCAACTTCGCTGAATCTCATCCAGAAATAAAAATATCCAAATAAATAGCCAAAGATGCTAGAACTAGTAACGCCGTAAAAGTGGTCCTCACGGGCGGAGGAAGCGGAACAGCGGAGAGGCACTTCGTTATATGATTAGTTGAATTCTGCCATGTTTAACAAACGAAGTTCCTGTCCGCTGTTCCGCTTCTTCTGCCCGTGAGGTGAGGACCTTCTTTAAGTTACAACACCGTAACGTCACCAGTCGACAGCGGCAGTAAGTTCTCGGCTGATGACGTTGCGACTTGCGTTGCGGTGTTTAACTTCAGCGGCGTACCCAGGGGGGGGGGGGCAGTTCCCCCTACACTAACATCCTAGACACACAAAAATTAAAAAAGTGCACTAATAATTGAAAAAATCCACCAAATCGCGTGATCCCTGAAACACTCCTACAAACTACTACTGAGACAAAATCCTGGGTGCGCCCCTGTTTAACTTACTTAGGTAGCTGTGTTATTATTTGTATAAGCTATACTTAGGTGTTACTAGTTCTAGAAGGGCTTTGGATGGCACATGGAAAAAATGAAAAAATTTAACTTAGGTAAAGGGTAAAATACTTTTGAACATGAACCTTGAACATTAAATATAACCAAACTTTTCTTTCTATCCAAAACCTCTAGTTATAAAATTTAAAATCCCTAGAATTTTCTCAAATGTTTTTAGCTCCGATAGTTATCCCTTTGGCGAGTTCCGAAGATACCCGATCATTAGTCTACAATTAAATAGAGTTGCAAATTTTCTTTAGTAGAAAACGCGAATAGATTTGTATAGTAGAAAGCAATAGTAGTTTTCTATAACGACGCAGAGTCCCACTGCAGGACATAGCTAGATATAAAAGGGAATGTTTTTTTTTTATTATATTTTCTGATACTATTGTTTATAATTCTTTTGTTATTTATGTTGTAAGTTATTAAGTATTTTATAATCTCCTTTAGACTCAGTGTGTCCTCAATTTTAAGCTATTAAATGGGATTTTTTTGCAGTTTTAGATGGTTAATTTCAAATCTGAAAAGTATCTAAGAGATTATAATTTTATTAATTTATTGTCGTATTTAAATTCAGCGTCATAAAAACATTTTCAGGTATACCTATACTCAAAATTACCAAAAGCATTATAATTCTAATTTCGGAAAAAATGTAATATTTTTAACTTAATCTAGCGCAAAAATCAAGAATAAAGGCCATTTTCGATTAATATTCGCTACGCTTCTGGCACTGGGCGTTTCGAAAAAATACTATTTTTACCCTAATAACTTACTAACCAAATCAACTTATAATTTTACTTCCAATTGTAGCTGCATTATTCAATATTTATATCGAATATCAGTCTTGTAAAAGCAACTATGCTGCTCCTTTTCGCCTTAAAAATAAAAATCGCTGTAGTGAAAAATCACCGTTAAAAATAACGGCTATTCTTAAATCACCATCTCTGTTCTAACAGATATCGAAAAATCACTATATCTCCCAACTCTACTATGCTTTTGAACATAAATATAACCAAACATTTTCTTCTGTCCAAAACTTCTAGTTACAAAATTAAAAATCCCTAGAATTTCCGCAATGTTTTTAGCTCAGACAGTTACCCTTTGGCGAGTTCCGAAGATACCCGATCATTGTCTACAACTAAACAGAGTTGCACATTTGACGATAGTAGAAAACGCTAATAGATTTCTATAGTAGAAAGCTATAGTAGATTACTATAACGACGCAGAGTCCCACTGCAGGATACTCACCTAGACAAAAATGTTTTGTTAGCTTAACTGGACAAACGTTATATAGTATGATATTACGGGTATAAACACAGAACTTGAGGTAAAAATAAGGAACAAAATTGTACTCAAAAATTTTGTAACGTAGGTAGTGATAGGTGATAGCTACCTAAAGATATTATTAATGACAATATTTTACCTTTATCAAGAAAATATCAACAAAGGTTTTGTTTCCAAATTTTTTCCTTGGCAGTAAGGTATTTCACGGAATATTGATTGCGTCTAGGATAATCTCTCAAATAACATTCATTTAGAACTCCATTCCTTACATATAGGTTTATCAGGAAGTATGTTTTTGTGCTTTATCTTTCATCAAAAGTCCGATTTTTAGGATTAGAAATTCACCTTCTGTAGAAATATTAGGATCCTGCGGATGTACCTAAAACAAACACATAAATGGATAATAAGGTCAAGAGTATAGTAGTTGAGGAAGCTGAAAAGCAGCAAATTTTTTACGTAAAGCATTTTTAAGGCAAATTTTAAAAATTAACAGAAAAATTATACAAATTTTGCTGGGCCTATGTATCTGTACGGTATTTTATGGTTCAATGGTTTCATACAACTTACCTTATAGTACATACTACATATATACTATGTATATACTCGTATATGTTCAGAAGTTCATTTTCTTCTATATTTGTGTAATTTTCCTATTCGCTTTGCCTATTTTCCCAAAAATATTTCTTTTTGGTTCAAAATAACCGAGCTTTACAAGAAGTACAAAACGCTTTGTTGACAATGTTGACATCAAAATCTGACGTTTATCGCTCGACTTTTCCCGAAACTGCGACCGCTTCCAAATCTAAAAGCCGATGTTAAGCGATTGCTGTTTCAAGTGGGCCTGGGCCGGCTTTGATTAAATCTTGGGCAACTTGACCAAAATTTAACACCGTGTTAAAATTTAACACGGTGTTAGTTAATCATCCTTTCTGCAACCCGCCGTAAATGTCGCAAAAATGCCGGTTTTTCTTGGGAGATTGGAAACAGTCTGGACCAACTTAGGCTTGAAATTTACCGGGCAAGGGAATTAGGGACCTTATACTTTCAGTTGAAAGACATTTCATTTCATAATATACCGATTAAATACCATTTTAATCGATTTTCCTATGACGCTACAAAGCATCATTGAAGATTCTAATATGGAGCTCAGTGGCTTCGAAAAAATCCAGAAATATATTTTATTTTCTAACCATGAGCGTGTATACCTTTGGGACAATATATTAATTATTATTGAATCATTTTAATTTAATTTTAGGGAAATGACTTGATTCCGATCGTTTTAAAGTAACCAGAACGATTCGAAAACACATTTTATACCTTTCGGGCATGTGAATGGTTGTACATATGTCTACAGGGTGTCCGAAAAGTATTTGTATGCGCAAATATCTTTGTCATTAGCAAGAATAGAAGAATAATTGAGCCTGATTTCAAGGAATTCGTAAATTTTTTATTCCTTTGTGTGGTTGTCTATGTTTGTATGTGTACAGAATGTCCAAAAAGTCTTTGTATGCGCAAATATCTTTGTCATTAGAACGAAGAAAAACTTAAATGAGTCTTATTTCAAGGAAAACGTAAATTTTTTATTCCTTTGTGTGGCTGTTTATATGTTGGTATGTATACAGAATGTCCAAAATGTCTTTGTATGCGCAAACATCTTTGCAATTAGTACGAATATAAACGTAATGGAGCCGGTTTTCAATCGCAAAAATATAAAAATATAAAATATTTAAATTACTGTGTCGTGTTTGTTGTGTTTGTATGTATGTACAGTACAGGATGTCCGAAAAGTCTTTGTATGGACAAATTCCTTTGCTATTTGTACAACTATAAACTTAATTGTCGGATTTAAAGCAAATCGTATATATTTGCATTTCTATGTGTACGGAAATATATGTCTGTATACAGGCTGTCCAATAAGTGTTGGTTTGAGCAAATACTCCTAGTAGTACCAGGATAAATGTAATTAAACCGGATTTCATGCAAATCGATTATATTTGTTTTTATATGTGTTGTATATACGTATACAGGGTGTCCGAAAAGTCTTGGTATGGGCAAATACTTCTACTACAACCGAGATAAACCTAATTAATTCGGATTTTAAGTAAATCGACTATATTCCTATTTAAACGTGTGGGTGTTAGTTTGAATGTATACAGGGTGTCCAAAAAGTCTTGTATGAGCAAATACTCCTATTATTATTTAGATAAACTTTATTAGGTCGAATTTCAAACAAATCGAATATATTTGTATTAATATGTATTTATGTTTGTATGTATGTATACAGGGTATCCGAAAAGTCTTGGTATGGGCAAATACTTCTACTAGTACCGAGATAAACCTACTTAATTCAGATTTTAAGTAAATCGACTATATTCCTATTTAAACGTTTGTGTGTTAGTTTGAATGTATACAGGGTGTTACAGGGTGTCCAAAAAGTCTTGGTATGGGCAAATACTCCTATTATTACTTAGATGAACTTTATTAGGTCGGATTTCACGCCAATCGAATATATTTGTATTAATATGTGTTTATGTTTGTATGTGTGTATACAGGGTGTCCGAAAAGTCTTGGTATGGGCAAATCCTTGTACTAGTACCGAGATAAACCTACTTAATCCGGATTTTAAGTAAATCGACTATATTCCTATTTAAACGTGTGGGTGTTAGTTTGAATGTATACAGGGTGTCCAAAAAGTCTTGGTATGGGCAAATACTCCTATTATTACTTAGATAAACTTTATTAGGTCGGATTTCACGCAAATCGAATACATTTGTATTAATATGTGTTTATGTTTGTATGTATGTATCCAGGGTGTCCGAAAAGTTTTTTTGGCAAAAGTAGATTCTATGTGTGGTGTTTGTATGTGTGTAGCGACATGGTTACGAAGGGCGCTCTATTCTGCATCGTCAGTCCGTAGGAGTGTGATATCTTCCTTAATACATAGCCTAGAAACACGAAACTTTCAGGACTTGACAATGATGATATTACCGACCTTATAGAGCCCCCTCGGGGGGCGATTAGGCGCTCTACGCAATCTAGTTAGAGACCGCCTTTCAGGCTCGGTCTCTATACCGAGCCGTTGGTCAGAAAATGTGTGTATGTGCGGCCGTCTGTTGTCCGTTTCGACATTTTCACTTTTTCAATTTTTTTCTCGAAAACGGTTAGAGGGAAAGCCATCAAATTTTCTGGGTTAATAGAGGGATAGTGCGACTAGCTTCGGTAAAAAATTCAGTTATACAGGGTGTTCCGTTTCGGAGTTATTGAACGTCGAAGTCGAAATTTCAGCGATTTCCTATGGGATCGATTACAGGTCGCAAAACTTAATTAAATCGATTTAAATTTTTATAGGTTGTAGAGGTCAGGGAGCTTCAGAACCCTATTGAAACTGGCGGTATTCCGAAAATGGGAAGTAATTCTTTTGAATTTTTTTGTCGAAAAATGCCCTTTGTAGACCCCTCTTTGGCGCTTATTAAGTCGAAGCCGGAACATCGGACAGAAAAACGTATTTGAACATAAAACTAAAGAATCTCAAATACTTTCTTTTTGCAATACATTTATCTATACCTAAAACGACTGGAAATTGGAAAAATTTGGGAAAAACTGGAAATTACAATTTTTGATGCAAATCTTTGACGGTTTTAAATTTTTGGGGGGTCAAAATGGATTCAAATCGAAATCTCATGTGCCTTATCGGAAAGAGCGCGCCGAAATACGTAATTTCCATATTTTTTGGTTCCTTAATTCTTAATAGGAAAGGAGCAATCGATAATTAAATTTCGGTTTTTAACCATTTTTTTTCATGACATCTCTACATTCGAATCACTCTGTATCTTTTCCTATCCAATTTCTTCCAACTTTTTCAACGCTATCCCTTGGGGATATAATCAGGCTTTAAAATGAATCCCGAATGGGTGATCCTGGGCCGGATTTAGGGGGTAAAAACACATTTTTTCTGTTTTTTTCCATCAAAATTCATCTTTAAATGGCGTTATTATGTATTATTTCTCTTATTTAACAGCTCTTTTTTGGTTTATTTTCTTCCGTCATCATCTGAGAACAGTGCTAACTAATTAAAACTCCATATTTTTGCGTTAAAGTTATAAATAAATAGGTTTTCTTCCTTCGGCGCAGGAAAAATTTTGAAAACTGCCAATGTTAAACCATGCCATGAAAAAAAAAACAATTGAACTGGTGACGCTTTAGATCGAAGTTAAATATGAGCTGTCAAAATATCCAGTTTTCCTAGCGATATTTTAAAGATCCTGAGCCAGTTTCGGCTTGGAATATACATGGAATTGATAGAATGGACGTTTTTTTATCTATTCCTGACCATTTCGTAGCACGAGATGGGCATTAAATATAATTTTTTTGAAATTTTTGTTGACCCTACATTGCATTATAAAAATCAATTTCTATACGGGAAAATGTATTAATTTAATTATTATAATGTATGAAATGTCACAATTTGGCTAAAACGTCAGCATTTTGATGCGAAATAGGAACGACTCTGGACCAACTTCGGCTTCAAATTTACCGGGCAAGGGATTTAGGGACCTTATACTTTCGGTAGAAAGACATTTCATTTGATAAATTTGGCTTTAAAAACCAATTTTATCGACTTTCCGATGACGCTACAAGACATCATTCTAATATTGCGCTCAGTGGCATCGAAAAAATCTAGAAATATGCATTTTATTTTCTAACCATGAGCGTGTATACCTTTGGGGCAATATATTAATTATTATTGAATAATTTTAATTTAATTTTAGGGAAATGACTTGATTCGGATCGTTTTAAAGTAACCAGAACGATTCGAAAATACATTTTATACCTTGCGGCATGTGCATGATTGTATATATGTCTACAGGGTGTCCAAAAAGTCTTTGTATGCGGAAATATCTTTGCCATTAGTACGAAGATAAAATTAATTGAGCCGGTTTTCAAGAAAATCGAAAATATTTAAATTACTACGTGTCGTGTTCTGTTGTGTTTTTATATATGTATACAGGGTGTCCGAAAAGTCTTTGAATGGGCAAATACCTTTGGCTTTTGTACAAATAGTAACTCAATTGTCGGATTTAAAGCAAATCGTAGGTATATATTTGCATTTATATGTGTACGGATTTATATGTTTGTATACAGGGTGTCCTAAAAGTCTTAGTATGGGCAAATACTTCTACTAGTACCAAGATAAACTTAACTAATTAAGATTTTAAGTACATCAACTATATTCCTATTTAAACGTGTTAGTGTTAGTGTGAATGTATACAGGGTGTCCAAAAAGTTTTGGAATGGGCAAATACTCCTATTATTACTTAGATAAACTTTATTAGGTCGGATTTCACGCAAATCGAATATATTTGTATTAATATGTGTTTATGTTTGTATGTATGTATACAGGGTGTCCGAAAAGCTTTTGTTGGCAAAAATAGTTTCTACGTGTGGTGTTTGTATGTGTGTAGCTACACGGTTACGAAGGGCGGTCTATTCTACATCATCAGTCCGAAGGAGTGTGATATCTTCCTTAATACATGCTCTAGAAAGAAGAAATTTTCAGGGCGTGACAATGATGATATTACCGACTCGGGGGGCGATTAGGCGGTCTACGCAATCTAGTTATAGAGCGCCTTTCAGGCCGCTCTATATAAGGCCCCGTCACTCAGAAAAATGTGTGTCGGTTGGGGAATCGGGTTCTTCGACAATCTCAATTTTTTTTCTCCGAGATGGTTGCAAGTGGAACGTTCAAATTTTCTGGGATAATAGGCGGATAGTGTGACTAGCTTCGGTAAAAAATTCAGTTATACAGGGTGTTCCGTTTCGGAGTTATTAAACGTCAAAGTCGAAATTTCCGCAAAACTTAATTAAATCGTTTTAAATTTTCGGAGGTTGTAGAGGACCGGGAGCTTCAGAACCCTATTGAAACTGGCGGTATTCGGAAAATGGGAAGTAATTTTTTTGAATTTTTTCATGTCGAAAAATGCCCTTTGCAGAGCCATTTTTGGCGCTTAATAAGTCGAAGCCGCAAATCGGACAGAAAAACGTATTTGAACATAAAACTAAAGAATCTGAAATACTTTCTTTTTGCAATACATTTACCTATACCTAAAACGAATGGAAATTGTAAAACTTTGGGAAAAACTGGAAATTACGCCTTTTCATGCAAATTTTTGACAGTTGTTAATTTTTTTCGGGTCAAAATGGATCCAAATCGAAATCCCATGTACCTTATCGGAAAGAACTCGCCGAACTACGTTGTAGACGTATTTTTGGTTCCTTCATTCTTAATAGGAAAGGAGCAATCGATAATTAAATTTTGGTTTTTAACCATTTTTTTCCATGACATCTCTACATTTAAATCACTCTGTATCTTTTCCTATCTAATTTCTTCCAACTTTTTCAACGCTATCCCTTGGGGATATAATCAGGCTTTAAAATGATTCCCGAATGGGTGATCCAGGACCGGATTTAGGGGTTAAAAACTCATTTTTTCTGTTTTTTTTTTCATCAAAATTCATCTTTAAATGGCATTATTATATATTATTTCTCCGATTTAACAGTTCTTTTTTAGTTTATTTTCTTCCCTTATCGTCTGAGAACACTCTACACTAAGTAAAATTGCATATTTTTTCGTTAAAGTTATAAATAAAGAGCTTTGTTTGCATCGGTGCAGGAAAAATTTTAAAAAGTGCATATTTTAAATGCCTTGCCTTGGAGAAACAAATGAAACGGACTCTCTTTACATCGAAATTAAAATATGACGTGTCAAAATGTCATGAAAATACCAGTTTTTGTAGCGATATTGGAAGCTTCCTGAACCGATTTCGGCTTGAAATATACATGGCAAAGGTAAAACGGACTTTATATTTTTAATTACAGTACATTTCATTGGACGATTTAAGCATTAAATACGAATTTTTTTAATTTTCCTGACACCATGCAAATGCATGTCAAAATCAGGTTTATACGGAAAAATGTATTAAAATATGTCTAAATGTCGCAAAAATGACAGTTTTTCTTGCGAGATTTTAAGGTTTCTGAACCGTTTCCGACTTGAAAAGTACCGGGCAAGGCCTCTATAGACCTTCCCGTGTGGATTTCGGAACATATAATTTGAAGAATTTGTCATTAAATACCAATTTTAACAATTTTTCGATGACGCGGCGAAGCATCAGACAAAGGTTATTCCATTAAGTACTATACGGGGTAAATCACAATGACTGATGATTTAAATTTGCTTAGATTTGCTATTAATTGAGAATGGCTTATTCGATTCAAAAGAGTGATGTGTCAATCGAAAGGGGAGGAAGTAAGCTATTTTCTTATTTAAAAATAATTTCGACATTTCGTTGGCATGACGACGAAAAATTTGCTATTTCCGATATTTATTGAGTTGGCGAGTTGAAATTTGATAAATGAGAAGAATTCGGTCAATCATTCAAAATTATATGTGTAAATTTTGATTCGCATGGTTTCTATAGCAACGATTAAGGATAAAGTTGACAATTTCTAACTCATGCAGGGCTGATCTGATTGAAATGAGTGAGGTGGCAATCGAAAGGGAATGAAGTAAGCTTTTTTTTTATGCGAAAATAATTTTGACATTTCGTTGCCATGATGACGAACAGTTTGCTATTTCCATTATTTATTGAGTTAGAGAGGTGAAATTTGATATCTGGGTAGAATTCGGTCAATCATTCAAAAACATTTTTATAAATTATGATGATTACCATAGCAACGATTGAGTATAAAGTTGATCATTTTTAACTCGCGAACGGCTTATCTGATTGAAACGAGGAAAGTGACGATCGAAATATTAGAAAGTACAGTACTTTTTTATGTGAAAATAATTTTGACATTTCGTTGCCGTGACGATGAACAATTTGCCATTTTCGTTATTTATTGAGTTGGAAAGTTCAAAACTGATATCTGGGAAGAATTCGGTCAATCATTCAAAAATATATCTGGAAAAATCGATTCCCATGGTTTGCATAGCTACGATTAAGGATAAAGTTGACAATTTATAACTGGCGGACGCCTTCTGCTATTGGAGCGAGTGAGGTGGCTATCGAAAGGGATGGAAGTAAACTACTTTTTTATTTAAAAATAATTTCGATTTTTGGTAGTCATGACGAGGATCAATTAGATTTCTCCGTTATTTATTGAGTTGCAGAGTAGAAATTTCGCATCTAAGTAGAATTCGGTCAATCATTGAAATCAATTTTTGCAATTTTCAATTTTGATGATTGCCATAGCAACGATTAGGGGTAAAGTTGACAACTTACAACTCGCGGACGGCTTCTTAGATGGAAAGAAGCGACGTTCATAATATGTATGCACAATTTTTTTCCATTGAGACACCAGACCAATCTTCATCCAGCTCGACCATTTCAGGAAGATGACGTTATCAAATGTATGGTTCCAAGCCGATCGAAAGATGACAAGCTTAATTTAGTAGGGTTTCAGCGAAATCGTATATATATTGTATTTATATGTAATAGGTGTTTGTATGTATGTAGCGATACGGTTACGAAGGGCGCTCTATTCTCCATCATCATTCCGTAGGAGTGTGATATCTTCCTTAATACATGGCCTAGAAAGAAGAAACACGAAACTTTCAGGGCATGACAATGATGATATTACGGACCTTATAGAGCCCCTCGGGGGGCGATTAGGCGCTCTACGCATGCTAGTTATAGACCGCGAAAGCGGTCTATATACCTCAGTTGACCTTGGTCCGTATGTTGACGCAGACTTGGACATTTTCAATTTTTTTCTCGAAAACGGTTAGTGCGAGAGCGACCAAATTTTCTGGGTTAATAGAGGGATAGAGCGTCTAGCTTCGATAAAAAAATTCAGTTATACAGGGTGTCGCGTTTCGGAGTTATTAAACGTCAAAGTCGAAATTTCCGCGAATTCGTATGGGATCGATTACAGGTCGCAAAACTTAATTAAATCGATTTAAATTTTCGGAGGTCGTAGAGGACCGGGAGCTTCAGAACCCTATTGAAACTGGCGATATTCGGAAAATGGGAAGTCATACTTTTGAATTTTTTTAAGCCGAAAGTCACTTGCAGGCCCATATTGAGTTCTACATTGCTCGAAAACGAAACGTCGGCGTCGGACAGAAAAACGGTGTGACACGTCAAACTTTAGAATCTCAAATACTTTCTTTTTGCAATATATTTACCTATACCTAAAACGACAGGAAATTGGAAAAATGTGGGAAAAGCTGAAAATTACGATTTTTGATGAAAATTTTTGACGGTTTTTAATTTTTTTCGAGGTCAAAATGGATCCAAATCAAAATGCAATATACCCGGTCGGAAAGAGGTCGTCGAAATACGTAATCTTCAAGCGGTCTATATGTTACCGGCAAAGTCCGTTTCATCGTCATACTTAAGTTTGCCTAGGTAAACCGCACATTGCCGGGACGTTTTGGGCAAAGTCCGAAATTGGTCTCTATTTCGGAGTTTGCCTAGAATGTAACACGGCAAGCTTAGGGTTGCCAAACATGTTTTAGGAAAAGTCCGAAATAATAAATTTGTGACCGTTACTTCGCTGTTCATTTTCTAGTCGTAACTAGTTATAGTCTGTTTGGAATACGTCGCAGGTACACACGCATTGCGTTGATTGTTTAAGGTGGCATTTTCCGATCGCGTCCATGGTGGCCAACTTAATTTCATTTTGTCATGGTTTTTCGGCTTTAAAATTTTTAACAATAAAATTATAAGTATATTAAATATATATTAATATCCTGCAAGCAATTTTTAGTTAATTATTTAAAGTTTCAACGTGTATAACGATTTCATTCAGATTAATATTTTAAAAGATCTATGGTGGCTTTTTTTCTGACACTAGGACCTCAATATTCTTATAAATTCTTATAAATCATAAAATGACTTGAGACTTTTATTAATACGTTAAACAATACCTATAGAATATGAATCTGCGGTTAATATTGTGACAATATTCACACAAAAGAAAATTAAAGCAAAACATTGTACTAAATTAAAATTAAGTTGGCAATAAATGGGTGTGGTCGGCAAATGCAGCCTTAAATAGGGCGCGCATTGAATCGACTCGGCTCGGCTCGGCACGGCACAGTCAAAAGTCATTATATGAAGAGGAGCGCATTGAATCGGTTTCGCCCGCTCGGAACGACCAAATCGGAATCAAAGCAAAAATTTCCGAAATGTCCGACTGCCTGCGACTACTTCTCGTATTGAGACGCAAGCGGAAGAGATAGGTGTGCAAGGCGAACGAAGTTTTGATAGTAAACGTTCGTTTTTCTGTTTTTTGTACGAAGTTACGTTGGGTTTCCAGCAGGGTGGTTCGTAGAAACCCCTCCGTATGAACTTGCTAATACACTGCCAATGAAACTATACAGGTAACCTCAAACAGATATATTAGGACAAGTGATACAAATATACCGCCACTAACGTGCGTGAAGACGTCTAACAATATACTGTATATCCTAACATAGGTTCTTACAGTATTTATATTATTTCATTAGATAAAATGTTAACTAAATGCTTCATAGCAAAAGATAACTTACGATGAAATAGATAATGTTTTAACATTATTCATGTAAGAGATATAATAACTGATAAAATGTGAAATAATATATATGCAGAGAAATAATAAAAGATAATAGTCGGTAAAACTCTTGTTATGCACTTATTACTTATTTATCATTTTACGCAGTGTAATAGATAAGAACCTAAATAAAGTCTTTCTAGGCATTTACCAGTTTTTATCTTTATAACTACACTTTACCAGTGGCGTAACACGTAACTCCTCCCTACTTAGGAAAAGACCTACGGCTGCTCTAGTTGAGTAGGGCTTTCAGCTTCTGTTTTCTTTCTTCTTGACATCTTTATAAAAGGATAAGGGTAGTTGATGCGATAGTAGCAACGAACTCCAAAATATGTCATTAAGCAGATAATGACACAAATTAGTAGGATGATCCATAACCAAGAACTGTGAAGAGTTTCTGTATTTTCGGAGAGAACCAATTTGCTTTGGTGATTCATGACTGAAGTTATATGTTTTATTTCTTCCAGGTCCATACTCTTTATATTTAGTGGAGTGGGATGCTCTTTAAGCAGAGACATATCTAGCGATGGCAGTTGAACAACTGTTGCTGGTAACATGGTTTCAGCTGTACAATAGAATATCTCCATATCAATAATTACATGGCAGCTTTCTGGTATAGAAATTAGATAGCTACACGGATGCAACTCACTATGTTTTTCCACTTGGCAAACTTCTGTTATAAGCGCATTGCTTGGAGTGGTAAACAATACATTTTGAGGGGCCACTTGATTGGCTGTAGGAGTGTTCAATCTTATCAAGAGAGTGCTGCAATTGGTGGCTTCGTTCTTTATAACGATGTTGACAACGCAATCTTCATTGGCTTCTAAATGGTTTTTACAGTAGGTGTCTTCTATTTGCTCACAAAGGTCTTCTTCATATTGGAAGTGTCCAGTTTTCTCATTAAGGATAAGGTATGGTTTTGGTGGTGAGATAATTTTATTTTTGAATGGGTACTGGATATATAAAATAGGATTTAAATTGTAAAGGGTGTAAAAATGGAAAGTGGATCAAGAAAATTATTCTCTCTTTATCAAAAGTAAGTTGAATTCCCAAAAATTTGTAATAATTTTGTTTATTATTAAAATCTACCAACTGATTTTTATTATAAAAAGAGTTCATTTTCATAAAAAGTTTTCATTGATTCTAAATTATGTAGTGAAAGGAACATTGGATGCACCCTGTTTAGATAGGCAAATGTAACGGCATTTATAATTTGACTTAAATTATTTTCCAGACTAATCAGAGAATTAATTATTAAATGTAGTGCATTAATAGCATTAATTTTTTCTTGATATTTTTCAATAAGATGCATTGTAGTTATTACATTAGATCTTATCTGAAAAAGACTTTGATTTGTTTTTAACATAAAGTCTTTTGTTTTAACTTTTTAAATGAAAGACAGAGTACTTGATATAGCTTCACAAATTTTATTCAGTTGCCTGACACATGTTTCGAACCTCTCGGGTCATTTTCGAAGGCATAAATGTGTTGAGACAGAGTTACAAAATCGTTTAAGTAGGTAGTGGAATTTAAATGGTATCATAAATTATATTGTTGTCAAAGGACCTAAATGTTTTTAATAGTGGGATTTTACAGAGTTGTTTAGTTTATGTTGATATTCTTAATTATAGGTATTTTGGATATTTATCTAATTACACTGTTTATTATGGTGTATGCATTTGAAGGTATCTCTATTTGGTTATTGACTATGTTACATTTGTTTGATTTTGCTTTTTTGATAGCTAATGTTTCGAGTAAATTTAATTTTCTGCTTTTGTTTTGGATAAATAGTGGTTTTATTTTGTTTGATATTGTATGGTTATTTAATATGCAATGCTCCGAAATTCCTGTTTTATTTTGTTTTTTTAAGATAGACGTGGAATGTTCTTTGAGTCGTGTTTTGAAGTTTCTACCTGTCTGGCCAATATAAATAGCATCACAATTATCACAACTGATTTGGTAGACTCCACTTGCGGAAAGTTTGTCTTTTGATTCTATTTTTGCGTTTAGGGGACATGTTTTTTATTTCTAAAAAGAATTGGCGACAACACAGACAGCCATTCGGGCCGAGTTGTAAGCAGTAATTACACTGGCTAAGAGTTTTCTTTAAAAAACTGAAAAAGAACCTTAATAATAACAAAGGGGATCATTCTATTATGAAGTTCTAACAATAGTATATTATTTAACGAGCGGTAATGTAGGTCATAACTCACGCAGATGAAGTTTGCAGCACGAGCCGCAGGCGAGTGCTGTAATTCATCAAGTGAGTTATGACCATTACCGCAAGTTGAATACTATACTTTATCTACGACTATAACAATAAATACTAAGATACAAGTATACAATAATTAGGTATTAACTTAATTTGAAAACGTCAAAATTATTCGAGTGACATTACTTCCCTCAATAACAATAATGGACTGTTTCCTTTCGGCCAATCGGCTTGTACAGAGCCACCTTGATATTCGGTTCGTAAATCTTTTCCGATTTATTATAGTGAGTTATAGCAGTGAGTTATTATAACTCATGTTGTTTGTTTATAGATACTATTAATTGTTCAAAAGTAGTTGAATAATTAATATATAACTTAATAGGAGTAGATAAATTAAATTACTAACCCAGTAAACATGCATTAAGATAATAAGTAGTTAACAGTAAAAAATTTCATCCAGTCCGTGGTCCTCCCCGATGGTACCCATTACCGATGCCGCGTTACCTCTTTGTATTGCTAAGCTGATCTTTTGCGTGATAAAACTAAGGGATCGATCACATGGGATCTTTATAGCAATCTCTCGAACCAACCTCCTAGCTTCATCACCCCAAGGACCTAATGTCTCGATCGCAATTGGTATAAAAATAAAGCGGTCCTGTAGCTCTCCATATTTTAAAAATTTTTTGGATTCAGCAAGAGCAGCAGCTGATCCAGGTGTTTTAGATGTTTTAGGTAAATAAGATTTTGCCAAGGTATGGCTACATGTTGCATTCCAAATCAGCTGCTTTCCCTGTCTCCAAGGGATCAAAGTCATCCCGTCCGCTCTCTTGCCGTCATTCCTACAAATTCCAAGCGGCTCTAAAACTGCAGGGTGTTCAGCAGAAATAAAAGCCCGTTTAATTATATCATTGATCTGACTATGTCTGGAAGCACGCCCTGCACTTTTCTTACAGCTAAGCCCGTGTGAGCCATATATATCAGCTGTTTCGCCGCAAATGCAAGGATGTTCCACAGAAATAGGCAGACCAAGTCTAATTGCAATTGAAATTCTAAAAGTTGAGTTATCAAGTAGGTTCCCCAAGGAAGCAGACGGTAGGGCATTAAGCCATGCATTTGATTCAAAAGCTTGAAGTGCCAGTATGCGTGCCCTATCCTCATCCCTTTGGCACTCAGTTAAAAGATGTTCTTGACGAACTTTACATAATAAAAAATCAAAATCTTTTTGGGATTTTTTAAAATTTTGAGGAACGATATTTAAATCTGAAAGAGAGAGCCACTTTGTCAAACATAAATCAAAGTCTAAATCACAGGAATTTAAAATATGATCTGGTAAAATATTATTTACTAATTTAGTCGAATCATTAATAGAGCCCAAAAAAGCAGATATTGATAATGTATTTGTATCTCTTATTCCGAGTC
Organism: Philopedon plagiatum; assembly: GCA_963971165.1. Taxonomy (NCBI): domain Eukaryota; kingdom Metazoa; phylum Arthropoda; class Insecta; order Coleoptera; family Curculionidae; genus Philopedon; species Philopedon plagiatum. The sequence continues at coordinate 56,483,840 of OZ020190.1, forward strand.
CTCCCAATTTTACGGGAAGTGAACGTTGAAGCCAAGAATTTAATTTTATTGGACAATTTGTAATTTCTTGAAGGCAGGTTTCAAGAAGAAAATCATATTCTTTTAAAGATTCGGGACTTTTCCAGCAAGGAACACAACGTAGTAAGTACGATATTCGAGGTATTGAAAAAGACGATTTTAAAAGAAAATAGGCCACATGTGAATCAAGTAATTTTAATTTATCACGCATTTTGTTAAGAAAATTTATTTTATCTTTAATCGCTAAACTAATTTCATCAGAAGAAAAAACACATCCGAGCAAATTAAAATGGGAAATTGGAACTTCTAATAAATTTGGAGCAATAGAGTAAAAATCTGAAAATACAGATGAAGGATTTGTCGATATTGCAGAGATTTCGCATTTATTAAAATTTAGAGAAAGGCCGATATCTTGACTTGCAGAGATTAATTTTATAAAATTTTCCAAAACGTTTTTTGGATCTCCTGCTAAAGTACCGTCATCTAAATACCACAAATTTAGATCTAAGGAGTTTAGAGAATATATGACACTATGAATTGCTAAACAAAATAATGGAGGGCCTAAAGGATCGGCTTGCTGGACGCCTCTTCTAGAAAAGATATTTTCTTTGCCATATGAAAGGATAGTTTGGTGACTATAACATTGATATATGAAATGGTAAAATTCTGGAATATATTCTTTAACTTTTAATAAAATTGTGTTTCTATTGATCATGTTAAAAGCATTTAGAAAATCTATTTTTAAAATAATGTTGTCAGAAATATGAGGAAAATGAAGAAACCTTCTAATTGCATGGGCCGCTGCGTCCGTGCCACATTTCGTGCCAAAACCCAATTGTAGTGGTCTAAAGAATTTCCCAAGTTTATCATAAAGACGGGAACAAATTATTTTGGCTGCTAGGCGTCGAAGGCAGAGTCCAACTGCAATTGGACGTATACCCCCATTTTTTTTATTAAAAGCGCAAAGATTAGCTCCATAAAAAATTGGATGGATATCCTCTGGTATAGGATTAAGAAAAAGGTGATTTATAAATAAACTAAGTGATGATAATAGTTTAGAGTTTTTGCTAAGTTTGTAACCTACCATATCTTTGAGGTGACGCGGTCTAAGGGAATCGACACCACCGGAAGAACCAGGACTAAAAGAAAAAATGAAATTCTTTACTTCTTCTTCTGTTATGTTAAAAGAATTATGAACAAAATTATTATCGAAAATTGGAATTTTATCAAAATCTTCTGGTTTTGGATGTTTTTCTTTCAGTTTTCGCAAAGTTTCTTCATTTTTAAAGGCAATTGTATCGTTTGAAGTTAAAATTCTGATTGCATTCTTTACATCTCCTTCGGAAATTTTTGATTGTATTTTCTTTGCCAAAAACTTATCTTGATCAAATTTCTTTGTCCTTTTGAGCGTGTCTATGTTTGCTCAAAAACTTTATATTGTTCTAGAAGTTCAGTTGTAGAAAGTTTTTTGTTATTAATCCAGGAAGATAGACTTTTCCTAATAAGAGATGTCAGGGATGATTTGCGATTTAATTTTGAATTTTCGGGCAAGGCCAAAACAGAGTATGGAAAAATAAGAAGTAAAATCCAAGAATGTAAGTTTAAAACGCATTGAGTTTTTTAAAACGCATTGAGTTAAAAGCGAACTGAGTTCTTCTGAAATTGGAATTCTTATTGCTTTAGGAATGATTTTGATAACTGGTACCGAAGATTTTAGATTTGAGAAAAAAGTTGATAAAATTATACTCTGGCTGGTTTGATTATCTATTTTAGGTTTGGATAAATTACTTTTTGTTGTATCCTGGGAATCAATTAATATTGAAGAATTGGATGGATTAATGGAGGATTGACAAAATGTTTGTTTATGCATCTTAGATGTATGAATTTTTAGACCATTTGTAGTTTTAAAATTTTTGAAGCATGTAGAACAAATTGGCAAATTTTCTTCCAATAAAAAATGCTGTTTCTCAATTAAATCGTAATGTCCATTTTTCGGATTGCCGGTAAAAAGAAGATTTATGGTTTTTGCGTGGTTTTTAAAAGAAATAACAGTGGGCTTTTTACGTATCAAGTCATTGATAGAGAGTTTTTCTTTTGCGTTTAGTATTTGTCTACCTAAGTTATTTTTGTTAACTTGTATTGGGGTTAAGTTAAGTTTTTTAAGATTTTTGGATATTTTCTGGCTTGCAGTTCCAGTATATTGTATTGGGCAGTATTTATTAGGTATTGTTTGGTTGGGATGTCCCCTATAAAGAAATTTTTGTGTTTTTTGTCTCTCTTTTTTCTTTAAAATATTATTTATGATATTTGTAGAGTATCCATTGTGTATCGCTATAGTTTTAATTATATTAAGTTCTTTTTCGTACTCTAGTTTGGACAGGGGGATATTAACTAGTCTATGTATTATGCTATTGAAATCTGCTAATTTTGTTTGTTGGGGTTGGTTAGAATCTGCTGGTATGACTGTGTCGGTTGTAGTTGGTTTGCGGTAGATTTGGTATGATAAATGGTCATTATGTTTTTTAATTGTGAGGTCTAGAAAATTGATGGAGTTGTTTATTTCTTTTTCTATTGTAAATTGGATTTTATGGTTGATGTCATTAAGGAAATTGAAACATACATTTTTGGTGTAGATATGTCGATGACGTGTTCTGCATCTGGACAGGCACAGAACGACAACTACACCAATTCCTCAATTTCGTTAATGATATCAACCATAAAATCCAATTTACAATAGAAAAAGAAATAAACAACTCCATCAATTTTCTAGACCTCACAATTAAAAAACATAATGACCATTTATCATACCAAATCTACCGCAAACCAACTACAACCGACACAGTCATACCAGCAGATTCTAACCAACCCCAACAAACAAAATTAGCAGCTTTCAGTAGCATAATACATAGACTAGTTAATATCCCCCTGTCCAAACTAGAGTACGAAAAAGAACTTAATATAATTAAAACTATAGCGATAAACAATGGATACTCTACAAATATCATAAATAATATTTTAAAGAAAAAAAGAGAGACAAAAAACACAAAAATTACTTTATAGGGGACAACCCAACCAAACAATACCTAATAAATAATGCGCAATACAATATACTGGAACTGCAAGCCAGAAAATATCCAAAAATCTTAAAAAACTTAACTTAACCCCAATACAAGTTAACAAAAATAACTTAGGTAGACAAATACTAAACGCAAAAATAGAATCAAAAGACAAACTTTCCGCAAGTGGAGTCTACCAATCAGTTGTGATAATTGTGATGCTATTTATATTGGCCAGACAGGTAGAAACTTCAAAACACGACTCAAATAAGATTCCACGTCAATCTTAAAAAAAAACAAAATAAAACAGGAATTTCGGAGCATTGCATATTAAATAACCATACAATATCAAACAAAATAAAACCACTATTTATCCAAAACAAAAGCAGAAAATTAAATTTACTCGAAACATTAGCTATCAAAAAAGCAAAATCAAACATATGTAACATAGTCAATAACCAAATAGAGATACCTTCAAATGCATACACCATAATAAACAGTGTAATTAGATAAATATCCAAAATACCTATAATTAAGAATATCAACATAAACTAAACAACTCTGTAAAATCCCACTATTAAAAACATTTACGTCCTTTGACAACAATATAATTTATGATACCATTTAAATTCCACTACCTACTTAAACGATTTTGTAACTCTGTCTCAACACATTTATGTCTTCGAAAATGACCCGAGAGGGTCGAAACACGTGTCAGGCAACTGAATAAATTTTGTGAAGCTATAACAAGTGCTCTGTCTTTCATTTAAAAAGTTAAAATGTTAATCCAGTTTCACCAAGAATGTAGCAGTACACACATCAACTTTATAAGTCTTTTGTTATTGAAATTTGCTCGTTAATTTTTTTCTTGAATCATAATATGATCGTTTTTATTTAGATGATTTAGTACAGAATTTATTCTTTTACCGTCTTCATGATCAAGTGTTCCAAACAACCATTTAGATACAGTACCTCCAAAATTGATTAGACCACGTTTTTCCCTGATATTTGGATGAACGGCTTGAAGTAAACGCTCTATTTGGCTTATTAGTGACCAAGCTTGTCCAGCCAACTTATTTGACATTGTAGTGTCATTTTTATTTTCTGTAATAAAGGCTAATTGTAGTTTAAGATTGTTTTTTAGTTCCGTGAAATCAGTAATATTAATATAACTTAGAAAAGTATGTTTATTTGAAATTACTTTAGTATTACCTAAGAGAATTGGTAAAATTGGATTAGTTAATTGTTGGATAGAGGCCATAACAAAATTAATATAGATAAGGAGTAATGAGAAACGATATAGAATCTTCATTCTGAAACAAGGGAAATAAATATATTGATATTTTTTGCGCCTTTTTATATTATGCTTAGAATACTTAGATGTTGAGGTTTTAATTTTATTTTTTGTTTGTGCTACAGGATCGACTTTAACATATTTCATTGCTAATTTATCACGAGTTTGTTCTTTGTGATAAACTTTATCATCAGGTTTAAGAGTTATAGGGGTTTCTCTTTTATCATTTGTCTTATTAAGTCTATCGTCTTTTTCAGTATTAAATTTTTCTTTAAGTTTTTCGTATGTTTCTTTTAATTTTCTTTTACGATCTGTGACATACTTTGAGACTATATCCCTTTCTTGGATATCAAAAGGATCTTTGGCATTAAAATGTCCTGTTACAATTTCAAATGGTGTAAAATTAGTTGAAGAATGAATTGAGTTGTTATAATGTAATATGGCATATCTCACTAAATTATCTAATGACTCTTTAGCATTTTGTTGAACTTTTGTTCTTATTTGTTCCAAAAGAGTGGAATGAAATCTTTCCACATAACTATTGGAGTTTGGATTTTTAGGAGTAGTAAAATGAACTTGGACTTTATGTAATTTACAAAAGTCTAAAAATGAATTGTTATTAAATTCTATTCCATTGTCACAAACAATGACTTGTGGAATACCGTAGTGGGAAATAAAGACCAATAATCCGTCTAGGATATTGACTGAATTAATTCCAGGTATGCTATTGCTTGTGCAAATTTTGAAAATGTATCAACTATTGTCAAATATTTTTCTTTAGAGATTGATAATGTATCCATATGTATTCTTTCGAATGGTTTAGTACCTAATGGTAATTTTTGAAACTCGAAAGTGTTAGGTTGCCTTTCGTATTTTACCTTTTGACAAATATTACAATTATTTATGTAATTAGTTACGTCTTTATCTAAATTTGGCCAGTAATAATGTCTTTTTAAAGAATCAATAGTGGTAGTAATACCTCTGTGTCCGGTTTTATATACATGATGGTAATTCATTTTTTCTTTTTGTTCATTGTCTTTGATTATGTTGGTAAGTTTGTCTGAGCAAATTAATAGCTTAGAATGAATTCTTACTAGCTTGTCTTGTATTTTATAAAAAATCTTTCATGTTCCTTATCAGGAAAATAAAGATGGTAAGTAGTATTATTATTAAGTTTTGCAATAAATTCTTCTAAGTCATCATTTATGTGTCGTCTTCTTAAGTTTATAAAGAATCTTTGATTCTCAAAAACTTTTTCTCTAATACAATTTGGTACTGGCGAAGACTCAGATATTTTTATAATCATCTGATTCTTATAATAGTTAAGTGGTTTTTCTACATAAGGTAGAGATAAAATAGGCATTTCTTCTGCGGAATGCACAGTAGACACATGATTTTCATTTGTATCTAGAAATTGCTGTATTACGTCATCTGAATCTCCAATTTCATTAAATAAGGACTGAATTTCTGTGTTATCAGATGGATTTCTAGAAAGTGCATCAGCAACATTATTTTCTTTGCCCTTAATATAATCTATTTCGTAGTCAAATTCTGACAGAAGAAGTTTCCATCGGATAAGTTTTGAATTGGGTTCCTTAAGGTTATCTAGCCATTTCAAAGGTCGATGATCGGTATTAATTTTAAAATGTCTTCCAAAAAGGTAAGGCCTAAAATATTTTACTGCCCATACTATAGCAAGTAACTCCTTTTCCGTAACGGAATAGTTAACTTCACTAGGATTTAGTGTTCTACTAGCATATCATACCGGTTTACCATTTTGACTTAAAACTGCACCTACTGCAAATTTAAGAGAAATGTCTTTAAGAAATCTGGGTGAGCAAGGACTGAGTCATTGCATATAATTGTTTTGAATGTTTCAAAGGCCTTAATAAAGTCTTCTGTATGTTCTACTTTCTTTCCTTTCCTTAGACAAAGTGTTAAAGGTTTTGTTATTTTTGCTAAATTATTTATAAATTTTCTATAAAATCCAATCATTCCTAAGAAACTTTTAATCTGCTTATGAGTTTTAGGTAACGGAAATTTAAGGATTGCGTCAATTTTCTTAGAATTGGGTTGAATACCTTCCGGTGTTACTATATGACCTAAAAATTCAGTTTCTCGTTTTAAAAATTCACTTTTGTCTAACTGAACTTTTAAATTATATTTTTCAAATGCTTTAAATATTTTCCTGAGATTCTGGATATGTTCATCTAAAGTTGTTGAAAATATGATAACATCGTCCATATACATATACTAGACATATCTGATTAACGTATTCCTTTAATACTTCATTTATCATTCTCTGAAATGTTGCCGGAGCATTTTTCAGACCGAATGGCATTCTTAGGAATTCGAAATGACCATAGTCTGTAGAGAAAGCGGTTTTTTCAATGCTATCATTGTGCATAGTAATTTGGTGAAATCCGCTAGCTAAGTCTAAAGTTGTAAAATATTGAGCTTTGCCCAATTTATCAAGTAGCTCATCAATGTTTGGTATGGGAAACCTATCTTGGACAGTTTTGTTGTTTAGTTTTCTATAATCGACGACTATCCGCCATTTTTGCTTTCCGGACGCGTCACGTTTTTTGGGGACAATCCATATTGGACTGGACCAAGGGCTAGTGCTGTTTTGTATAATTTCTTCTTCTAGCATTTTCTTTATTTGTTCTTGAACTTCACTTTTATGTACCTCTGGAAATCTATAAGATTTTGTATACACTGGTTCTTCATCAGTGGTTTTAATTATATGTTGGGTTTGAGTGGTAGCTGAAAGTGGTTGATTTGGGTATTGAAAAACTGTATGGAATTCTCTACATAGTTTTATTACCCTAGATTTTTCTTCCGCGTTAAGATGGTCTAGTCGAAGTAGGTTTTTAATTTGATCAGCATTAGAATAAGCGTAGTTGCTTTTAATTTCTCCTTTAAAGGTTTCGAAGTCATTTAAAGGGTATGCTTTTATAGGTTTTCTTAAGTTAGCATATGTATCGTCAATGCCAAAGTTATGGATTTCTACAATTCCTTGACCATTATTTACTTTTATTACACAGTCAGGTATATAACAGTGTGAATTAACTTTTATTTCGGGGATATAATAATCTCCGTCATTAGGGACATCTATAGGGATTACTGTCCTTAAAATTTCATTGTCGCCTAAAGATATATTATGACAATCATACTCAGATGGAGAGCACTGATATACAGGTATATTAATATTTTCTTTCTTAAGATAGCCATCTTGAATATTCCAATTAAAACCTAAATTGCGAATATCTCGAAAACTAATTAAGCCATCGAAAAATCTATGAAAGTCAAAAAGTGTAAAAATAATTTTTTTTTGAATTAAATTCTTTAAAAGCAGGGATATGCGTTTCATACTTTGTGGTAAGTTGTCCACATGAAGTTTTAATTACATTTGGCTTTATAATAATATGTTCAGAAAAGTATTTTTCAGCTAAAACGGGATTTAGCAGTGACATATGACTTCCCGAATCTAAAAGAAATTTTAACGGTTTGGTGCCATATCCTAAAATTTTGATACATGGAAGTTTTCTGTTATCTATATAATTTATTTCTATGTTTGATTCATATTGTAGGCCATTAGTTGAAAATTTGGTTCATTAGTCAGTTCAGTTATGTCATCTGGCATATTATTTTCTTCATTTATTTGTCGTTCTGGATAGTTCTCGTATTCTTGGATTTCCGATATTTGAATTTGTTCAGTTTCCTGCATGTCATTGTTAGTATTGTCAAAATATTCATGGTCATTATCAGTATTGTCAATATTATACAATTCTTCAGATATAACGGTTGGTCTAGATCGAGGCTGAAAATAATTTGGACTTCGATGGAATGAAGTACTTGGTTGTTGAACCGTTTGTTTAGTAACTACAGACATTGGAGTAGGTCTTGGTTGCATTGTTCCCTTAGGTTTCCAAACATTAGTTGGTTTACCAAAGACCTGTTGATTTGAAAAATATTTCGGGGGTGGTAATTGTTTTGAGGTAATATTAATAAGTTGACTCGGAAAATGTTTTTGCTGATTTGACGTAGAAGGTTGTTGTGTCAATGGAGCTTGAAAATTTGGCCTAGGGAAATTCTGTGTAGAATAGTTAAAATAACTTGGTTTTGGAGTATTTTCTGCAACTTGATTTAAAGTCTGCGAAACATTTTTTCTACCATCTTGAATCATTGAAAGAAAATTTTCTTCTTCTAATAAGTATTGCATAGCCTCTTCTAAAGTTTGAGGATTTTTTAATCGAACTGCCAATTGAATCTGAGATGGAAGATATTTTTGAAAAGTTATTAGAACTAGTTTTTCGATATTATTTATTTGTGCCAATTTTTCAGGTTGAGCCAAAGTAACATCATTATTTATAGAAGAAAAAATTAAACTTCTTAAATACTGACATCTTACACTAAAACTATAAGAATTTTCTTTATTTTGAGGTTTTATTTGATGTAGTTCTTGTAATAAGCAAGAAAATGATCTCTGATCAGAAAAATAAATTTTTAAAGTATGTTTTATTTGTTCCCAAGTAGTTAATTCGACGCGGCTTGATCATTAAAGCTTTGCCTTTTAATTTATCAATAATTCCGCGAAAAATTAATTTAGTCAATGTTTGATTAGCTGCATACTGATTTACAGTTTCGTCGCAAGCTGCGATAAAGTTATTTAGTTCACATGGTTCACCACTATAATTTGGGATAATATCAAGAAAAAGACGTACCTCCGAATAATTTACTTCTGGCATTTCTGGTTCTAGTTGTTTAGAATCACTTAAAACAATTTGTTGTAATTCAGCCGCAAGACTGTCTATATCAAAGTCTGACTCAGAATCAGAACTTGAAGAGTCTGGTTGTTTTTTAATTTCGTTTATCTTTTGCCTATATTCCCTATTTTTACGCAAAGAAACTTTAAACTTATTGATCATAGAACGAGAGAGAAACACTTATTCATTAGGAGAGAAAAAAAAAGAAGATAAAAAAAAGGATTGAGAAAAATGACTTACTTGACTTCTTCTTTTCGACTTGAACTGTTCCACAGGATATACGTTCCTCTGGATGATTGTGTGAATGGATGAGAAGCTTTTCCACAGGATATGCGTTCCTCTGGATGGTTATGAAGATTTTCCACTGGATATACGTTCCTCTGGATGGTTGTGGATGGTTGCGGACCACTATTTGGATGAGCACTGAGCACTCCAACACTATGAATCCGTGAGTTTGACGATGATGAAGAGGGTGGAAAGTGACCAAGACCTCGCTTGTTACACTACTGTTCCCTCAACTGAATTTGATGCTTTGATTTTTGTGGATTTTGTGGTTGACCCGTTGAAGATTTGAAAATCACCAGTCCGTTTAAGAGCTATCCGTATATACGTTACGGCACTACACTTGAACTTCTTGTACGGGCACTAATCCTTGACCGAACTGCGCCAGTTACGTTGGGTTTCCAGCAGGGTGGTTCGTAGAAACCCCACCGTATGAACTTGCTAATACACTGCCAATGAAACTATACAGGTAACCTCAAACAGATATATTAGGACAAGTGATACAAATATACCGCCACTAACGTGCGTGAAGACGTCTAACAATATACTGTATATCCTAACATAGGTTCTTACAGTATTTATATTATTTTATTAGATAAAATGTTAACTAAATGCTTCATAGCAAAAGATAACTTACGGTGATATAGATAATGTTTTAACATTATTCATGTAAGAGATATAATAACTGATAAAATGTGAAATAATATATATGCAGAGAAATAATAAAAGATAATAGTCGGTAAAAACTCTTGTTATGCACTTATTACTTATTTATCATTTTACGCAGTGTAATAGATAAGAATCTAAATAAAGTCTTTCTAGGCATTTACCAGTCTTTATCTTTATAACTACACTTTACCAGTGGCGTAACACGTAACTACGACCCGAAGAATCACGACAATGTGCGGAAGAAGAATGCTTAGGAGGAAATAGCGAAAAAACGTCTGATACGATACTACGTCTATACATCACAATAGTTGCAGCTGTTTTAAAGAACCGATAGCCGAATCAATGCGCTTTGACTGCCGGCATTCCGAACGAAACTTACCGAGCCGAGTCAATTCAATGCACGTGTTGAGTGTTTGTCTATTCGTCTAACTGGACCGGGTTTGCTCAGGTTTGTTATTATCATTTAATAAGTATCTATACTATGTAGGTATATTTAACTTACTGAAATACGATGCAATCATGTTATTTACAGGCTCAGCATCACTAGTATACCAATTATCATGTTACAACACAAAGGTAAGAACATATTTCGGACTTTTCCTAAAACGTGTTTGGCAAACCTAAGTTTGTCGGGTTACATTCTAGGCAAACTCCGAAATAGAGAACAATTTCGGACTTTGCCCAAAACGTCCCGGCAATGTGCGGTTTACCTAGGCCAACTTAAGTATGATGATGAAACGGACTTTGCCGGTAACATATATACCCCCCGTAACTTGACCTTGTCCGTATGTTGTCCGTTTCGACATTTTAACATTTTCAATTTTTTTTCTCGAAAACGGTTAGTGCGGGAGCTACCAAATTCTGGGTTAATAGAGGAATAGTGCGTCTAGCTTCGATAAAAAATTCAGTTATACAGGGTGTCGCGTTTCGGAGTTATTAAACGTCAAAGTCGAAATTACCGCGATTTCGTATGGGACACGATACAGGTCGCAAAACTTAATCAAATCGATTTAAATTTTAGGAGGTCGTAGAGGACCGGGGGCTTCCGAACCCTATTGAAATTGGCGATATTCGGAAAATGGGAAGTCATACTTTTGAATTTTTTTATGTCGAAAAATGCCGTTTGCAGGCCCCTTTTTGGTACTTAATTACTCGAAAACCAAACGTCGGACAAAAAAACACATTCATACGAAAAACTTTAAAAACTCAAATAGGTTCTTTTTGCAATACATTTACCTATACCTAAAACGACCGGAAATTGGAAAAATTTGGGAAAAACCGAAAATTACGATTTTTGGTGAAAATTTTTGACGGTTATAAATTTTTTTCGGGGTAAAACGGATCCAAATCAAAATCCCATATACCTGGTCGGAAAGAGCTCCCCGAAATACGTGTTTTTCATATTTTTTGGTTTCTTCATTTTTTATAGGAAGGGAGCAATCGACGATTAAATTTCGATTTTTTAACCTGTTTTTCGATGACATATCTACATTCCAATCACTCTATATCTTTCCCTATTCAATTTTTTCCAACTTTTTCAACGCTATCCCGTGGGGATATAATCAGGCTTTAAGATGAATCCCGAATGGATGATCCAGGACCGGATTTAGGGGGTAAAAACGCATTTTTTCTTTTTTTTTCCATCAAAACTCATCTTTGAACGACGTTATTCCATATTATTCCCTCATATTTAATAGATCTTTTTTGATTTTTTCCTTCCCTCATTATGTGAGAACACTCCACACTAATTAAAATTGCTTATTTTTTCGTTAAAGTTATAAATAATTTTTTTTTGAATCCGGGTCCGTAAATTTTCTAAAAATTACCAATTTTAAAGCCGAGCCGTAAACAGCAGTCCAACAGCAGATCCGGCGCGTCGCGTTACCTTGAGGTTGCACAGTGGCATCGAAAAAAAAAATTGTTATAGGTTATCCAAAAATATGCATTTTATTTTCTAACCACGAGAGTATACCTTTGGGATAATATATTTATTATTATTAAATAATTTTAATTTAATTTTAGGGAAATGAATTGATTCGGATCGTTTTAAAGTAACCAGAACGATTCGAAAGTACATTTTAAACCCTTCGGCATGTGGGTGATTGCATATATGTCTACAGGATGTCCGAAAAGTCTTTGTATGCGCAAATATCTTTGTCATTAGCACGAAGATAAACTTAATTGTCTCATATCAAGGAAATCGTAAAGTCTTTATTCCTTTGTGTGGTTGGTTATATGTTTGTATGTATAGTACAGGGTGTCCGAAAAGTCTTTGTATGAACAAATACCTTTGCTATTTGTACAAAGATAAACTTAATTGTCGGATTTAAAGCAAATCGTATATATTTGCATTTCTATGTGTACGGAGATATGTTTGTATACAGGCTGTCCAAAAAGTCTTGGTTGGAGCAAATACTCCTAGTAGTACCAGGATAAATGTAATTAAACCGGATTTCATGCAAATCGATTATATTTGTTTTTATATGTGTTGTATAAACGTATACAGGGTGTTCGAAAAGTCTTGGTATGGGCAAATACTTCTACTAGTACCGAGATCAACCTAATTAATTCGAATTTTAAGTAAATCGACTATATTCCTATTTAAAATTTTCATAAATAGTGTATCTGTTTTTGTGGTACTTGTTTATATTCCTCCATCTTGCACCTTTGGTGATTATCAGTATGTGTTTGATGTTGTTGAAACATGTGAGAACCTGTATGATAGGAATTTGTTGATTTTAGGCGATTTTAATATTTCAAATTTCTCAGACCTGAGGAGTTCGAACAATCCTAAATGTGAACTGGCTCATAATTTTATGGATATGTTTTCTTTCCAGCAGTATAACCATATTACTAATTTGAACCAAAGATATTTGGATTTAGTATTTGCAAATTTTAGTTGTGAGGTTGAGGGATCTAATTGCCCAATGGTCGCTGAGGACAGCCACCATCCAGCATTGGAGGTTAGTTTAAATATTAAATTAGAGAAAAACCAAAAATTTGAGGTTGACGTGCATAGCACAGAAAAATGTTATCATTTTAAAAAGGCAAATCTTCATGCTCTATATTTAGATCTTGCCAGTGCCGATTGGGACGAGTTGGATAATTTTTCAGGTGTAAATGAACGGTGCCAAAGATTTTATGAGATGTTCTCAGCGATCATGGACAGATCTGTTCCACAGTACAGTAATAGGGGCAGTGGATTTCCTCAATGATACAATAGGGACATAATTAAAATGCTTAAACATAAACGTAACGTACGTAAAAAATGGAAAAGATCTGGAAAGGCTGCCTATTTAAATAAGTTTAAAGAGTTAAGAAGGGAAACGGATTAAATGATCAAGACTGCTTACGCTAGATATATTACTGAGGTAGAGAACAACATTGCACATGATCCCAAGGCTTTCTGGCGGTTTGTTCAGCAAAAGAAAAACACCTGTGCGATGCCGGCAAGTATGATGTTTGATGACAGGGTTGTTGATTCTCCTATGTTATTGTATCATCATTTGGTAAGTATTTTGGTAGTGTCTATGATTCTGTATCGGGCAGTTCAGATCCTGCAGGCTCAAAAATTTTTAGTAACACATCAGTCATTATGCCGGTGTTCACGGAAACAGACGTTATAAATATAGCAAAAAAACTAAAACCCAAAATGTCAAAGGGCCCGGACGGTGTTCCTAGCTTTCTGGTAAAGGATTGTCCCAACCCTAAACGGAGAGCAAAAACGCGCATGGCGCACCCAAGCAAACCCAAACAATGGGGCCGGGTACTGTTTACAGATGAATCCCGTTTTTGCTTGCGTTCGCCAGACGGACGCGAGCGTGTATGGAGAAGACCAGGGGAACGATTTGCGCAATGCTGCATATCTCCATGAGTACTATTTGGAGGTGAAAGTATAATAGTGTGGGATGGAGTGTCCACTAATGAACGCACCTAGAGCTAGTTATAATTGAAAATGGTGCTATGACTACTGACCGCTATATTAATGAATGTTTAGTAGAACATGTCCTACATTTCCGAGAGGAGCGAATTTTTGCCCGATGCATGATAATGCAAGACCACATGTCGCACGGGTGGTAACCGAATATCAGGACGAAGTTAACATTTAGCGGTTAAGTGGCCAGGTCGTAGCCCTGATCCTAACCCCATTGAGCATGTTTGGGACACGTTATAAGGTCTTATTTTCGTTCTGGTAAAAATGCCGTCTGTTCTTCAGACGCCCAGGCAGTAAGGGCCCAGCAACCGCGATAGCAGGAGGGCACCCAGACCAGAATCAAAAAATAGTCCTTCCTATGTTTATTTTCATCTTACGGTCTTGTGCTTGCACTAGCGAAAGAATTTAAGCTTTTGCATTTCGTTATATAATATATATATATATATATATATATATATATATATATATATATATATATATATATATAGTGACTTCTAATTCACGACCTTGTATAATTGTAATAAAAACAATGGAATAACGGGAAAATAGGTCACAGGAAAGACTATTTATTTCACAATTTTAACATAAACCAAGCTTTCGCTGAATTTTTCAGCTTCTTCAGGGCTACAATATTATAACATTATAACTATATAACATTTATTATATAGAAAAATAATTTAAACTTACTTTGTTTTTTTGTGAAATAATTATGTTACAATGTGGATGCTGTATGGTTTTTTTGTTAATTATTATATGTATAAATTATGTATATAAAAATATTTATTATATATATATATATATATATATATATATATATATATATATATATATATATATATATATATATATATATATATATATATATATACCTGCGTGGTGAGCATCCTTCGACGTGCGTCGGGATATCGGGCCGGTAGCAGGGCGAAAGGAGTCGACTTGGGAGGTGGAATCAGCCGTAGGCGGGAGAGAACCTTTCAAGCCAAGCGAGACCGCTGCTAAGCCAAAAACACTTTCCTTCGTCGACGTGAATTAGGAGACAAAAGGTAGGATTCGTTTGAATACTTGTAAATTGTGTAAAATATAAATATTCATTTTAATTTAATAAATAATGCTGCAGTAATTAATGACGAAACCAGTGTTTTAATAAAGATCCCGTGACAATCTTGGTGGAAGCGCCGTGTTTCGGCCAGAACGGCCGTTGTTTCGTGATCAGTTACCTTGGTTTCATTGTTAGTTTATGCAAAATTCGCAAGCTGCTTAGGGTACGTAGGTTACAAGGTTTTTTATTTTGTTTTATATGGAAAAATGTATTTTTGAAATAGATATGAAATTATTAAAGTGATATTTGCTTGTAAAATCCAAAAAGGTCATGGTCAAAGTTATAGTTTTTTTTAATTGCTTTTTGCGGTTGACCGAATGTTTTTTTAGGCACATTCCTTGAGCGAAGTGAACAATCTTTCATGCTTTTAACGGTATTATTTTATATTTAAAATTTATTTAGAGCGTTTTTAAACAAGTATTTTATTGGCTTGTGTTACATTTTAGTACGTTTTCTTTGGATAAACTTAGTTTATTTTTAAATGATTTAGAATTTTTCGGTGTCTATAAAATATATATTGGATTTTTTAATTATTGGGTTTTCCCTAGTAAGTCGTGCCGGTAGAAATACTTATTTAAAAATTTGTTTTTAACTTTTTTGAGTTCTTTTTTTTACGAAAACCCGTATATATCTTCTGCCTTTTTGGGTTTGAATGCTAAAAGTAATCAGAATTAAAATTATGCCAGTTATGCAGTATGAAAATTGCTACGTATTTTTTTACTAGTTTGGAAAGTCTGAAGAATAAATTTTTGATCGGGTTCCTACTATTTAAGGATGCGTTATTTTTTAAATTGTGCACTTTTCTTACTACATGGAGAAATTAATGGTGTTAAGAAGTCATTCTATAAAGGCAGAAAATAGAGATAAGAAAGTAGCAGAAAGTGAAAATAAGGCGGAAAACAAGGGAAGAAGCGGTACTAGAGAAAACGACCTAGTTGTTGAAACGCCATCAACCCCTAATAGTAAAGACAATATTAGAAGGTCATTAATATTTAATAACTCGCCGGAAAGCATACAGTCGTCAATTTTAGCGGAAAATAGCAGTAATAGCTCCATTTCTCAAAATTTTTCAAACGAGTCACTAACTTTATTGCCAAGTAACGACCAGGTAACCCCTAAATCAGATAAAAATATTTTTTCAAAAATGCCGGACACCTTAAATTGCACGTTGGGAAATCTAATAAACCCAAGCAGAACACCCGCTGTTCCACAATTTGTAGCGCCGCGTTCGTATAATCCGAATTGCGATAATTTAAGTGTATTTTTGGAAGACTATGAAAAAACAGCTTTGATTAATAACTGGAACGACAACCTTAAGCTGTGTTATTTTTCGTCGTATTTATTGGGACAAGCACAAACTTGGTTGCAAATTTATGCAATAAGAAACCCAGGTTCCGATTGGAAGGCGACAGTAGAGGACCTGAAAAAAGAATTTTCGTTTAGCTCGTATGTCAACGAAACGAAGCTAATATTACGTTATGAATGAATTATCTACGCTAAATGGTGTACCTATGCGACAAAGTAGATCCACAAATGAAAGACGAAGTTAGACGAGAACATTTTGAACAAGGTCTACTGCCCACATACGCCTACCAAATCAAGCTTAGGCAGCCAAAAATTTTTGCAGAGGTACAAGAGCCCGTTAAAACCATAAACGACGCTGAAAAAGAAATAAGTCATGCTTCGGAAATCTTCGCACAGCTGTCAATATCAGACAGAGTAACACGGACGAGTCAGCAGGTTCAGCCAGAGAAAACGAAATCGAACTTGATGGATGAAATCAAGCAAGTTGTTAGAGATGAAATTGGAAAAGCTACGCAAAATCAAAGCCAAGACAGAAGAGAAAACCAACCAAAAACCAATAGGTATCAAAATTGGCAACAGCAGCGGTAGTCAGAAAACTCCAACGGACAGTGTTAACACACATAAGCACTGTCCAGAAACAGAATCAGAACAAGATTCAGCAAGAAGCAGCAACAGATGTTCTCTCCGTAAAAGGAAGTTTAAATAATGTAAATATTGAAGTTATAATAGACACTGCATCAGTTAAAAATATTGTAGATAGTAAATTTGTTGTTTGTAAAACAAATACTATCTTCGTTTTGTATTTTTAAAAGAACCGCGTCTCGGTGTCATAACTAACCAATTAGGGTTAAAGACGTCAGACGTAGTTGTCGTTGCACGGCAACCTAACTTCAAAAAAGAATGTCAACATCAACCTTTTGTTCCGTACGTAGCGTTTTGCCGATCGTGCTCTTCCGAAGGCGCGCTTCCTAGACTACCATGTCGGTAGAAGTTGTCCGTATAGTTTTATTATACTGCGCGAGTTAAGCGTTTTACCGTTGTCCTTGGCTTTGTCTTGTGGGTATAAACCGTCCTACAAATTTCAAATTTTATCGCCGTGTTTGGCATCTGTCAATGTCTATACAAGGTTAATCTAAAGTTAATGTCGACTTTGCAACCTTTCCTTTTTTGTCAGTTGTAAACTTAGTAAAGTATTAAGTTAGTTTAAGAAGATTAAACGAATATATGGTAAAAAATAAGTTAAAGAGTTTAACTACAACTACAGCAACCTATGAAGATATTCGATGGGGAATTCCTGACTTTTCAGGTGTGGAAACAATAATTTTGTTACCATAGACAGTTACAGCGGGATTGTATCCGAAATCAAACCGTCCCGACTGTACATTTGGTCCTTCGAGACCGGATAGAAAAACTGAAGAAAAGAAAAACAAAGTTGTAACAAAAAAGTACTCAGAAAATATTGTGTCCTGACAAACTGTAAGTTTGAACTTTTATATTATGTAAGGACAAAATAAACTTTCCATATCCATATTTTGACAAGAAAAATCCTTTTATAAAGACTTTCTTTAATTTGACGAGAAGCAGTCATTATTAGAAACCTTCCGATTTGTCACGAGAAACATCAATCTTTTAGTAGAGACTTTTAGTTTTAAAATACCTGTGTCTTACAAAAATACCTTAAGATTGTCCTAGTTTACTGATTTTGTCTTAGAAAATTTTGTCTTGTTAAATTTTTAAGATACATTTTTATTATAAAAAATGGATTCTTTGGTCCAGCAAAGAAAAGTTTGCAAACAAAATATTTCACGTATAGTTAATTGGTATAAAGACAAGAGAGATACTGAAAACGACGTTTACCAGTTTCAAATTCACGAAGTTAAATTAAATTCACATTTTGCTAAATACGAGGACATTCAAAATGAGATAGAGGTTTTAGATACTGATACGACTGATAACGAAATTAGGGAGGAAGTAGAGAAAAAATATTATGACACTTTAGCAGGTTTAATGCGTAAAATTTTTGAATTAAAGCCATCGTCTTCAGCCAATACGTCGCTGCAGCCAATTATAATTCCACAAACTGCACAATCAAATGTCAAACTACCCGATTTAAATATTCCTAATTTTTCTGGCGATTTTACGGAATGGACGCCATTCTTTCAACTCTTTACGGCTTTAATTACAAATAACTCGGACTTGAGTAACATTCAAAAATTTATGTATCTTAAATGTTATTTAAAAAATGAACCACTTAATTTAATTGATAACCTACAACTCTCCGACGCAAATTTTAAAGTCGCAATAGATATTTTAACAAAACGATATTCCGTTAATACGTTAATTGTTAACGCTCATATTAAAAAATTATTAGATATTTCTCCAGTTACTAAAATTAATTTTCAAAATTTAAGAGAATTTTTAACTCACATTAAAAGACAAATTGCATCATTGCGTAATTTAAGTTTACCCGTAGATGAATGGGATGTTATTTTAATTCATATTTTCTCTCAAAAGCTTGATCAAAACATGCGTAAGTCTTTTGAATATGAGAGAGATAGATCCAAATTACCGACTATGGATGAATTTTATAACTTTTTAGAAAAGAAATGTCAAATTTTAGAAACTGTGGCTACATCCGAGTCTCAGGCTGATAATAAAAGTTTTAATAAATTTCAGAAGAAGTTTCCAAGTAAGCATGGACAAACTTCGGCTCATATGGGTATTATGAACTCACCTCTTCGTTCATCTAGAGATCACTTGACATGTGCTTATTGCAACCAGGCAAATCATTTCTTAAATAAATGTGAGACATTTTTAAATTTGCCTCATAATGAAAAATTAAAATTTTTACATATAAATCAGAGATGTTCAAATTGTCTTGGTAAACATGCATTTTCGCAATGTCGTAGCGAAAAGCTATGTAATATTTGTCGTAAAAAGCATCATACAATTTTACACATCAATTCTTCCGTACTTAAAATTAAAAATGAAAACAATTCTGGACAAGTCAATGATCAGAATAGAGGTTTTAATAAAAAATATTCCACGTTTAGTAATAATAATAAAACCGAAAACGCTACTGATTTATTGTCAAGTCAAGGGAATACAGAAAAAGAAATTTTTCAAAATCAGGGCTCTCAAAATGAAAAATCACATACACTTGTTGGCTCTAATCGTCAAATTTCAAATGATGCTTTTCCAAGTAGTCCTTTTACGTTAATGTCACACACATCATTTTCACAAAATCCAACATTTGTGTTTTTGGCTACTGCTATAGTAAATTTAAAAGCCGAAAATGGTTCTTATGTTATGGCTAGAGTTTTAATTGACCCTGGCAGCCAAAGTTCATTTATTTCACAAAAATTAGTAAATATATTAGGTGTCCGTTCTTATGACATGCAGACTCGTATCTCAGTTATTTCAAACAAAAGTACGATTGCTAATAAAATGGTAGATGTCAGAATATTTTCTAATGTTGAAAAAGAAAAATCTTTTGACGTGTCTTGTCTCATTATAGATGAAATAACTGGAAAGTTGCCTCAAGTTCAGATTAATAAAAATAATTTACATATTCCGTTTACTGTTCCCTTAGCAGATCCTTCATTCCATAGTCCATCAGAAATTGATATTCTTCTAAGTGCGGAAGTACACCGTGAACTTATCAAACCTGAAATAATTGACTTAGGAAAAGGTTTACCTATCTTACAATCTACACATTTAGGATATGTCGTTTCAGGTGCAATGTCTAACTGTCATACGTCTAAATCAAAGTCGAATGTATCATTCTTCATACAAAATTCACAAACCGATTCTTACAATCCTGGTAATGACCTTGACTCTCTTCTTTGTAAATTCTGGTCCTTAGAAGAAGTCGAAAATAAGCCCAATTTATCACTAGAAGATCTTCAGTGCGAAAAAATATTCCAGGAGACAACAAAAATTTTAGATAATGGCCAGTTTCAAGTAAATTTACCCCTTAGAAATAACGAAGATATTTCAAAACTGGGCGATTCATTTTCTTTAGCAAGAAAAAGATTTTCTTACCTAGAAAACAGATTTAAGAAAAATCCTGTGCTTTTCTGTCAGTATAAAGATTTTATTGACGAATATGTCTCTTTAAATCATGCCCGATATGTGTCCCCGTCCGAGGCTGAAAAATGTAATCGTAGATATTACATGGCTCACCATTGTGTTATACGCGAATCAAGTGCCACGACAAAATTACGTGTTGTCTACGACGCTTCCATGAAATCCAGTTCTGGGTTCTCTTTGAACGATATGTTACTTAAAGGTTTTACCGTCCAACCAAAACTGTTTGACATACTTTGTAGATTTCGTTCTTCGGCATTTGTCTTTATTTGTGACATTGAAAAAATGTATCGTCAAGTTCGTGTTAATCCAGATCAATCATTTTTACAAACAATTCTATGGAGGGAAAGTTCCGAGAAGTCTTTGGAACAAATTGAGTTGACAACTGTCACATATGGTACAAATTGCGCCCCGTATCTCGCGACAAGATGTCTGGTAGAGCTCGCAAATAAAGGCAAAGATCAGTTTCCTCTTGCTTCTAAAGCAATTCTAAATCAATGTTATTTAGATGATTTTCTATGTTTCGCAAATTCCGAAGCAGAACTGGAAAAGCTAGCCCAAGAACTCATTGGTCTTTGTAAATCCGCTAGTTTTCACTTACACAAATGGGGTTCGAATTCAGAAGAATTTTTGAAGTCTTTACGTGTAAGTTACTCTCAAAATGACTATAATATAGTTTTGGAAAATACATCCAACAAGGTTTTAGGTGTAGCTTGGAGTCCTCAAGATGACAATTTTGCCATTTCACTACCAAAAAACATTTCTGACATATCTATGACTAAAAGAAATATTTTGTCAATTATTGCCCAAATGTTCGATCCCCTCGGATTTATTGGCCCTGTAATTATTCGTGCTAAAATTTTTATGCAGGAAATCTGGAAGGCTAAAATTGACTGGGATGACATGTTACCTAAGGACTTAGTTAATGAATGGCAATCATTTTCTAAACATTTATCACAACTGTTAGAAGTAAAAATTCCTCGATGTCTTTTGATGCAGCTTGGCTGTCTTAAGGTTGAGTTGTTTGGATTTTCCGATGCAAGTCAAAGAGCTTACGGTGCTTGCCTATATGCTCGTGCTATCTATGAAAACAGAGAAGTCTCTTGTCGGTTAATATGTTCAAAATCCATAGTCGCGCCTATTAAAATCGTGACCCTACCCCGACTTGAACTATGTGGAGCGGTCTTGCTCTCTAAATTATGTGTCAGAGTCATTTCAATATTTAAAGACGTTCTACAATTTGAAAGTATCAATCTTTTTACGGATTCTCAAGTTGTTTTAGCTTGGATTAGATCTCATCCTTCTCGGTGGTCTACGTTTGTCGCAAATAGAGTTTCGAAAGTACAGGAATTAACTTCAGAAAAATGTAAGTGGTACTATATTCCTACTCACGAAAATCCAGCAGATTTTGTCTCTCGAGGATTGAACCCCCATCAAATAAAAACCTGTACTCTTTGGTGGCGCGGCCCAGAAATGTTACGCCAATTTGAATCTAATTTCAAAAATTATAGCAGTCAAATAACAGATACTTCTGAAGAAGAAAAAATTGTCACTTCTAAAGTACACTTTCAAAGTAACGCCGAATCGGACTTAGAAAATATTTATTTAAATTTTTCTTCATTTACGAAATTGCAAAGAGCTTTAGCATATTGTCTAAGATTTTTCAATAATATTAAATCAAAAAATGAAAAATTGCTAGGCCCACTTTCAGTAAAAGAACTTCAAAAGTCCTTAGACTTAATCATCAAATTTGTACAAAACAAATATTTTTCACAAGAAATATCAGAATTAAATTCCAACAAATTAATTACCTCCAAAGCCATAAGATCTTTAAAACCCTTTTTAGACAAAAATGGATTTCTACGCGTGGGTGGGCGTCTATCCCAGGCAGAAATCTCATATGATCATAAACATCCTTTACTCCTACCGTCGAGAAATCACATTGTCAATTTATTATTGAGAAAGGAACATCTTCTTTATCATGCTGGAGCTAAGACAGTACTGTCAAATTTTCGTTTAAAATATTGGCCACTAAATGGATTAAAAGAAATTAAAAAAATAATCAGAAACTGTGTAATCTGTTTTAGATTTCGAAATAATACCAGTTCTCAACAAATCATGGCAGCTCTACCAAAAGATAGAGTCACTATTGTTAGGCCTTTCTTTTGTGTTGGCGTAGATTTTGGTGGTCCGCTTTTAATTAAAGCATCTAATCTTCGGCGTGCCCCGCTAACCAAATGTTATATTACTATATTTGTGTGTATGGCTACGAAAGCCGTACACATTGAACTCGTTTCAAGCCTATCTACAGATGCATTTCTATTGACATTAAAGCGTTTTATTGCACGTCGTGGAAATCCACAAACAATTTACTCTGACAACGCTACCAATTTTCTTGGAAGTCGAAATCAACTAAGAGAAGTTACTGACTTTTTTAAGGCAAAACCAAATTCAGAAATTATTTATGATTATCTTTCTTCCATGGAAATTCAATGGAAATTTATTCCTGCCCGAAGTCCTCATTGGGGAGGTTTATGGGAAGCAGCTATAAAAAGCGCTAAATTTCACATCACTCGTATTATTGGCAACAGTCATTTAACATTCGAAGAGCTTAGTACAGTGTTGTCTCAGATTGAAGCTGTTCTCAATTCGCGACCACTGTGTCCCTTGTCTGAAGACCCGTCTGACCTTGAATGTTTAACGCCAGGTCATTTTTTAATAGGTACAAGCCTAATGTCTTTTCCAGAAACAGATCTAATCGAAACTCAAGTGAATCGTTTAACACGTTGGCAGCACTGCACCAAATTACAACAGGACTTTTGGAAACGATGGTCTGTTGAATATTTGAATAATTTACAGAAACGTTCTAAATAGCTGTTAGAATCAAATAATGTTCAACCCAATACCATTGTGTTGTTAAAAGAACATAATGTCCCACCTTTAGTTTGGCCAAGAGCCAGAGTTTTAGAATCTATTCCCGGACCTGACAATAAAGTAAGAGTAGTCAAACTCAAAACTAAAGATGGTGTTTTTACACGACCAATTACCAAGGTCTGCATTTTGCCGATCAGTGACAATTTAGAATTAAATGTACAACCCTAATTAGATACGTCTGTCAAAGTTAAATTATCTATTCATGAATATTCGTGATTTAAATTGTCTGTCCATCAAGTATGTTTATGCTTGCTTGTCATTGACTTTAAGTCTTTTTGACGTTGTCACGCCAACGGGCGGAGTATGTTTGTAAAACAAATACTATCTTCGTTTTGTATTTTTAAAAGAACCGCGTCTCGGTGTCATAACTAACCAATTAGGGTTAAAGACGTCAGACGTAGTTGTCGTTGCACGGCAACCTAACTTCAAAAAATAATGTCAACATCAACCTTTTGTTCCGTACGTAGCGTTTTGCCGATCGTGCTCTTCCGAAGGCGCGCTTCCTAGACTACCATGTCGGTAGAAGTTGTCCGTATAGTTTTATTATACTGCGCGAGTTAAGCGTTTTACCGTTGTCCTTGGCTTTGTCTTGTGGGTATAAACCGTCCTACAAATTTCAAATTTTATCGCCGTGTTTGGCATCTGTCAATGTCTATACAAGGTTAATCTAAAGTTAATGTCGACTTTGCAACCTTTCCTTTTTTGTCAGTTGTAAACTTAGTAAAGTATTAAGTTAGTTTAAGAAGATTAAACGAATATATGGTAAAAAATAAGTTAAAGAGTTTAACTACAACTACAGCAACCTATGAAGATATTCGATGGGGAATTCCTGACTTTTCAGGTGTGGAAACAATAATTTTGTTACCATAGACAGTTACAGCGGGATTGTATCCGAAATCAAACCGTCCCGACTGTACATTTGTAAATAAAAATCAAATAAAGCCCTGTAGTTTTGGTTGCTTCTATGTTGCGGGTTACCTGTCACTCTGTCTGATATTGACAGCTGTGCGAAGATTTCCGAAGCACAGGCATAACTTTTATCACAGATCCATATAGCTACGCAACAGATAAATACTCCAATGGTCTACGCGCGAGGTATGAAATGTTCACCGGCTTCGAAAAGCGGGTGAACCAGTTCAATGACCGATGCATTTACGTGTGCCGCATTGCCAAGTTGTGATTAAATCTAAACGCGTTCAAGCGACTGGGATCGACGGCAATTCATTTCTCTCAAAGCCTTCGCTGCGCAAAGATCGACGCCGTGAATAGCAACATGCGATGCGTCCGGGAGGTGCTAAGTGAGGTTATTTTAACTGTGGAAATTCAAGAAGAAATTACAAAGTGAGATTGTTTAGATTTCCCATCAAATTTCTTTTTTTGTGATTTTATAAAAAAAATTGTTATATAGTATATTATGTATTCTGTTTGCAATGTTATGTTCAATGTTTCGTTAAAAATAAAATATTTTCACACCTCAAGTATTCCGAAGAGCTCTATAGGACAAATATGCGAAGACGATTTAGAGCATGTATTGAGCACGGAGAAGTCATTTCCAGCATCTACCATAAACTAAAATCAAAATGCACAGTTTTCTGAACAAAAAATATTAAAAAATAGTTATTTGTTTTACTAGGCATAAAAGCACAAGATTTAATGCCGCGGCTGGTGTTTCATAGCCGAGCGTAGCGAGGCTATGAAACCTGCCAAGGCATTAAATCTGCTTTTCTGCCGTGTGAAACATAATTTTTTCTTCAAATTTGTTCCAATTCCACGCAAAATCGACTTTTCCATATTTAAATTGCGTTTCATTATCAATATCCAAATAACTAAATTATTTTATCAAAAGGTAACCGGGCCCTGCGTTACTATGTTTACCGCTGATGGTGTTTGTTGAATATGTTTGTTTACTGTTTACTTTGTCATTGTCAATTTTGAAAAGTTGTCATGTTACAAATGGATTTACTGCAAAGTGAGGATGAATTGATGCAATTAACACCACCTGAGATAAGAGACCAGGCGCGAGATGTGGAATTTAAATTATTACTTGGAAGGTTGCCTAGCAACGAACTTTTTCTGCCTAGGCAGTAAAATTGGACTTTTTCTGTCTAGGCATTAAAAGTACAACTTCTAAGCCTGCCAAGTGTCATTAAAAGGCCGCTTTTAATGTCATTTGGAGAAAAAAATTATTTGTTTTTATTGTAAGAAATAAATTACTTTTTATCTCGAAAACGGTGTGTCAGAACAAAAAAGCTTAAGAGACAGTTTTCACGCAGAATTGATTGGACTTCAAAAAATAAATACCAATTTTTTCAAAAAATCAGTGGCGTGCCATTTTTTCGCTAAAAATAAAGAATTTCCCCTCACGAACGCCACTGATGCAAGTACTTTAGAAAATAAATTTTTACACTTAAAGGTGCCCTTTAATTACATACTGGCGTGTACCAAAATTCATGTCAATATCTTAACGCATTTTCGAGAAATTAAAAAGAAACATTTAAAAAAGAAAATATTAAACACCCTGTATCCCGAAAAAGAAGCGTTTGAGAACCTATGTTTATATAAACTTATTTTCATATTTCTAGATGTAGAATCTGCCCTTTTAATGTCTAAACATCTTTTTGTAACACCCTGTAGAATAACGTATTCAAATGCCAAATAAAATTTTCTCTGACTTATTAGATTTCTCTTTCTCTAATGGTTTCCTATTTTTTTTAGCAATTTCTTTGTTTTTGAAATAATACACTTCCGTGAAAACAGGTCGTTGTGACACAGCTGTAATAATAAAAATTATTTTTCTATTTAAAAACATGATGTCTTACCGTATGGTGTTTAATTAATAATAAACGTAATCATCATCCAAGAAAAATTACCCTTTTTATTCTAAAAATAAATCTAATATTAAAATAGTTATAGTCTGGATTTCTTTAACATTATTATAAATTAAGAGCCTACATATTATATTTAAAAAGTATTGTGCAAGAACAAGAAGTCTTGTGCTTATCTATTATAACTTATTTTTAACTGTGTTCTATATAGGTGGTAGATATCAAGAATAAATAGTATTAAATTAATTAAATTAATATTAAACATAAATACATGATATTTTCAAATGACTGATTTCGCCGTAAAAATTTTAAAAATTAAAATATCTCGAAAACTACTGACAATTTCAATAAACATGTTATACTAAAATTTACTCATCAATTTACTATCAATCGTAAAATCCGAATATGTAAAAATATATAGGGTGTTCTATTTAAAATAAGAAAGTTGGTACTTGCCCAGAAAAAACTAAACACGCTGTATACGTAAAAACTAAATACCTAAAAAATTAAAGTCAAGACAAGAAACTTTTGTCTTTAACTTTCTTTTGTAGCTCTTACAGATTCTGAGATCAGATAGTGGGTCATCTTATGTGGACCACCCTGTACATATGTTGTACCTAGTATCACAGATCCATATAGCTACGCGTAGCTATATCAATCTGTGGTAGTAAATTTACTTCGGATATTAAAAAGCGATTTAAAAATGTCAAAGGATTTTTGGATTTTGCTTAATGTATTTTCTATATTATATAAAATGTCTATTTTTTCTTAAAATACAAAAATGCTTTTTTCTATACATTAATTGACTATTTTTAACAGCTTATTTAATTTAAAATATTTAATGGTTAATTAAATGGCGTCATTTAGGACTCGGTTTGTGGTTGTTGCTTTCCCACTCTGTATATCATTTACTTAAATACATTCTTGAGTCAAAGATATTCGCCTCTAATGAATGTAAAAGAAAGAGGCTTTCTTCCAAAAAACCATTCAATTGATAAATTTGTTTCCGAACAGCAAACATGTAGGAATGGGTGCAGTAGTCTTTTTTTTTGAGACGCAGTTTATAACATTATAAAACAATAGGTATTAATTGCACTATTTCAGACGACATTTTTTTTAAGTGAAACATCCATACTAAATTATGGATATGATAATATGTAAAATAACTAAAACTGTGAGACCGCAAGCATGTAAGAAAAGTTTAAAATATAAAACTTTTTTAGCTTCTGCGCAACTACGAAAGAAAATAATTCCAGTTAAACGTAAAGTGGAAAAGTAAATCATTTCATTAGGCAATATAATATAATACACGATACGACGATTACGACGAGCGAGCAGTCGATTTTTTGAATTTGCTGGAGAACGCTTGTAACCACCCGACTTGGCGGCGAGCTCTTGTTCCTCGAAGGACAAGCTAACTTATCGGCCCGCTCAAGAAATACATTGCCGTTTGGCAACACGGGGCGGTCTGAATATTAAAATATAGACAATTTGCGAACGGCCTGCCCTCTAGGTCGGCGATCGACGGAAGACACATTGCTCAATTTACAATATGTATCTGTTGCGTAGCTATATCGATCTGTGCTTTTATTAAAGTAGCGAATAGTTCGCTGGTAAAAATTATTGGTTATGCAGAAATAAATGTTTGTTTTATTGGTTGTACCTTTTCCCTAGAAGCGTTAGTTATAGAAAACCTACCCCAACTCGTTTTATTAGGATTAGAGTTTCTTAAGTCCCACGAGGCTATGATAAATTTAAAAGCGAATAAAATTAGTTTGAAAACGAATGAGAAAGAAGTAGTTACCTTGGCAATGAATTTAGGAGCTAGTAGTCACAAAAAAATTGTAAATAGTCAAGTCAGTAATGTAAATAGTTGTTTTTGGGATGAGTTACCTATGGAAATTGAAAACTGCAGAACAGACAGTGCGAAAATTACGTTGCGTAGTGACATGGTAATTGCGAAAGACGTTATTAAATGCGAAGTGAACTTTAAAAAAACTGGTGAAAATAAAATAAACTTTACCCCGAACTATGATTTTTTAATAAAAAATGGACTTCAAATTAATAAAATTTTTAGTGATAATTTGACGTGGTACGCCGAAATAAAAAATTACGGTAGAAAAACAAAAAAACTTTTTGCAGGCACATGCATCGCGTTTAAAGCAGATAGTGACTATAAATATAAACAAAATTTTAGTGACTTTACCGAACGATATTCTAGTAAAGTTATAATGTAAATAGGGACTTGTGTAAAAATGACTTTCAAAGTGTAAGTGAGTTAGTTCACGATTTTGAAGTTACTTTTGCTTGGAGCATCAGCGACCTAGGAAAAATGGATCTAGTGAAGCACCGAATTGAGACGACCGATGACTTTCCAGTGGTTTCCAGACCATACAGAGTTTCTCATACCGAGCGAAGAATTATTAATAAACAAGTAGAAATGTTGAAAAACGAGGTGATAAGAAAATCTGTAAGTCCGTATTCCAGTTCAGTAGTCCTAGTTCCCAAAAATGATGGTGATATGAGGTTCTGCGTTAACTATAAAAAATTGAACGCAAAAACAATAAAAAATGTGTATCCTCTGCCAGTCATAGACGACATTTTGACCTACCTGGGAGAAGCTAGATACTTTACTACGTTGGACATGTTTTCAGGGTACTGGCAAGTAGAAATTGATGGGAAGGACAGGCATAAAACGGCATTCGTCACTACTGATGGCTTGTTCGAATTTAACCGCCTAAGTTTTGGTCTTACAACAGCACCAAGCACTTTTCAGCAGTTGGTAGACGCAATTTTGGGAGACATGAAGTGGAATGGAGCAATGGCGTACTTAGATGACATCTTGGTCTATGGAAGAAATTTGGAAGAACATAACGAGAACCTAAGAAAGGTACTGTCAAAGCTAAAAGCAACTGGTCTAAAGCTAAAACCATCTAAGTGCCAGTTTGCGTATAAAGAACTAACAGTACTAGGCCACACCATTAGTGATCGAGGTATTCTTCCAGATTCTTCAAAACTTGAAGCAGTGCACTATTTTGCAACTCCAAGAAATAAAAAATCACTTCAAAGTTTTCTAGGACTCGCAAACTATTATAGAAAATTTATTGAAAAATTTAGTGTCATTGCCAGGCCGTTATACGATTTGCTGAAGAAAGAAAGATACACCATTTTGGTGGACATCAGATCAAGAAGAAGCTTTCCAGACTTTAAAAAGAAAATTAGAAGCACCTCCAGTGTTAACTCACTACCTTCCAAACGCAGAAAAAGAGCTACATGTCGACGCATCAGACCAAGGAATAGCGGTAGTACTACTACAAAAAATGAACGAGGAAATGCACCCCATTTGCTATGTATCCAGAACTCTCACAAAAGCCGAAAAAAATTATGGAGTTGGAGGAAAAGGTCTCGCCATAGTGTGGAGTTTAACTTATCTGAGAAGCTATATTTTGGGGAGAACACATAAAAATCTTTTCTGATCACCAGCCACCGTGTTATCTAAATAATCTCAAAAATGTTACAGGGAGATTAGCTAGATGGAGCTGCAAACTGCAAGAATTTGATTACGAAATAATCCACAAATCAGGGAAATGCAGTCTTTCCAGACAACCCTGTTTCCAGGCAACACTAAAGGACGAGTATAATGCCAATGAAATTCCCACATTTTTGCAACCCTTAGTGGACATCACGTAGTTCCAAGAAGAAGATACAGTCGTGTCAGACTTACTACAGGCAGTCCAGGATCCGAATTAGGGCAATTCACATTTGCAACGTCGTGCAAAAAATTTTACTGTTAAAGATGGTGTGCTATATAAAAAGTCGGCTGTCCCACACCAGGAGGACAAGTTGGTAATCCCTCAAGGACTAAAAGCACAACTGATGCAACAGCTGCATTGTGAGCCATTGTCGGGACACCTAGGATATGCAAGAATTTATGACAGAATAAACACACGCTATTATTGGGATAAAATGCATCTTGACGTGAAGAAATTTATTAGGGGATGTCCTGATTGTCAGACGAGAAAAGGGCCAAACAATGAAAAACCAGCAGGTGATCTGCAACCAATAAAAATTGATGATTTGCAGCCTTTCGAAATGATAGGCATAGATATTTTAGGACCCCTAACAAAAACAAAAAGCCAGAATAATAATATAGTTCTTTGTACAGATTTTGTGACCCGTTATGCCATAACCAAAGCAATACCAAGTGCAAAAGTAGAAGAGACAGCGTCGTTTCTGGTGGACCAAGTAATAAGCATCCATGGAGTACCAAAGAAAATATTGAGTGATAGAGGTCAAGTTTTTAGGTCAGAATTGGTAAGAAAAATGGTGCAAAATATGGGCTCAGAAAACGTATATACTACGTCATACCACCCGCAGACTAATGGGCTAACTGAGCGTTTTAACAAAACAGTAGCAGATATGCCAAGCCTGTATGTGCCTACGTCACAGGATGACTGGGATAAATATCTACCAATGGTATCATTTGCCTACAATTCCAGCAAACAGGACACAACTCAGTTTTCGCCATTTTATTTAGTTTTTGGAAGAAACCCACAGCTCATACCGGACGCCATGTTTTTAAAATCACCCACGATGCTTATTCCGAACCCGAATATAGAAAAACACAGACAGGAAGCAAAAAGAACTCAGAAACAGAAAAAGGACAAAACCCGATATGACAGTAATCACAAAAAAGTGACATATGAAACTGGAGACAAAGTCAAACTTAGAGTTTACATTAGGAAGAAAGGAAAAAGTGACAATCTGCAGTGCAAGTATCACGGACCATTTGTAATAGTAAGAAAAGCATCGCCAGTAAATTACATTATCCAGAGAGTTGAAGGAGCAATTGGCCCCGTACCACGAACCATATAATTTTGAAGATTAGTAGGAACAATGCATCTATTTTTTTTGTTGTTATAGCCACTAGTGAAAATAGGTAGCAAAATAAATAAAAGGTATTTCGATTTTTTCCCCAAGTAATAAAGAGGTATAAGGTAGTAATCACTGTT
Organism: Philopedon plagiatum; assembly: GCA_963971165.1. NCBI lineage: Eukaryota > Metazoa > Arthropoda > Insecta > Coleoptera > Curculionidae > Philopedon > Philopedon plagiatum. Next base: position 56,515,126 of record OZ020190.1, read on the forward strand.
AAAGAAATATAGAGAGTGAAAAATTAAACGTTTGTGTTAAGAGATAAAAGTAAGAGAGATCGTGAACAGTTGCACGAGGCTCTGTGCAGTTGAGCGTTGCTTGAAAGCGTGCCTGATCAACACGTATAATCTTGCGATGTTCAATGATGCTGTGTCGTTATTTTTGTTTTTGTTGTGTAGGGGATAAAAAGTAAGGGGTAAAGCCTCTAAATAATCTTGTTTTGTTTTCTGGTAGGGGAGGGGGAGAAATAAGTAGTTTGCGGAAAATTTTTGAAAAAGTAAAAAGTTTTAAGGTATGAAAATTTTCGAAAAAAAGCTAATTGTTCCGAGCACGGTCGTGCTGGGTGGCCACGGGGGCCAAACGCAAAAGATGGACGGGAAAAAGCTGAAATTACTGCTTCACTGTATATAAAAATTGTAACTAAATTGTGTAAATAGTTTTTGTAGCGTCTAACTCTCTGTTCGTTTGTTTTCATGTACACCAACCACTGAGGTCCTAAGAAGCGAGCCTAAGGACTGTAGCAGCCGAGGATGCTAGGATGGCCAGAGCGGACGGGGTCGACGAGCCAGACAGGGGAGCGGCGACTACCTGCCAGGCCAGCGGACCACTGACGGTACCAGCGGCGGACAAGCCACCTTGGGACCACGACCAGGGGAGCGGCGACGACCTGCCAGGCCAGCGGACCACTGACCGTACCAGCGGGGGACAAGCCCGCCTTGAGACCGCGACATCTGGGGACCACACCAAGGAACAAACCGAACATGAGGGAGGAAGACCTGCCAGGAGGAAGTAGAGAGCCAGATAAAAAATGCAGCTTTTTAAATTGTACATCGATATTTTTATTAAACTCAAACGAGATTTTTTGTATTAGAGTATAGAATAGGGAATTCAGTCACAAAAATCCTTTGGATTTTTGTTTTCCGTGGGGGGGAGGGGGAAAGTGTCACCAAATCATTTTCCGTCATCCCTAACTGGTCACTCTTTCTGCACCCATACCTGCGTGGTGAGCATCGTTCGACGTGCGTCGGGATATCGGGCCGGTAGCGGGGCGGAAGGAGTCGACTTGGGAGGTGGAATCAGCCGTAGACGGGAGGGAACCTTTCGAGCCAAGCGAGACCGCTCCTAAGCCAAAAACACTTTCCTTCGTCGACGTGAATTAGGAGATAAAAGGTAGGATTCGTTTGAATACTTGTAAATTGTGTAAAATATAAATATTCATTTTAATTTAATAGATAATGCTGCAGTAATTAATGATGAAACCAGTGTTTTAATAAAGATCCCGTGACAATCTATATATATATATATATATATATATATATATATATATATATATATATATATATATATATATATATATATATATAGTGTGTCTACTTAAGTTGGAGACATATGGAAAACTTTTTTATTATTAGTTTTACGGAAAACAGTTATTCTTTATAAAATAAAACGTTCGGCTTTATAAAAAAATTACATTAAATTATTCAAACTCAATATAGCATATACAGGGTGATCAGAAATTGAAAAATTAAAAGTTGATCCCAGCGCGAACTTCTCTTTAACAGTTGTTTTCAAGCATGACTTAATAAAAAAATATTACTTAGAATAAAAAAATACCATCTAAGTTTATAGTCATGGCCTCTTATTTACATAGACCATTTCTTGATATTTCCATTGAATTTGGAAAAGGTAAAGAACGCCGAATAGAGTGTTGTCATCTAGTTGCCAAAAGTGGTCTCAAGATGTCGCAGTTTGTCGAAAAATATAATCTTTTAAATTCGCGGTCAATTAGCTGTGCGAATAAGCAGGTAGTGCAGCCATGAATTTCCAACAGTGTTGCTAAATTTCTTTTGCAATTACCAAGCGGTTGCCTAGGACGCGAGTCGTGTCACAGGACGCGACGGGGAATCTCCTTTCCAACCCGATAGCTCATCTTGTTAATTTTACATTTTATACAAATCCTTCATTTTTCGGTGCATTTGCATCACATTTGGTTTACTATCAGCGGTATTAAAATGCGTTATGGCCGGCGGCAAGTCTCAATGATTTCCGCGAGCTTGTCCAGGTTTACGATTATTTCGTTTTCCTATAGAAGAAGGTAGACAGGGAGTCGATTATAAATAGTGATATGCTTTATACAGCTTTGTAAATAAAAAACTTAATTTATTATCTATACAGCGTGTTTCAAGACGTTGTAGAGAAATGGAAAATGTTGTTTACTAAAAAAAAAAATCCAAATCTTCAATTTTTAAAATTTGACTTGTTAAAATATGTACATATGTAAAATAAAAATACGTCTCACTCTTAGTTAAGTAAATAAGTGGTTTTCCGAAAATAGATTGTTTTATGAAAATCACCACAAACAATTTGTTCATACTGGAAAAACTTTTCCTCTTTTTGTTTAATAAAGGCGAGGCTACATTGACTGAAATCTACATTTTAAAAGCTTTAGATATTTTTGCACATCGTTTACTACACATACTTTTTGGATGTCAATTATTTCTAAGCAAAGCAGGACTTTTTATGCGTGTTTATTTTTAATAAAACAAACAACAAACACTTTTCTACTTATCTCCAACGGTATATGTATTAATCAGTACTTAGTTTATTTTATTTCTAGAGAGAACAACTGATAGAATGATAAAGATTTTGTTAAAAATATACCGGTTATTATTTTACCAATTTTTCGTTGTTCTCACTAAAATCTGGCGTTTTCTTGTTTAAATACGGTTATAAAATCAGCTTATATGTATAGTACCTACGTATTATTTTTTATTTTTATAAAAATACTATAGATTGTTTAATAGTTACCTATGCAACTGATACAAAAAATTAACTTTTATGGCACATAAAAGCCACGTTGAATATAAATATAGCAAGTGTGATAAAGATACTTTTTGCACAGTATTTTCTTTTTGATCATGTTTGGTTTTAAAAATTACAACTTTTCAAATGATCCGAAGCCAAGTTATTAGAAGCTACTTATACAAAATTTACACCAAAGACAAAACCTATGTTTGTTCTGACGGATAGATAAATCATAACATTTAACTGAAAATTTCAATTCGTGATAGATATTGTCTAAACATAAGATGTAAATAGGGATAGTTATGTTTGTGTTTATGCCTCTTACCACCAGTGGCGCACCCAGGGGGGCTCCAGCCCCCCCCCCTCAGACCAACATCCTAGACACAAAAAAATTTAAAAAGTGCACTATAAATTGAAAAAATTCATCGAATTGTGATACCTCACCTCACACTGCAGACTGTCAGCCCCCCCCCCCCCCCAGACAAAATAGCCACCCCCCAGGACAAAATCCTGGGTGCGCCAGTGCTTACCACAGTTAGATTTCAGGAAGTCGGTAACCGTTTTATGTATCGTTAACAACACCTAAACACTATTAATAGATACTATGAATAAAAGTTTTTTATCTATACACAGGGTGTTACAAATTCGATATGTTAGTATATCAGTATCTTATTAAAAATAAGAGATACAGAGTTGGTTAAATTGGGCAAAGCAATTTATTGGTGAATCATAATCTACTGAGAAATTAAAAATATTCCACATAATATAGGAGACATCCGAAAAAAAATAAATTTCTGATTTTTGTTTTTATTTCTTTGTGCCGTTTTGAAATTATAAAAAAATTAAAAGCACTTTCGTAAGGCACTCCTTCAAACTCTACAAAATAGCGGTAGATTTTTCAACAGATTGTTAGCAAGTCTGATTTTGTTAAATATGCACCAGTACTTTCTATTTCATTGTTTGAAAGCCCTAAAGGTTCTGAATGCCACTATGTATCACTGTTAATATTATATTAATGTTGTAAATATTTGAAGCAAACTTCGATTTTTCTTTGGACTGTATTTTTATTGCTTCTACACTTAAAATGGGTTTAATTTTACATGAAAAATATGACAAACTTTTCTCTGTGTCACACTTGACACGTTCTCTGTCACTATGGTTTTAAAAAAATACTGGTAAAAATAAAATGTCTATACGTGGTTTCGAACATACTCCCCGCCTTGAAAGTACTAACTTTCAACACAAAACACTTTTAAAAGTTTTAGTCATTGAGGGGTAAGGGACACATTTTCGCCAAACTTCGATTTACTTCACCTCGAGAAGTCTTGACAGTTGCCACTCTTGCTACACCATCTTTACCGGGATGAACACTAACTACTCTTCCGAGCCTCCAGTTCATAACTGGCGTATTGTCTTCCTTAATAATCACCAAAGTCCCAACTTTTAACTGTGGTTGGTTGATTTTCCAGCGTACTCTTTGTTGTAATTCTGAAACAAACTCCTGGTGCCATCTGGTCCAAAAATGATGACGCATCTGTTCCAATAACTGATATCTGTTCAGTCTATTTTCGGGAATAGTGCTTAATATTGGTTCTGGTAATGAAGTTACTGGACGACCAATTAGAAAGTGAGCCGGGGTTAATGGATTTAGGTCTCAAGGATCAGAGGAGAGAGGGGAGAGTGGACGGGAGTTTAAAACTGCTTCCACCTGCACAAGAAGGGTGTACATTTCTTCGTACGTAAGTAAAGTGTTACCCAAAATACGCTTTAAATGATATTTGCTTGATTTTACACCAGCTTCCCATATTCCTCCAAAATGGGGAGAGTTAGGTGGTATAAATTTCCACTCAATACTGTCAACTAGAAGTGCGTCAATTATTGCAGTTTGATTTTCTTGAAGGAAAGTACCTAGTTTTGACAGGTCAGAGCTGGCAGCTATAAAATTAGTACCGTTGTCAGAATAAATTAACGACGGTTTTCCACTACGTGACATAAACCTTTTTAATGCCAACATAAACGAGTCTTTGCTTAAATCTGTGACCAGTTCTAAATGTATGGCCCGTGTCGCAAAACAAATAAATAATGCAAGCCAACATTTCGAAGTTTTTGCACCACGGCCCTTTCTATCTTTTAGTAGGTACGGACCCGCGTAGTCAACTCCTGCTACATTGAAAGGAATACCTGACTGTAGGCGTTCTTTAGGCAGATTGCCCATTATTGGTTGTATAACCTTCGGATTATGTCTGAAGCATACGACACATTTCCGGTATGTAATCTTTGCTAAGTTACGACCACTGATTGGCCAGAATTCGTCTCTGATTGAGGCCAATAAATGCTGTGGTCCAGCGTGAAACAATCGTTTATGTTCGAATTCAAATATCAATTTAGTCAACCTGTGCTTAGAATCCAAAAGAATGGGATGTTTCTTATTATACTCCATGTCGGAATCAGTTAACCTCCCACCTACTCTTAAAATTAAATTATCATCTAAAAATGGTTTTAGGTTTAAAATTTTGCTTTTTTGATTAATTTCAACCTTTTGTTTAAGGGATGTGATATCTTGAGAAAAAGATTGTTCTTGTGCTATTTTAATTAAAACAATCTGAGCATGTGAACTCTCTTGTACAGTCAAAACGCCAATAGTTCATTGATTCTTATTCAGACCTCGTAAACTGCAGTTATTTTTAAATCGAAATAAATAAGCTACTACCCGTTTAAGACGTTGTAAACACGAAAATCTTTCAAAGGGAAATTTAGATTGTATTACTATGTGTAAGGTTTGCGGAATGTTTTTCACTTCTGGTAAAGTTTCACTTTTTATCATTTTAGAAGGCCAGTCTGAGCTATTCCCTTTAAGCCAGTCCGGTCCATGAAACCACATCTTCGACTTAATAACCTGTTGAGGATTTAGGCCTCTAGATAATAGATCAGCTGGGTTGTCTTTAGATGGCACATGCCGCCATGTCCACTTACCAGTAATTGACTGAATTTCCGCTACACGAGTATTTACAAAAGTTTTTAATAAATTTGGTGGTGTTTTTAGCCTCCCAAGAACCACCGTTGAGTCGCACCACAAAATATATTCGTTAAATCTAATTGTAAGTGATGAAAGAACCTTTTGTAAAAGTCGTGACAAAACTAATGCCCCACAAAGCTCCAGTCTAGGAAGCGTAATCGATGTGAGCGGAGCCACTTTGGCCTTTGCGCAAAGCAATCTCACGTGTACCTCATTATTTTTGTTTACTGATCGGATATAAATACATCCGCCGTACGCGGTTTCTGAACCATTTGAAAACCCGTGTAAGGCTCGTTGCACACTTACACGGCGACCGTCCTAACGGCACCGTTTATACGGTCAAAGGATTAGAAAGGATATGTGGCCTTTCACACGCACCGGTGCCGTGTACACGGTGCCGTTCAGCCGCGATGTCACCGTGAGCTCCCACTACAAAGCACGGCGACCGTTTAGTTTCGTTACCGTGTTGACGGAAAGACATGCCCAGTAGAGTTAGGCTCGTTGCACACTTACACGGCGACCGTCCTAACGGCACCGTTTACGCGATCGTGTTCTCCCTTCACACATGCACGATTTTTGGCAGTTTGCTTCTATAGTGGTTCGAGTATGGATCATAAGCGTGCTATGGCGATTTTAGTGTCTTACAGGCGTATCAAAAAACGAAGAAAAGCAAGAAAAAGAATTGTGCGGGTTCATGCGATCAATATATGGGAAGGAAACAATTCGGTGCATTCTGTGTACTGTTCGGTCAGTTGAGGGAAGACGAAAAAAAGTTTTTCAACTATTTTAGGATGTCCATATCCAGCTTTGATGACCTACACAAACGATTAAAAGATTCGCTTCAACGTCAAGATACATTTATGAGAGAGTGCATACAGCCTATGGAAATGTTGAAAAATTGCGAAAGATATACATCTACTGAACCAAACAATGTTCCCGCCAATGAACCAAAACCAATAAAGTAACGGATAACGCCGTAAACGCGGCATGTGTAAAAGCACCAATTGAATCTTTAACTCTACTGGGCATGTCTTTCCGTCAACACGGTAACGAAGCTAAACGGTCGCCGTGCTTTGTAGTGGGAGCTTACGGTAACATCGCGGCTGAACGGCACCGTGTACACGGCACCGGTGCGTGTGAAAGGCCACATATGCTTTCTAATCCTTTGACCGTATAAACGGTGCCGTTAGGACGGTCGCCGTATAAGTGTGCAACGAGCCTTTAAGATTCAATTGGTGCTTTTACACGTGCCGCGTTTACGGCGTTATCCGTTACTTTATTGGTTTTGGTGCATTGGCGGGAACATTGTTTGGTTCAGTAGATGTATATCTTGTGGCGTACTTTTAGGTGAAAACTTAGTTTTCCTCAGAAAGGTACTCACTTGCGTACGGCAGCTCTTCGTCGGTAGAACAGATGGTCATCGGCTAGGAACACTTACGCTTTTTAAAGGCGCCACTCAGTTTTTCTTTAATGGATTCGTTTTCAGAGCTTCTGAACTGAGAAACCAAGCTCTTTTAATCTAAGTTGGTAATAAATAAATAGACTACCTGAGATTAGCTTCAATCAATTTAATTAACCAATTATGCCAAATTAGGAACCGAAAAAAGTATGTTTATAAATATCAAATAACATAGTTTAAAAATGCATTTGTTCTGATAAAAATAAATATGATGCAGGGAAGCCAAAATTCCCGAGTTATAGTAATATATACATAACCCCTATCTTTGGCCAAAGATTACCCCAATGTTATGTACATTTATATACAAAAATATATTTAAAAGTCGCATGTGAATTTAATTTTAAAATAATCAGAAGGCTAGCTTACACAGGTAATAATGTAAAGAGTAAAGAATGAATTTACGAAATTATGAAGATATCAAGAAAGTTATAGTAAAAAAATATTAAAGTTATTGGATAAAAAAACGCAATTAAGGGAAAATGGAATAGACTGGCCTTAGGTTCTGGTGGGAGCTTCTAGAGTGTCCCATGCATCCTGTGAAACAGAGACTTGTTGGTGGCTAAATGTTAGGCCGCCAATCCTGGTTACTACGGACAGCTACTACTTCCCTGAAGTAAATGAGAAAAGTGGAGAAAAACGTGCTGTGAAACGCCTCTCTAGCGCCTCTCTAACACCCTATCTAACGCCTCTCTAAAACCCTGTAAATAATATTTACAATAACCAAAATGTTCGAAATCATTAAAGAAATTTAACGGCTTACCTCTAGGTTGAGGGGATCTGCCTTACTATGCACATGGCGAATAAGAAATTAAAACGGGACTTCTCCCAGGAAGAATAATCATGAATCGGCAAAAAGACATAATAATACGTATGTAAGTAATCAGACACTACTTCACATTACAATAATTGGTGCATAAAATAGCACTATAAAGGCAAAAAAACTTCAGTCAGAAAAATCATGACTCCTCACACGATTAGCAAAATCGGAGTGTCTCGAAAAACGCTGGTACGTCGATCTACGAGTACCACGCATGGGTACTAGACCACATCTCGTCTCCTTGGATGCAACCGGTAAAGATATTTTGGAAGTTGGCGAATGCGCTGGATCATGGAAGTTTACAAAAATATTAAGAACTAATAAGGGTAGTAGTGGTTAAAGATTTAACCGCTACAATCTTTCGCAATTTTTCAACATTTCCATAGGCTGTATGTACTCTCTCATAAATGTATCTTGACGTTGAAGCGAATCTTTTAATCGTTTGTGTAGGTCATCAAAGCTGGATATGGACATCCTAAAATAGTTGAAAAACTTTTTTTCGTCTTCCCTCAACTGACCGAACAGTACACAGAATGCACCGAATTGTTTCCTTCCCATATATTGATCGCATGAACCCGCACAATTCTTTTTCTTGCTTTTCTTCGTTTTTTGATACGCCTGTAAGATACTAAAATCGCCATAGCACGCTTATGATCCATACTCGAACCACTATAGAAGCAAACTGCCAAAAATCGTGCATGTGTGAAGGGAGAACACGATCGCGTAAACGGTGCCGTTAGGACGGTCGCCGTGTAAGTGTGCAACGAGCCTAACTGTACGTTAACTGAATCTTCACATATGACATGTCTAGGTATGCGCAACTGGTTTAAAACTGAGAGCTGATCACGAAATTCTACCCAGGCTGTATAAAGTTGCAAAGGCACTGCTTCATCCCACGTTAATTTTTCCAGCCACAATCGTTGCAGTAAAATTTTTGCCTTTATTATACAAACTGCGAGTAGACCGAGCGGATCAAAAACTTGCGCAATACCTGCTAAAATGGTACATTTTGTAACAGGAAGCTTCCTTGATACTATATTTATATCGTAAGTTAAACTATCAGTGTGACAATGCCAAATTAAACCTAACGTTTTTGCATTCTCATTCTCGCCAACATTAACGACACTGTTTGTGGATGTAGACGTGTCCACGTACTTTAAAACTCTTGGGTCGTTTGAATAAAACTTGCGTAACTCAAAACATCCCGTACCTAATACTTGTGCAACGTTACTTGCAATTTTCGCAGCCCTTTCGACCGTGTCTGCGCCCGTTAGAAGATCGTCTACATAGAATTCTTCTTTTATGATTTTTGATATTTCAGGATCTATTGTCTCATGGTCGAATGCAAGTTGCATTAAACAACGAATGGCAAGAAATGGTGCTGCGCTAGTACCGTATGTAACCGTTTGTAATTCGTACGTATCTAAGGGTTTATCTGGACTTTCCCGCCACAAAATTCTTTGAAGCGGTCTTTGGTCAGGCATAACTAAAATTTTCCTGTACATTTTGGCAATATCTGCCGCAACTATGTACGTATGTTGCCGGAAACGTAGCAGAACCGAAATTAAATCTTTTTGTACGGTCGGTCCCACCATTTGAATTTCATTAAAACTTACACCCTTGGAAGCTTTCATTGAACAATTAAATACTACGCGAAGTTTAGTAGTTAATGAATCTTCACGAACTACACTATGATGTGGCATATAATATAAGTGCTCAAACTGAGTTTCACCCTCAACCTTTTTCATATGTTCTAGTTCTGCGTATTCTCTCATAAAATTTGTGTATTGCGATTTTAAGTCCGGCTTTAATTCCAGCTTTCGTTCTAGCGATAAGAATTGTTTCTTTGCTTGTATGAATGATTCACCAAGACTATCAGGAGAGGATTTAAGCGGAATTTGTACCATAAATCTACCATCCGAACACCGAATTGTCTTATCAACGAACAGTTTTTCGCACGCTATTTCTTCTTCCGATTGAGGTACCTTAGAAAGATACCCTTCCTCTATTTCCCAAAACCGACTTAATTGATCTCGTATTTCTGCGTTCTGTACAAAATTACAAAATGTTTTATCTTCTGAAGTATTATTTGAAAGTACGCCACTGGGTCCCGAAATTACCCAACCAAATTTTGTTTTTTGCAATAAGGGTTTATTGATTCCAAGAGATATTTGTCCTATACAAATTAATGACCAAAATATATCCGCCCCTATTAACATGTCAATTTGAGAGGGGTCGTTATAAGAAGGATCTGACAACTTTATGTGCGTAGGAATAATTATATCTTGCGTATTAACACGCACACTAGGCAAATTTCCGGTGATGTTAGGAAGTACTAAACAAGAAATTTTTGTATTAAACGAATTCTGCAAAGAATGTACTGTAATGTCACATTTGTACTGAATTTTTGACATAGTTTGATTTAAACCGGCAACGTTCATATTTATTTCTTGTTTATTTAATTTTAATTTATTAACTATGTCCGTTCTAATGAAGCTCGATTGTGATCCTGAGTCTAACAATACTCGAATAGTATGCGGCTTATTATTTTTGTCCAGAACCCGTACTAATGCTGTACTAAGAAGAACTTGGGTCGGACTGTACGACATTCCACATACTGTACCTTTTTCTTGTACCGTCTGAGAAATCTGAAAAGCTTGTGTATCTGTTGATACATTTTCGCTTGTACTAGTGTTATTACTTGGAGAACTCACCGATGTCTCCGTACTGTTTAAATTATTTGACCGTGCTGGATTTTGGTAATTATTATTTTGACTTTGACGTCTATCTATGTGTAACAACTTATGGTGTTTCAAAGAACAAATTTTACAAGGATATGATCTACAAACTTGACTGTGATGTCCAAATTTTAAGCAGTTTACAGTTTACACATAGTTTTAACTCTTGAATATTTTTTATACGATCCTGTACATTTAAACCTAAAAATGTTTCGCAGTTAGAAATCTGGTGTAATTGTTTACAAATTGCACAATTTTTTACAGCTGCAAACAAGCTTCTTGTATTAGAAAACTGTCTTCTAGTTTCCTTGGTGTTTATATGATTGATTTTTAAAGTTTCTAATAAATCAGCTTTATTATTTAAAAAGGTTTTTAAATCACTCAGAGTTGGTGATTTTTTACTTAAATCATTACTGTTTTTGTACTTTTCCCATTCACGGGACGTGTTAAAATCAAGTTTTGTACTTATTAAATAAATACATAATTAAAGTATCTACGGTAGGCTCATTGACTTGTTCAAGACACCTCATATGTTTAGATACGTTATCTATCAAAGATCTTATGCGATCCGACGACTCTTTTGGAATAGACTCTACATTAAAAAGGGCTTTAACATGGTTTTGAATTAAAATACGGGGATTGTTATATCTTTCTAGCAAAAGGTTCCATGCTACCTCGTAATTTTCAGCAGAAAATTCCAAAGATTGTACAACCAGTGCAGCCGCTTCAGTCAGACTGCCTCTTAAGTAATGAAACTTTTGTATTTTTGACAAGACCGTGTTAGAATGAATCATAGATTCAAATGTGTCGCGATATTCTAACCAGGTTTGAAAGTTTCCATCAAATTTAGGTACATCTATGGGGGGAAGTCTAAGACCAAAAAATCCTTGAGAGTTACCACCATGATCAATTTGAGAATGATTTCTTACAGACTGCATAGATACTGATGATGAGCTACTATTGTTATTTTCCCTTTTTTGAAAATTGACTAAATGTTGTTCAGCTTTTGCTATTAAACCGTAATATTGTGAATCAAATGACATACGTTCTTCTACATCAATATCTATACCTGATAACTCATTTTCAATTTGTGTTTGAATATCTTCAAACTCTAGTAGAAGAATACCCTCTAGAGCCTTTTTCCGGGTTTGAAGTTGTTGATAATCTATATTTGTGACACTATTGTTTTGCAACTTGGCTGCAAAACTTTGTAAATAGTTACTAAAAAATGTTAATTTAGCTTTAAGTGCAGCTCTTTTACGAATATGTTCCTGTTTTGCCATTTTGGAGAAATATTAAGTAAGCTTTATCAAATTTTAGCGTACAATATCATAAACAAATTTTTGCTAAAATTGATTCGACTTCCTTGTACAAAATAAATCTTTCAAAAAATGTACTTTTAACAAATTATATAAGACATTCCATAGAAAGTCTGTACTGAAATGTTCAATTTGAAAGAATTTATGTTCAATTTATTTTTGGGTACTACCTTCCTTATTTTACCACTTAATTATTGTACAAAATGTCACCCTATCCTGTACATGCAATCCAGAACTAAGGAGCTAGGAAAATATTTTAGGATAAGGATCAAGCAATAGCGATAAAATAGGAACGACTCACTCTGTACGCTTCTTCTTGTGGAAAAAACACTATTTTTTCTTCTTGACAATGTCTACGTGTTTATTCGTACATTTTTGTTCAATTTTGCTGATGCAATATGTCGCTGGCAGGACGTACGTCTATGTTCGCTTGTCATGTAACTAATCGTCCACGTTCTTGACGAAAACTTTACCCATCCGACGAAAGAGGGACCATGTAAATTTTTGAAGCAAACTTCGATTTTTCTTTGGACTGTATTTTTATTGCTTCTACACTTAAAATGGGTTTAATTTTACATGAAAAATATGACAAACTTTTCTCTGTGTCACACTTGACACGTTCTCTGTCACTATGGTTTTAAAAAAATACTGGTAAAAATAAAATGTCTATACGTGGTTTCGAACAAATGTAATAGCAGAAAAATAAACATTTGCAGCCAGATTCTCCAACGCTAGTCCGGTCTAATTTGACAACCAAAAGTTTTAAACTGACAAGTGTAAGAATAAGACAACTAAGTTTTATAATGTGAATTTATTTCCGAGCTTTTTCGCAAATTTAGACAGAAAAGGACAATTTTAGTACGTACTTTCGACAATAATAGAACTAAGTAAATTACAGCAACTCGTTCCAAGATGAAAATCATTTGGAAATCAAGAAAATCGCTGAAATATTAGAATAATTCATAAGTTTTTAATGACGACTTATTAACAATGTCAGGACAAAAACCTGTCAAAACATAACTGATCAACTATAAGATCTTAATTTAAACCAGTACTAAATTTTAAACCTTCTTAGTGAATCTGAATGTTGATTTTTATGTATACATATCTCCGTTTTACTCATTATGTCTCAAGGAAAATTATTTATTTCCTTGTAATATTGATACATGGTTGTTTTCAGGAGTCAAAATGGTTTCAAAAAATGAAATAAAAATTACAGATGCATAAGTAAAAAATTAGAGCTGATGACGCTGTAAAAATGATACGCCTCTCTATCTCTTATATAGTTACCGAGATGCCAATGCTAACGTATCAGATTTGTAACAACCTGTATATGTCCAGATCCTGTGAAGTATATCTCTAAAATATATAGGATAAGCAATAAAAAATATAAACGAACTCAGTCAAGATAGTTAAGTGTACCTCATCTTTAAACACAATGTGCGAATTCCCACAGTATATTTCGAAATTACAGCCATAGAAATCAATGCTTCATAGGGTGGGGGGTTGTAAATTTTGGAGGTACTAGGCACCCCCAAGCTCCCCACACTAAAATAATAACTATCCACGTGTCATAGTACCTACAAATATACAGGGTAGTTCAAGCGCGAATCCAGACCATGACCCCCCCCCCCACAAAATCATCAATAATACGTCATATAACTACTAAAATTGAAAATATAAATATAAAAAAGTTAAAAATATATTACTGTACCCTAAATGACCCCACCTCTCCGCCAAACGAAGTTCTGGATCCGCGCTTGTATTAATTCCTAAGTAAATACTTGATGTTTGGACTGTACCTAAACAGATTTCTCAAATACCTTTTTTTAAGTTATTCCATAATAAGTGGGATATACGTTTTAATTTTGTTTTTTACAATTATTTTATGTCCGATCCTATGCCACATTATTTATTATGTAAGCCTAAAGGAAAAAATAAAACACTTTCTAACCCGCTGAAAAATTTGTAAAACTTCGATCACTTGTTTTATTTATTTATTTCTAGTACATGCATCAACAGTAAAAAACAATAAAAAAGTACACTATTTAGACAGGACCGTATTGCATACGCTTTCTAATGCCACAAAATTAAGCCTGATTTTTAAAAATTTTTAAAACACAAAATTTTATCTTCTGTTACACAGGAAAACCATATATTAAAAAAGTATCAATTTAGGAATCACCCTGCATACATATAATATACTTAGTTTTTAGTTTACTTTGCTATGCTTATTTTCTTAAACACCGATTTTTCAAAAATAAAATATTCTGAAAATACAGTTTTTGAAAGATTTAATTTGAACTGTTATACAAAAAAAGTTGGTGAGAAAGTTTCGTCATCGGCAGGGCTTCCTAATAATATGCGTTAAAAGAAAAAAATCAGAAAAGATTATTTCAACTGGTAGCTACAATTACAGCTGTCTCTAGTTCGACAGGTTTGTGTATTTTATTATAGGTATATTATAGAAACATGTACATAGTATAGGTTTTAAAATCGTTTTGATGAAAAGCGTGTTTGTTTTTATTAAAACCTGTAAAATATTTGTGCATATTTTTTCTATAACTTTTTAACAAATCAAACTTAATTTCCAATCCCACAAAGGAACAGAAATAAAAAGTTTATCACTTGCCGTTATACAAACAACTTTACTTCACAATTACACCTAAAAATACGTTTCCTAAAACTCAGAATAAATACAAACTAATATTGAAATACAATCTAGTAAAAATACTTTTTAAAACCAAGCTTTTATTATTTAGATGTACTAAAACGAAAAAAATAAGTATACTTAGTGTTTTTATTGTGGCAATGCTGAATTCTATTTATAAGTGGACGTAGTTCGCGTAGGTGGATCCTAATAAAAGTAGTATCAAAGTTATCACTGAAACATATATAATATATTATGTTAAATTTATTATCTTAAAAGCTAGTCGCGTGCGGAAAGTTCATACAGGCATTAATTTTGTTTGGCAGAAATTGTCAGTAGATACCTAAGTATGTATTTTTTTCTTTTCTATTCATGCGACAATCTTTTAAGACAATATATTTAACATAATATATTATATCTGTTTCAGTGATAACTTTGACACTACTTTTTTGGGGTCCACCCACGCGAACTACGTCCACTTATAAATAGCATTCAGCATTGCCACAATGAAAACACTATACTAATTTTTTTCGTTTTAGTACATCTAAATAATCAAAGCCTGTTTTTAAAGTGTTTTTTACAAGATTTTATTTTTAAACTTTTAGATACGTCTTAACCTATGCATTTCTGATAATGCATCATTCTTACAAGACATTTTACTTGTTATCGTATTCTACTCGTCAAACCCTTTCATTTGATACCCATACCAAGGGGATTGTGAAGAAAACGGTAATCCGCCATCTTGCGGCGTCCGCCTTATTGGGTTTAAAATGGCGTCAAACAGCTTATCGTATTCTATTTGTCAAACCATTTTATTTGATACAAATGTCAAGGGGGTTGTAAAGAAAAAGGCAATCCGCCATCTTGTGGCGTTCGTCATATTGGCTGTGACGTGACGTCACATAGATTATCGCATTTTACGCGTCAAACCCTTTCATTTAATGCCCATATCAAGGGAATTGTGATGAAAAAGGTAATTCGCCATCTTGTGGATTCCGCCATATTGGGTTAGAATGCCGTCACATAGCTTATCGTATTCTACTCGCTAAACCCTTTCATTTGATACCCATATCAAGGGGGATGTGAAAAAAAGGTAATCCGCCATCTTGTGGCGTCCGCCATATTGGGTTTAGAATGACGTCACATAGCTTATCGTATTCTACTCGTCAACCCCTTTTATTTGATACCCAATATTAAGGGGATTGTAAAGAAAAAGGTAATTCGCCATCTTGGGGCGTCCGCCATATTGGATTTAGAACAATATTAAATATAATATATTGCATTGTCACCGGACTTCTACACGTGTGCAAAATTTCAAAGCTCTAGCTTAATTAGAACTAGTTGAAATTTTGATTGCAATATTTGACCTAAACATACTAACAAATATACCTACATATGTACATACAGACATACAAGCATACATACATACATACAAGCAAACCAACAGGTGAAGTTAAATAAAAGCTTGTAAAAAAGTCGCGAACAACACCCTTTTCGAATCTACTTACATCTAGACGAGCGACAGAAAGCTGCCGCTTACACACTGTCCACATTGAGCAATCGCCGTACTCAGGCAAAATTTGCGTCTGTACTATTACGATCAGAATCGAGTAAATATAAAGTTAAATAAGATAAATGTTCAACTATAGAAGTCCAATTATGGTTTTTCTTATGCTTGTGTTGAAATTGGAAGGAAATAACTTGTTTTAGAATCTCTTTAGGAAAAAAACTACTAAATTCATAAATAATACATAATCTTTTCATGGAAATAATGACTAAGTAAAACCTGCGGCAACACTGTCAAGGAATTGGTCCGACTTTAGCGACCTCTGAAACGGGAAGCCTTCATAAAAATATATGGATTTACGATCGTCTCCAAATGGCGGCCAAACCATCTCCAATCGGGGTTGTCAATTCTGCTGCCTTATTCGGCTTTCTTTACCTATATCCAAACTTAATGATATTTCTAAAGATTTTTTTTGAAGAATTCAATTTTACAAATCCTACTACAAACTGACGTTCAATGAGAGAAATATCATTGCAATTATAAGTGTACTATCAATATGCATAGAGGGAGAATGGAAAAAAGAACAAAAGCTTTTTTTAAGGTTATCAATGTAACTACATATCTGAATGTATTTTTTAGTTCTAAAAAACTTTTCTTAATGACAGTTTTTGATATTGTCAAAAATGGAGGTACTTTACTGTTGCGTCAGACTTATATTTTCTGACAAAACCCGTATATAACTGATATATTTTGATGTTTGATGGATGCATTTTACATTTAAGGTCATGCAGAACAATTGTAATAGTGTACAACACCATCATTTTATGTAAAACGATAACTGCTGGTTGGTCCTATTTGGCCTATTCATCTTCTATCCCTTCAATTACATTTAAGTAAATTAAATCATTTCAACTTAGTATTTTACTAATTTTTGACAGTTTTGTCTCACCATCCGCACACGAAATCCACAATTCAAATGGTTCATACCCACCCGCAGTACGGCATACGAATAAATTCGAATACGAACTTAACTTGCACGTTCAAAAATAGGGGTATTCAGTTTCCACGCGAAAATCGTCATTTTTCGTATACGATCTTCTTCGATCGCGCTCGAAAATACGGGTCTAGATCATTAGCTGAGGGTCAGCATAACCAGATCATAATTTGCGCAAACACCTAACACAAGTGCTGATGGTATCAACGCTTGATTTTTTTACATAAGGATAAGGAACTATTTGCAAATATACGCGTCACAAAATTTTAGAAAAAAAATTAAGCAATTAACTTAATCCAAGTGCGCGATTTTTAACAGAAGCTATCTGTTGAAAATTAAATTTTGTGGTTTAGCATCTTATACTTGACCAGCTAAATTTGTGCTAGTTTATATCGCACCAGTCTCTCCGTAAAAAAATAGGTGTCCATTTATGGGTAGATTGAATAAGAGGATGTCTGTTAAATAACAAAAAAAGTAGATAATTGAGTCGTTAAAAAAAGGACATGTCCGATTAAAAGAGGACCGATGGTAACTCTAGGCAAACAGACCTCTTAAATAACAACATAAGTAGTGTCAGTGAACTATCCTTTCATAATCCTCTATCTAATACGACTATAAAACTTACTTATAGGCTCTTAAATTGATGCACGTAATTCCTACATTATATCTCGCTCTAATAAATCCAGGAACAAGGTTTAAAGCATGATGATAAGCTTCGACAGCTTCTTCTGATTTAGAACCATTTGCCAGAGTGGCCCCCAAGCGATTCCATAATCTTGCATCCTAAAACCATAAAATATTGAAAAATGCTATTAAAATATTATTAGCAATCACACTTTCTAAATTAAAAGCTAATACAATAATGAAGATTTCCAAAAATGCTTTTTTAAACGAAATATTTTTTTAATTAACAAAACCCCGATAACTAGAGAGAAGTAATTTATGTTTAAGTTTTGTATGAACTAGCAGTTATTAAAAAAAAATCATTCCTATCTTTGAGAAGCACGAAATCATGTGTATGTATGACGAATATTCCTCGCGTTCAAACAACAATACGCAATATATAGACGCCTAGTAAGCCCCAAGTTAGGGTTTACATTTACGTGTAATAAAGTAAAAGAGAATAACAATCACATGTACACAACAAAGACAAGAAAGCATCGATGTTGCCACAGGCGAGTGCGCTAGAGATAATGTGATGTGACCGTGGGAAATCATGGTAATCCATGGTAAAAGAAAACAAGACAGACATAACTATATTGCATTTATTAAAGCTCGACTGTTTGCAAGCCATTTGAAACGCTGATCGTAGTAGGAAGGTGGGAACGTCTCGTAACGAAAAAATCAGAAATTCGACAACAGCACATTTCACACTTCGACTTGAGACTGATTCTACACTTCTTTGTATGTAAATTCTATCCCTAACTTCACGTTTGCCAGGCGTGTAGAAAACACTTTATTAATTTGTTAAATATTATTATTATTTATCAGGCGCGGCCCGTCCATAAGGTCATTTGGTCAATGACCCACCTAAAATTTTCAGTGATCTACCTAATAATTAATTTTTTAATTTTTTCAAACCAAAAAAGAATCTTTTGTTTAAAAGTTCCATGCGAAAACTCCCCAAGAAAGAATCAAGTCAAGCCATCGTCAAATGATATCCAAGCTTGTTCCGGGCTGGGTCATATTGTAAATTGATCTTATAGGTTTATATGGACGATATAAATTCATTAAAAGCAAGGGAGAAACAGACATACGCGCTTTAGGAAGTTAAAAAGAGACACAATTGGTCGACGGCCCACCAACAATATCTGGCCACTCCCACTATGGAAATACTCTCAAACCGCCCCCTAAAATATATTATTTCAAAACATTTGGTTCGGAAAAAGAAAAACTAATTAGGTACCTAATATGCGCATTGTATTTGCATCGTATTAATAATATTAATTAGTGGTTAAACATAAAAAATTATAAATACGATTTCTGTCAGGCCAGCGCTAGGCATCAAATTTAACGGTATCGGACCGATTTTCTTACATAATCAGCGTAGTTCAAGGGATACAATCGCAGCGAGATAATCCGACGCTCGCGGGTTCGAATCTGTGTTGGAGCAAGAACTTTTTTTTAAATTTCTTGTTATTTAAAAAATTAGATCGGCTCTAAAAGGTGTATTGGCAACAAGTTCTTCCTCGATAAAATATTTTTAAAATTGTTGGCAATCTCATATTTACTACAGCTTACAGCCTGCACGTGCGTAGACAAATATCGCATTAGGTACTATGTCTAGTCGCCAGCATTGTATTTATTAAAGAAAACGGAGTTTCGGCAGCGTTCCTAATTTTATTTTACGAATAATCATACTTTTAGTTCAGAATTTTTTTCTATTTATATTCTGGGCTTTTAGTACAAGGCGCGACATCTATTGAGGAGAAGCTAAACTTATCACAACGAAAGCCGCTAAAATCTACTAATTTAGAGTATTAAAACACATAGAAAAAAGCCATAAACAGAAAAGTGATACTCAAAGTCATAAACATCAAGAGTAGTAATGTTCAATATTCTGCAGTACCTATTTTATGATTTTTGCAGTGTTTATTTGTAGGTAAATAATTTCTTGGCACATTATTAAAAAACCTTTCTTAATTAAAAAAGTGTATTTTGCTTGTTGCGTTGATATCACTAGTTGCCCACAAAATTTTGACCCACCTGTAAAAAAACTCACGGGCCGCGCCTGCTATTTATCTTGGACAGCCCATGAAAACTTCAAGCCTAAGTACTAACGTACCGTGGTCATCTGATGAGAAGGGAAATGTAATCTATTGATACGGGATTTAAAGGATTGAAGGCTGGGAGAGAAAGGGAAAACATCTGCTGGCAATTTGTTCCATAATCTGGAGATCCAGGTATGAATGAGCGGGAGAAGTGGAATGTTCTAGGTTTTTGTAACTGGATAGTAATTAATTATTTTTGATAAATTTACAGAATTGGGGAACATGGCATTCTTCTGAAAAGGCACCAATACTAAGTTACTCTTGTTTTTTAAAATACCGAAACCTTATATAATGAACGAAAGTTTCAGTATAAGACATTGGATAACTAGTTGAAACTTCAGTATTTCATATATTTTACCGATTTTTTAAATATGACGCCTCTGGTCAATTTTCAATTTTTGTTTCTTTAATCTCAATCAAGGCAAATTCACCAATAAATCAATCATAGCTTGTTGCATACCTGTTAGATAAATCAAAATTCAGTAAAATGATCAGTGGCGGAAATAAACATTTCTCCCTATACTATTAATAAATTATTGTCACTACTATTCATTTATTCATCAGAAGATACAAATTACTACAATTATTACAAGATGTAATATATTAATATTTGACACCAACTTGAATCAAGAACAAAGTTTTCTACACTCCGTAGGTGGGAAACCATTTTTGCAGCTCTGCAGTGATATTTAGATCGGTTTCATGGGTCATAAGCTACTTCTAGCGTGTTAAGTCAAAATGTGTGTGAAGTTTATACATCCCTTTGTATATACATCAATTTTGACAACGTGGCATAAGATGTCAAAAGCTGATTACACGCAAAAAAAAGAAGTTGCAGAAAATTACTTTAAAATAAGTAAATCTTGTCTTTAAGAGTTGCATCAGATTCCCGAAAATCTTACTAAAAAGTGTGGTAAACTCTTCCAAATGAGGTTTAATTCACTCTTAATAGATGGCGCTGACTATATTATTTCATGAATTTTTTTTAAAGTAATTCACTGATGTCTAGGTAATCCACTTATTAGTATGCTTATATGATTTTTCCACTACTCAACAGATGGTGCTTGACCTAGCAGAGAAAATGTTTTGTGTGATATTGTTACACACGGTGCATAGAAGAAAGCAGAATAAGTTTTAACTTTTATATCCATATACGCTATAAATTCTATTCTCCCCTTCCCCCATATCCAACAATAAATGGTAATTATTTGTAATAATGGGAACACCGGATTTTTTTGATGAAATTTTGCATTGGCCCTAATTTTGGGTCGTAGAACACGAATCTGAAATCAGTTTTCAGTGGTCGCATATGGATTTACCAAGAAACATTTTTTTAGCTTTTAGGTTAGGTTTTTCTATGGATATCTTTAAATCTCGACAGTTTCACATAAAACACATCTGTAAACTCATAATTTATCTTTTTTTTCGTAGCAAAAAACATCACGTTTAGGCAAAAATAGCTAAGAAAATTGCTTTTTTCTTTCGAAAATTCCGTTTTAAATCCCTATTAGCCGCCATGATTCGCCCACCTATCAATACTAGTGTTTTGTGCGGTGTTGTCACTTTTACTTATTTTTCCTGAAAAAATTGTAACTTAAGTTTAAGAAATAAAAGTTAACTACAAAAAACTAAAATTACAATTATGTCCAACTTAGTCAACAACATTTTTTATGTTTAAACTGCAGCAAACATCAAATCCGCTAATTACTCGGACTAACGGAAACACCGAATTTTTTGTTGAAATTTTGCTTAAGTTTGCTCAGGTTTGTTATTTTGCACAGGCACTATGTATGACATTTGCCCACGCTCGAGATTTTGAGTAGTACATATGAGATTAGCAATCTCTATACAGCGTGTTATGAAATTCACTTATATATTGAAACTGATAAATTCTGATTTGAATTCAGATTGGGGGAAAATAGTTATAAATGGCGCTTCGCGATAATAAGCTAAGTATCGCCCCTCAAAAAAAATTTTAATCAATGCACACCACTGGAAATAAAACACATGGCCATATAAAGAACAAAAGAACAGTGAGCTAGGTTGTTGTGTTGCCAGGTCTTTTAACAATATTTCTATGTAACAAGTTTGAAGAAATAATATTTTTAATACATTACCTTTAAAGAAAGAAATCCTACCAACTCTTCCAAAATTCACAATGTCAAAATGTTAAAATACTGCCTATACCTACCATAAATTTAATAAAACTCTCTAGAGAAAAGCTGTTTAAACCAAAATAAATACCCCAACTTCAACTAAATTCCCAGAACTAATTTAAAATGCACCTCACTAAGCGACGAAACGACATTTCGTTAATATTAAACGGCTTTAACTTTTGTTAATATTTCACGGCTTTAACTTTTTCTTTCACAAGTTAAAAAATAAATAATAGCAAAAATGATGTAAACGGTATTATTAAACTGGTCAATATGGATCCATACACAGCTGATGCTGACGCATGAGTTCGGTCAACAACCCTTTAGTTTGGCTTCGGGTACATCTACCACCTACTTTACTGCTTAGGCAACTATACAAACACGCGTGCATCTTTCAATATATTTTTCTAAAGCAGTCCCTACACGATCATTATTATTGTCAGTATTTCACACAACAGTAATACTGTCAGTATTATAAAAATATTCGAATAATCTGCACTAATTTGCTTGAATTTACTTCATTCGATCATTCTACATGATCAATATTAGTGAAACTACTTTTTAATACTGACAGTTATAATGATCGTGTAGGGTCTGCTTTAGAACTAGAAGGTAGTTTTAAATAATAATGTACCTAGGTAGTTTCCAAGGGTACTAAACTAGTTTCTTTTTGTTTTGCTGCCTAGAAAAATAATGCTCTTCGTCGATCCGATGTCAACTAACATTTTCATTATTTTCATTTAGTTTGTGCTTTGATAAGTGCTTCTTAAATTAGTCTGATAGGGTTGAAAGCTAAATTAAATTTATCACTAATAATATTTACGTATTATGTAACGTTTGGGGGTTGCAAGAAAGCGATTTATGTAGATACCTACATCTCGACTTTATAAAAACTCATTTAGAGGATCTCTTCAAAAAAAAATCGGTAAGTTACGATAATTTTATTTGCAAAAGAGCGAATAACAACTTTCCAAACGTGCTGTGTAAAACAGAATCATGCGTTTTTTTGACGAAAGCTGTAATGAAATAATTTTGGTTATAATTTTAAAATACGGTGTAGTTATGCTGAGTTAGTATTTTTCGTTTTGATTTTTAACCTTTTTTTAGCAGACAGTTTAAGCACCGAACATATAACACATAGAAGGTTCACTCCTGCGCGGCATTTTGATGTTGTAAGATAAAAGCATTGCCGTCAGCAGCCGAATGTATTTCCTCGAATTACAAGACTTGTAAGGCCAAAGACTGAAATCCCAAATTACGAGGGCGATGCGTGCAAGCGATATTTTTAAGCGGGTCGAGCTGTTTTACGAGGGTTATTCTATAGGAACGGAATAAAAGTAAACTACATTTTTTTTAGTTGATCAGTTTTATTAACATGAAGTTACTTATAAGAACGACGTTCAATTTATTAGCAACAACACTGCAAACTACTATTTATCTACAGTAAAGTAGTTGCGACAGAAACAACTTTAAAGTGGGTTTTAGATCGATCAAATAATAAACTTAATATATCGGATAAAAAGAAACTAACATAATATATTTTTTTTAAATACACGTAGAATAATATTTTTATTTATATTATTAAATTGCAGGGGCGGATATTGAAACTTTAAAGTTGTATATCTCTGTTTTGCTACTTATGGGACCCATTCCAAATTCAGGGGTTTTAATAGTGAGTCTACTAGGAATGTGTTGGTAAAGAAAAAAAATTGTACCTAATTTGCCAAAAAAGTTGAAATTTTGCTTGAAATCAGAGACTGAAAAAACGAGTGTCAATATAATATACCTAATATAACTGAAAAATTATTAACGACATAACAGACCTTCCGAGATTTTGACTGATGTTATTTTGGGGTTCCTATATGACAAAGATTTATGTTGTCCATTTCCGTCTGCCTGTCTGTCGGTCTACCTGTTAGCACGACAGCTCAAAAACTAGTTGACGGAATAAAATTTTGTATGCGAATTAGGCATTAACCTTACTCGAGAGGATTCAGGTTGTCCTTTGTGTTCAATATATACAGGGTGAACACTATAAAAAAATTAAAATGATAAAATTTTTACTTAAATTTTACATTTTAATATGACGGTAATAGAAGAATAGTTAAACATTTAATGAATCCAACCATTTTGAGAAAGTTAAGCAAAGTGGCAAACCTTTTTTTTGTTGTTGTTTTTTACCTACTGTTCTGTTTAAAGGTAGGTATTTGCCGATTTTTTAATTGGCGCTTATATATTATATTTCTAAAAGAAGGCACATTTTTAATTATATTTGTATCATAAATCGATTATTTAGCTACATCCTTATCGTCATGGTAGTATTTTGACGATAGGAGCAAAGCAAAACGAACGAAAGTATTATTTAAAATTTATTAAGTCACTCTGTCTAAACAACACCGAACTCTCCGTACACTTATTTGGTTCACTTTATACCACCACGCGTCTTCGAATGAATCAACTCGGGCGCCAGGGCTCCAAAGCGGGGACGAGATGAGAAGGGAAAATGTAGTCGCACAGTCTCGGGCGTGTTCGCGCTTTTTGGAGAGTGATCCTTCTATGTTGTGACAGGCCATTTTTGCCACATTGTCTGGGTATGTGTTTACTAATTAATTTTATTCGCGATTGCCTGTTTAGTTTTACTTAATAATTTACTTTGATTAAGAAGCTGAATCTTCATTCTTACACTGGGCGGGCTTGCATTGCCCTGTGTCCCAAGTTACTCCCTGCCCATCTTGATTGCCCAAATCATGTCCATCCTTCATGGCCCATAGTTCAATTTAATGTTCCTTTTGTTTGATTGGGTTTGATGAAATTTGTTTTTTTTGCTTTGCTTAAAGTCCACCCTGTGTGTATAGACAAGTCGCCCTTAGTCTATTTATGCTAACATGTCTAAATAATAAATTTTGAAGACCTACCTACCTATTGGAAATCCGCTGTTTACTTTCTCTGGCAACGTTGAAACGCTGATTTGTTTGGCTTTTGATCGCATTGTCTTCACAGGCCGGGTCTGTATTATTCTGTAGGTCTGTATTATTCAGACTGCTAATTTTTACATATTTCGTTTGTAATTCTAGATTCTTTTATTATTATTATGCCATGTAAATTTTTCGGGTTAGGTTTTTTTTTTCTTTTTTTGGACTAACTACTGTCAAGGTTGTCCAGTGTTGCCAAACCGGAGGGTTTAAAATTTGTCCCACAGCAACGGGGCATTTTCGCGTGGGTAGGCCGGTTATTTGGCCCTTTGTTGTTAAGGCCACAGGTTTGTGGAGGAAGATTTCCTTCAGGTTTGTCACTGCGGGACGGAAATTGACGGAGACCATTTTGTTATGTGTCGGTAGTGGGATAGGAATGTCAATTTATTCACCGGCCCACGAGGGAACATTTCCAACTTGATTGTCGACGAAGGTAGCCGTTCGCAGTCTCGTTTTTTTTTTTTGGGTCAGTTTGGGGCCCCAAGTGTTGGATTAGTCCTGAGACTGCCGTTAAGGTTCTTTTGCTGAATTTGTTTCTGCAAGACGCAGGATTTTTTGGGCGACTTCGTTCGATGATAGGTGAGTTTTGATACGTTTTTTGTCTATACACAGATCCCACGTGCATGGCAAATTTTCAAGTACTGAGGGTTTCTTTTACTTTTATCAGCCATCAACATCGGCCTGACGTCTGGGAAGCCGCTGATAGCTGCTTCTTTCTGGTGATTTTTGCTGTGGAATTTTGAATATCGAGCCCTCTGTTAGGAGGTAAGTCACATTGAAGTTCTTGTGTAGGCCCATGCCTTTTTCTTAGATACATATTTGCCCATTTTACGCCCATACATTATAATTAAAATTTTAGCGGACAATAGTTATCGAAAATTCTGCTTCACAATCTCATTTTCTCAGGCTAGTTTTTCGGGGTAGCTGTGTGCTACGTGATGTTTTGAATTATAATAATCTAACTTCTCAATTGCTTTAATTTTAATTCTACCTTACCTAATTTGCATTCTTTTAAAGCTTGAATAATCTTTAGAATCTATAAGTTATGTTTAGGGCCTCTTTATACCAGCTTACGGGCCAATTGGAACAGCTAAGCTTGGATTTAAGTAATCAGTCACTCCCTTATTAAATGTAGATTGTTTTTATCGTTTTTTTTATTGACTTTATCGCAAAGCACATACTGTAGCTTTAACAAGTTTCCTTATCGACTTTATTTCATCATGAATCATTCGCAGGGGGCTATCTAATCCTAATTTCGAACCGTAATTTATATAGATATAAAGGAATTTGTGGTACTAGTTAGTTTGAAATTGACAAGCCTGTCATATACCTCAGTTGAAAATTGAAGCGTTAGGGCCAGTGTTTTTAAATTTATTAATTTGTTATTATTATTTCAGTCGCCATCCTGTTAGGAAAGCGTTTTTAATGTAATTAAATAATATTCCGGATGAGTACCACAAATCTTTATTCCCTTTTTTTTTATAAGTTAAGATGTGTACGGGCTTGAAATTTCGGGTTTATATTTATGAAGTTGGGAAGTTTAGATTTATTTTTGCGGTTGCTATAACGTTTGGTTAAATAATATTTTTATGTTTTCCAGAGAGGTTGATTAACCTATTATTTTATTTTCAAATTGGTCATTAGGCTATTATTGGATTTATTAAGCTCGTACACGTTTTACACCTTCTCTATTATATCATACTGCTGGGAACGTGTTTAGCTACATAGTTGCTTTATAATTAGTTAAATTCGTTTGGGGGACCTAAAGTAGTTTAGTAGTTGCTTTTATGGTAGCGATTTAATTGCTTGTGATTTAAGCTTTGTGTTTTTATTTATTTATTTATTCATTCACGGCCATAAACACAAAGGTTACACACTAATTAAATCTAAATTTGTGATAGATGTACATTAGCGGTATATTTTGCTTTTAATTTAACATTTGTGTTCTTATAAACGTACAGGGTTATCCAACGAGGACTGAACAGGGCCTTATTTTTGACCTTCCCTATATTTTTGAAAAAAACGAAAAAAGCAGATTGGCGTAACATTTATCGCTGAATTTGAAATTGGCACTTAGAAAACGATTGCGCTCAAAACAAAAGAACTACGACATAAACTTGTATTTTCTTTTATGGAATACCCTATATTTTATTTGATATTTGAAAAGCCGCCATTTTTCTGCGTATATTGCAGTGTAAATCTTATCTATTAACTTAATCGTTAACTGTTATTTATTTCGTTTTAAAGAAAAATGTTTCCCTTATTTTTACCTAAATATTGCTATAGGTAACAGGTAATTAATTGATTACCTATGATCTATCAAATAGAGAAAGTCAAAATAGACTTTGGAATATTGTTACACAATGAAGTATTCATTAGCAGAGAGACTGCAAATCGTTACGACGTATTATAAAAGCCAAGAAAACGCTAGAGAAGCCAGGAGAAGATATATTGCTACGTTTGGAAGGGATATATCGGTAATTACCATTTTAAGGATAAAAAATTTATTCGAGGAAACAAAATCTTTGCGTGACAAGAAGAGAACCGTTGCAAGAAGAAGACTTCGAGACCAAGCAATTACGAATTATTTTACACTACATCCTGCGAATTCTATACCTGACGCAGTTCGAGACATCAGATATGGTAATTACAGGCGAAGAGTTAGTTATGGAACGGTAAACAGAACTTTGAAAGAAAACCCATCATTCCACGTTCTTCCTGTCCCACATTTAACACCCCAACAAAAGGAGTCGAGATTTCAATATGTATCCCAAATAATAATTAGGCAGCAAGACAATGATCCGGACATATTTAAGAAAATTTTTTGGACAGACGAGGCTACATTTACCACGTCAGGCATGTTTAATCGCCACAACAAACACCACTGGGCCAGTGAAAACCCACGGAAATTTCAACCTATTAAATTTCAGGGAAGAACGTCCGTGCATGTTTGGTGTGCAATGATAAACAATTTAATTGTAGGACCAATATTTGATCATGGGGCGTTAACTGGTCAAAGGTATCTCAACTTTGTTCATAATGAAATTGAAGATTTCTTAGAAGAATTACCTCTGGAAGTATATCGCTCTCTAATTTGGCAACACGACGGAGCACCCCCGCACGCCACTCGCGACGTGAATAATTTTCTAAACCAACGCCACGAGGAATGGATTGGACGCAATGGAACAATTCCGTGGGCCCCCAAATAGTCCAGAATTGTCGCATTTAGATTCGTTTCTTTGGGGTCATCTGAAAAATTTGGTATATAGGGAAAGAAACCAAAACATTGAAGAAATTCAGGAAAAAATAGTTAACGAAGTTAATAGACTTAATCGGGAAAATTATATCCTAACAGCAAGTCTAGAAAGATTGCAAAGAATCTACAGATGTTGTTTCGAGAATAACGGCGGTTACATAGAACATTTAAATTATTAGTGCTATTAGTTTTAATATGTTGATTTATTATTTTTATTTGTTTTTTTTTATATTTGATTTTGTTTCCTCGAATACATTTGTTATCCTTAAAATGGTATTTTGACTTTCTCTATTTGATAGATCATAGGTAATCAATTAATTACCTGTTACCTATAGCAATATTTAGGTAAAAAACATTTTTCTTTAAAACGAAATAAATAACAGTTAACGATTAAGTTAATAGATAAGATTTACACTGCAATATACGCAGAAAAATGGCGGCTTTTCAAATATCAAATAAAATATAGGGTATTCCATAAAAGAAAATACAAGTTTATGTCGTAGTTCTTTTGTTTTGAGCGCAATCGTTTTCTAAGTGCCAATTTCAAATTCAGCGATAGAAGTTACGCCAATCTGCTTTTTTCGTTTTTTTCAAAAATATAGGGAAGGTCAAAAATAAGGCCCTGTTCAGTCCTCGTTGGATAACCCTGTACATAAGCGGTATATATTTTTGATTAATTCTATTTAAACGGTTTCTCCATATAAAGGGCGTTTTCTCTTAATTTCAATGACCAAAATTTTTCTGGAGTCAATTTTTTTTGTTCTATTTTCTTATGTTATCTTACATTGATTCAGTTTACTCGGGTAGTGCTAAACGCTTGACCTTTACCTCCAGCTACTATAGGGGTTTGAAGTATCAATTACCTGCTTTTTTTTGGGCTTCGCTTAAGCTTTTATTTTAAATTTTGCTTGAACGTTTAAATCTTAAGTCAAGCTAAATGGGGCTTCACTTTTTAGTTTTTTTTACTGGCTCCGCCTAAGCCTTTTTCTTAGTTTATACTTGAAATCTTGCGTAAACTCATGATTTAATTATCAATTAATTATTTTTCCTTTGTTGTACTTTTATTATTTTTATTGTGAATGTAAGATAACATAATACAGCGTTAAACCTGGTCAGTTAACGAACATTTATTTCTTTGTAAATGTTAACGATTATCGTTAAAGTGCCAATGAACTGTACCATTGTATTCAGTTATCAATGTCTTTGAGTAATAAGTTCGTTTGTTTATTAACGTGACCTTTTTTTTTTAATCTTATCTTAAGCTTGTTTAGATTTTGCAATCTGGGTTTTTACGATTACTTCTTTCATTGGTAACTTTTTTTTAAATTAAAGTAACTTCATATGTTGGGTTTTGTAACTTAACTTAAACTTTGCGATTGATTTCAAGCCACTGGCTTTCTCATTTATTATTAGCCTTTTATTTAATGTTCTTAAATTTTGCGGATTAGTTCCAGTAAATTATTTCTCCAAATATTAACCTTTTTTATTAACGTAACCTTTTAATTGTATCTCAAGCTCGTTTAAATTTTGCAAATAATGACTTTCTCTTTTATTAGTAGTTTTTTTTATATTAACGTAGCTTCTTATTTTTAAATATTTTTCTACTTACCTAAATTTTGCGATTCAGTTCAAGCCAAAATTTTCTATTAACGTAACTTCTGATTTTTTTTATTAACGTAACGTATACCTTTCTTTTATTAATTAGATTTAAATTACTGTAACTACTAGGAATTGTTTTGTTCCTAGGGTCTTCCGTAGGGGCTACGAATACCCCTTTTGTCTTTGGTAGGGGCTACGAAGTATCCCTACTTCTTTTTCTGGTGCGAGCTAGGAGTCATCCTACCCCTTTCTTGGGTGAAGGCTAAGGAGTCTCCCTAGTTACGTGTTTCTGAGGACGGACTTCCCCTGGAAGTTTTGTATTTAATTTAATTATTTTGCGGGGGCAAAAATCGCCCAATGTTCTGGTTTCTTTGGGAACATTTGCAACAATTTTTTTTTTGTCAACACCAACTGTAAACCTTTTTTGTGTAAATATATGTACAGGGTTAAATTTATTATGTTGCTTTATCCAGCTCACTGCGCCCTGTGATTTTTTTGAATATTAAATTATGAATAGCAGGATTGTTGTGTGAGAAGCAGGTTCCTAAACCACCTAGGCGACTTCCAGTTTGTGTCTCTGTGTAAAAAACTGGTGGCGTCCAATTGAACCTTTCCGGCTGAGCTGAGGGCTAATTTGCACGCGCTCTACTACGACCTGCTTCACTCAGAACACCCTGTTGTTTCAGTTTCCTTTTTTTGAGTACCTTCCAGAATTATTTTAATGTTCTTTTCAAGTTTTAAGCGGTAAGTATTTGGTCAATGATACTCATCATAGTATCTTTGACAGTTTCTAACCAAACACTTTGCTTTTAACAAAGTGCGTCGCAATGTGTTATATGTTCGGTGGTTTAAGCTAGTAGGAATAATTCTCATCTCATTAATAACGTAATCTGGGATATAGGTTAAGTCATAATTCGTTGTGTTGCTCGTTCTGGTTAGGTACAATTTCAACCGATTTGACGAGTGGTTCATATTTTTCCATAAAATAAAAAAAATTGCTATTAAATTAAAATAGGTACCTCTACATATTTTTGGCAAAATGCGTTTGTGGAATTAAAAATACTTTGGATTATTTAAATCTAATAAAAAAATGAGATGTCAAGATAATATTTAAGTTTGGCAATGTCCGGGCTGGATCATTTGTTTTTTCATTATAATATTACAGCTTATGACGTCAGGCTCTTTAGAAGCGTCGGATACGGGGGTGGTTTAGGGTCTTTTTTAAAATAAAAAAGTGTGCGATTTGAGACAAAAAAGTATTGGATATGTCTGTAGACTACCCCAGGAGTCACTCATTCAAATATATGCAGTGCATTTCATAACACCCTGTATATAAAAGAAACTGACCGACTGACTGATTGACTGAGGTATCAACGCACAGCCCACACCGCTGGGTCGAGAAAGAGAGCAATTGACAATTTATTCCAAAAATGTGAACTAATATTTCATTGTCGGGGTTATTAAGGTTAGAAAACCTAATTTTGTGTAATAGATGTTAAGAAAATGAACGTATGGGGGGGGGGGGGGGGGGGGTTAAAAGAAGCGACTAGCAATTTCATCAAAAACGTTAACTAATATGTCATTTACGGTATTATTGAGGTCAGAAAACCCAATTTTGTCTAACAGATCTTAAAAAAGTTATCGGGGAGGGGGTTAAAAGGGAACGGCTGAAAATTTCTCCAAGAATGATAACGTACATATATGTCAGTTTCGAAGTTATTGAGGTCAGAAAATGTAATTTTGCCTTATATATGTTAAAAAAAGGGGGTGGGGGTGAAAAGGGGCGGCTGGAAATTTTTCCAAAAATGTTAAATGTGTCATTTTCGAGGTTATTGAGGTCATAAAATGTAATGTTATCTAAAAGATTAACAGATGGTAAAAAACGGGGGGGGGGGGGAGCAATTGGCAATTTTTCCAAAAATGTTGTCTTTTTATTTCATTTTTCATGAATTCATAATTATGACATCAAAACTACACTATTATCACCTATACCACGCGGACGAAGTCGCGGGAGAAAGCTAGCTATTATTATTCTTATTATAATGTTAGGCGTTTTGTATCAGAAGTTCCGGGTTCAAGCCCAACAATTAACTTTCGATAATGGAAATGAATATTCGTAAAATGTGTTTTTCCAAACACTTTCCTGTCAAAAACCAGGTTTTTCTTAAAAAAAAGTTTCTTATGAGATGTGCCTATTTATAAAGTTTGTATTAATTTCTTAGGAATTCCTTTAGCATTATTGCTGATCGGTTCCGGCTGAATAACTGGTACAAGCTTAAGCTTTCAAATAAGGGGCGTCCGCTCAAGATTTATAAAATGACACAAAAAATATGGCCCCAGTCTCAGGGCTCTTACTTGTCCTCCCTTCTCTGCAATGTGGGGATTGCGAAGTGTTAGATTTGCTCAGGTTTGGTCGTGACGCTGATAAATTACCTTACAGGTATAACAAATCAGCTAGGTAGGTCTTGCCCCGTATATGTATTATCAGGACAAATCAAGTCTCAACCGAAACGCAGGATTAGGTCGGCAGGGACCCTACTGATAATAAGTAACCCTCTAACACCCACCTGTGTTTTATGATAACTTGCATATTATGTATTATTACGGTTAAAATAAGCCTGCTTCATTAAGCGAGTATAAAACCCTTTTCAGTAAACAGTCACATCAGAGATTTTTTTAATTGGTACACTATATATTCCCAGTTCATTTTTACGAACACGCGTTATGACACCATTACGGAAAACTGCAACTGAACTATACCTGGGTTACTCTACTGCTCTCTGGACGGTAGTGGCTGAACTTTAGGGGTTCGTGTGATGACTAAGCAGCTGATTGTCAAAATTAAAACTAACAAATAAAATTATAACTTTTTTTCCGCGAATGGTTATCGTCCGTATTAAGAAGTTGTTTAGGCTAAACTTTTGTTAAAATATTTATGGTAATATAGGTATAGACAAGGAGATGTTCCATTTTCATAAGGTTCAGTGACAAAAATGTGTAAATTTTTTTTTCTAGCTTCTATGTTTTATCTTTTGATATTCGTCTCAAAATTGCCCTAAAAATTAGTAGTTTTTGCAATGACCATTTTTGCGCACAGCTCTGCAAGACCGTTTTTTTTTTCTGATGCTCCTCTTAATATAATTCAAAGAAATATTTCTTTAAACTAGCATACCCTTATAATAAGAAAACAATGTATTTAAAATAAAACCCTTTTAAATCTTTATTTCATTATAATATCTTCATATAAGTAAATTGGTAATCGATTTAAAGAAAAGTAGTCATTTAAATGAAAATATCTTTTCTTGGATTGATAAATAGTACGTTTGATTTCAAGGCCTCCTTACTTTCACACAAATACACAATGACATCATTTTAGAGGGAAAATGTCTTGAAAAATTTTGCCACTTTCAGGTATTTTCCAGTTCGTTCAAAGCTCCTCTAAATCTATAATACCACACACTGATTTAATTACTGCACCAATAACAAGAACAAAGGAACGGCGTCATTGGGAATAAGAAGCATATGTCTAGCCATTTTGTTTTATCAAAGTGTACAGAATATTGTTACGAACTTCGCAGAAGTTTTATAGAAGTTTTAGTTTATGTTCGCATATCTTGAGATTTTAGGTTTATTTTCTATTAGTTTCTAATTTAATGCCTTGGTTAATTTTCACATGATATTTATGCCTATGAACGAAGGTCTGGATCTTTGCAGAATATTCAATTCCACTAATTACTGCATGGAACGCCTATGACAGAAAATCTAGCATTTACCACAGTCTCCTATTTTCTTCTTTTAATGCGCCTTGTATCTTTTTAAAATGATTCAGAATTCTGCAGGAACAGCAAACAGAATATATAAAAGATCCAGACCGGCTGTCGTCCTTGATTTTCTGTTGAGATTATTGTGACATTGTCAGTAAAAAGAAAGGTTATTGTTAAATAAAGGTTAGAAAATGTAGTGTGTTCAATATTTTGGCCATCTGGAACCATTGGCGTCAGAAGTGGGATGACAACAGAAATATGACTTTTCGAGGCAGAAATACAATCCACTGTTAAAAGTGTGGTTAAGAGAGGCATGTACAAAGCCGCTGTACCCGTAGCGCCGCGCTTGTAAATGATCAAGCCCAAGCCCCACCAGCAATAACAATTAAGGTATCCCGGCTGCAAAACAATGGCTGCGCTGCAGCTTGGTAGTACTTGGAAGAATATGCGGTCCGGAGTGTGAGATGGTGTAAGATTCTGGTTCTACACATACCATCGTGAGGCCGAACATAGTAGTGGCGCACCGGGGAGGGGGGGGGGGGGCTGCAGCCCACCCCATATCAACATCCTAACATCCTAGACACAAAAGTTTAAAAAGTACACTACTAATGGAGGAAATCCACCGAATTGCATTACTCAGCCCCCCCAAGACAAATCAGTCCCCCCCCCCCAAGACAAAATCCTGGGTGCGCCCATGAGCCCACCATAAAATAAGCCATCCTGAAAGGAATTACTTCCTAGAAAATGCCAACAGTGAAGTCATTGTTGATAATATAAATAAACCGATACAAAAACAAAACTCGGTTCAAAGAAGAAGTAAATACCATAAAGACTAATTTATGGTGGCGTAATCTGATATGCTGAGAACGCCCTTCTCAATGTAACACTTGTGCTTGTGGCTTTAAAATATATATTAGTTAGTTAAGTCTATTGAGCCTTCTTGAGCACTTGAATTTCTTTTAAAGGGATAATAGACGATTAAAACTAATTACGTATTTTATTTAGTAGTCCTTAACCTTCTATTTTAAAAGGTTATGGGCCCAGTTATCGCGTAAAGTTCATTTAAGTGTTTACGTTTATATCTACGTGATAAGTGCAGTTATGGATAGCAAAAACAACAAAAGAAATATCCAACAATTTAATGGAGAAAAATATAGTGTGTGGAAGTTCCGTGTTAAGTCGTTGCTTGCGGAATTAAATGTTCTAAACGTTGTTGAAGAAGAAATTCCGAGTGAACCTAGCGACGAATGGAAAAAGCAAGACTTAAGTGCAAAAAGTGTTATAGTTGAATATTTGAGTGATTCATTTTTGGGCTTTGCTAAAGGACAATTATTTGCTAGAGATATATTGAAGAATTTGGATGCAGTTTATGAAAGAAGAAGTTTGGCTACCCAACTAGCCTTAAGAAAAAGGCTTCTAACTTTAAAGTTTCGTGGTGACATGAACTTATTGCAACATTTCACTTATTTCGATGATCTTATCACGGAATTACTTTCAGCAGGAGCCAAACTAGACGAGATGGATAAAATTTCACATCTTTTACTCACTCTACCTTCCTCTTATGATGGTGTAATTACCGCATTAGAAACGCTAGGTGAGGACAATTTAAATTTATCTTTTGTCAAAACTAGACTCCTAGATTATGAGGTAAAAAATTAAGGAAGATATGACAATAACAAGCCTTAAAGATCTTCAAGCATCCACTAGTTTTCAATGCACTACACCTGAAGCTACCACTTCTAAATTTAATCCAAATAAAAGTAAATTTAAGAAAAATTTCAATCAGAATAAAGACAAATCCCATGAAAAATTTAGGAAGTTCAAACAACAATACACATATAAATCATCCAACATTAAATGTGACCACTGTGGCAGGAAAAATTACTTAAAAAGGAATTGTCATTTTTACAAACAAATGGTTGAAAAACAACGAACAATTCAAACGGTTTACCCTAAATCAACAACAGATGGAAGCCAAGGCTTTGCTTTTATGATGAATAGCCAAGAAACAATTTTCCAAAGTGAATGTAAACTAACATTTATTCTCGATTCTGGGGCGACAGACCACATCATAAATCAAGAAAACCTCTTCACGGAGATCTATGATTTTCCTACTCCCATAAAGATTACAGTAGCCAAGAATGATACAACCGTTACCGCAACAAAAAGGGGTTCAATTGATGTCATTTCCAATATTGGTGTTAAAGGAAAACTGGAAAATGTTCTTTTCAAGACAAAAGTACCGCACAACTTAATCTCAGTGCCGCGTATGCAAGAAAATGGAATGGCGGTAATTTTCAACCAAAATGGGGTACAAATTAAGAAAGGTAACGTCATTATAGCGACAGGTAAGCCCTTAAATGGTTTAATAGGTATAAGTTTTAAAATATCTAAAAACCATGGGAGTAACATTGTAAATATGGTTAATACAAATAACTACCAAATATGGCATGAACGCCTAGGGCATATAAGTAGTCAATCGTTTTTAAAGTTAAAGAATTTTCAAATGGTAGAAGATATTAAACATATAAACAATGTAAATCCCGATAAAAATTTGTGCGAAGATTGTATATATGGGAAACAAACTAGATTGCCTTTTTCAAAATCAAAGTCAAAATGCCATGCTAAACGACCATTATTTATAGTTCATTCTGATGTTTGTGGCCCAATAACACCTCCTACGATCGATAACAAAAATGATTTTACAACTTTTATTGATCACTTTACACATTGTACAGTAACCTACTTATTAGAACTTAAATCTGAAGTACTAAATGTATTTAAGGATTTTGTTGCAAAGAGTGAAGCACATTTCAACTGTAAAGTAGTGTATTTGTATTGTGATAACGGAGGTGAATATTTATCAAACAGTTTTAAAGAATATTGTGTTCAGAGGGGCATTACTTTCCATTTAAATGTACCACATACACCTCAGCAAAATGGTGTAGCAGAACGGATGAATCGTACAATAACTGAAAAAGCAAGAACAATGCTTAAAACATCCGGGCTGGAAAAATCTTTTTGGGGTGAAGCAGTATTAACTGCCACATACCTAATTAAAATTTTACCAAGCACTGCTTTGCACGTAAATAAAACACCATATGAACTGTGGCATACCAAAAAACCCAAATTAGAAATCTTAAAGTTATTTGGAGCCACTGTTTATGTCCATAATAAAACTAGGAAAACTAAATTTGACCAAAAGTCATTTAAAGGAATCCTAGTGGGATATACTCCCAATGGATATAAGGTGTGGAATGTGGAAATGGAAAAGTTTCTAGTCGCTCGCTACTTTTAAAATCACTAGACCTTTAAAAAGTGATACCGATATTATTTCGGTGCCCAAGGCTAAAATAACCGATTTAAACTCGGAGAAATTAGTCGATTCTGATCTTAAAAATATTCCATTGAACCCACAAACATCAAATGACTTAAGCTTTCCGAAATTAAGGAGAAGTGAAAGAATTTAAAATAATCATCAGCCGACCCACTACTCTGAGGATCTTGATCAAAGTATAATATTTATAGTAATTTACTATGTGCAAAAACTCTTGTAAGTACGATACCAAATTCATACAAAGAAATTAAAACAAGAGATGATAAAAATAAGTGGGAGCAGGCCATAAAGGATGAAATTGATTCTCTCATTTTAAATAAAACATGGTCGTTGGTAAACAGGCCCATTGACAAAAATATTGTTGACTGTAAGTGGGTATTTACTATCAAAATTGATGAACATGGAAATCCCATGAAGTATACCTAAGGCAAGACTAGTCGCACGAGGTTTCAGTCAACAATATCTAAGTGACTACAATGAAACATTTGCACCTGTTGCGCGTATATCAAGTTTTAGATATCTATTAGCTTTTTCAAACCAATATAAATTGTTAGCTCATAATATGGACGTAAAAAAAAAACCGCATTTCTAAACGGTACTTTAAGGGAAGAAATACATATGAAAGTTCCCGATGGTATAAATGCAGATTATGATATAGTTTGTAAACTGCATAAGTCAATTTATGGTTTAAAACAATCGTCGAGGTGTTGGTATCAACATTTTGACGAAACAATTAAAAAGCTCAATTTTAAGAGTTCCTCTGTCGATCCATGTTTATATTTCTTGGACAAACTTGACATAAATAAAAATATCTGTTATTTTTTTTTATGTTGATGACCTCTTAATTTGTACAGGCGACAAAAACAGAATGGTAAATTTTAAAAACTTTTTAATGAATCATTTTCAAATGAAAGACTTGCTGGACGTAAAATTCTTTTTAGGTATTCGAGTACAACGAACTGAAAATAAAATAACATTAGATCAGTCTAATTATCTAAAAACAGTTTTAAATAAATTTAATATGTCTGAATGCAAGCCTATCAATACACCTCTTGAAAATACATGAAAGTATGAGCAATTAAATAGTGATGAATATTTTAATGCACCTTGTAGAAATTTAATAGGTTGCATTATGTATGCAATGTTATGTACGCGCCCTGACTTATGCTTAACTATAAACTTATTAAGCAGATATCAAAATAAAAATAACCCAGAACTGTGGAAAAATTTGAAAAGGGTATGAAGATACATAAAAGGTTCCCTTGATTTAAAACTTACGTACGAAAGTGGTAGTTATGTCAATATGTTAACAGACTTTGTTGATTCCGATTGGGGAGGAAATGACCATGAAAGAAAAAGTACAAGTGGCTATTTATTTATGGCTTTTAGTAATTGTACAATATCATGGAATTCAAAGAAACAAAATTCAGTAGCTACATCCTCAACCGAAGCTGAATACATGGCCCTTTACGAAGGCGTAAAAGAAACCATGTGGTTAAAATCTTTGTTAAATAGTATAGGCCTAAGAATTTTGGGCCCGATTACTATACATGAAGACAATAATGGATGTATTGCCATAGCAAAAAAAAATCCAGTAAATCATAAGAGGTCAAAACACATTGACATAAAATATCATTTTTCGAGGGAACAGATTGTTCAAGACAATATTACCCTTAAATATATTTCCACGGGTGAACAGTTGGCACATGTTTTCACCAAACCACTACCAGCAACCAAATTTGTATCTATAAGATCAGCTATTGGTTTGCATTAATTGTATATAATTTTACAATTACAATTTTTTTTAAAATTTTTATTACGTTTTATTTTTGAGTGGGAGTGTTGATAATATAAATAAACCGATACAAAAACAAAACTCGGTTCAAAGAAGAAGTAAATACCATAAAGACTAATTTATGGTGGCGTAATCTGATATGCTGAGAACGCCCTTCTCAATGTAACACTTGTGCTTGTGGCTTTAAAATATATATTAGTTAGTTAAGTCTATTCAGCCTTCTTGAGCACTTGAATTTCTTTTAAAGGGATAATAGACGATTAAAACTAATTACGTATTTTATTTAGTAGTCCTTAACCTTCTATTTTAAAAGTCATACCTATAAAGGAAATACATGAAGCTCAAATAACTCTGGGACGCACAATTCTTGAACAAGTAGTTTTGTTGCTGATATACTAGATAAAGTTATTCTTGGTCTTAGTTATGGAATATTAGAAGTTGGTGCTTGATTTTCCCTAACGAGCAAGGCGCACAAGATATAAGGAAATTGAAATGAGCCTACCGAGAAGTAATGAAGTACCTGTTCGAAAAGTAGTACTCTCTGAAGATGCCATGTCACCAGCAAGTTCAGAATGTATTGTTAAAGCGAAATTCCAAGATCCTAAAGAAGACCAAGTAGTTCTGGTTGAACCCGTTGAAGATTGTCCCTTGTACGCACAAGGAATTCTCCTTACAAGAACTTTGACCCATAACAAACGAGTTCCTTTATTTGTCACAATGATGAATTTGGAAGATTACCCACAGCAGGTCCTGAAAGGTGACAAAACAGCTACTTGCTAACTTGTAAATGCGATAGTTACCTGTACTGCCAACCTTATCTTCCACAAAGCAACCTATTTTACCTAAGGTACTGCAAGAACTGGTTAATTTATTAGCGGCTTTACTAAATAAAGTTCAGGTAGCTAGGTTGGAAGATTTTTTGAAAAAGAACCAAGATGTTTTCTCTTCATCCGACAATGACTAAGAGGCTAACCTGGAAGACCTGTTTAGTATACTTGGACGACATCATAATACTTGGGAAAAGATATGACGATTGCTAAAGCTTAGTTCGAAGAAATGTCATTTTTTAGAAAGAAGTAAAACACCTGAGGCACGTGATCACAGAAGATGGTGTTGGAACTGAGACAGAAAAGACAAAACCATCAATATTGGCCAGTATCCAAAAACAAACAGAAACTAAGAAGTTTTCTGGATCTTTTTACTTTCTATAGCAGATAAAGTTTCGCTGAAATTGCAAGGCCACTACATCGACTGACCGAAAACAACAGAAGCTATGAGTGGGCGAAGGATTGTGACGACTTTAAAAACACTTTCATTGGTGGAATTTTATCACAGTTAAAGAATGACGAAGAGAAAGTGATTGCTTATTTTAGGAATAAGAATAAGAATAATTAATAATAATAATAATAATAATAATAATAAATAATAATAATAATAATAATAATAATAATAATAATAATAATAATTCTTACACTTCACTTCACAGTTACAAAACTGGTATAAAACAAAAAATAATAATACTTGAGTCTAAAAGCTTAACTAAAACAATTACCATTGTACAGAAGTACAGTAAAATTTACAAATTTATTAGTTACAAAAAAAAGATGACAACATAAATGTACATATAAATAAAGAGACGAAATAAGCAGCTATTGGTAGAAGTGTCTTGTTTGTTCAACTTATAATTAAATATGTGAAATGCTGTGAGATCTTCATTGTATCAGCTAGCATCGCATTAATAGGTGTAAACTTGTAAATATGTATTTGTTCGGATAGGACGAGGGTAAAAGGTACTAGGATTACGGAAATTTAGGGTAGGAATTGTAAAATTTAGTTTCCCCAGTAGGTCTTCACAAATAATATTATTTAAAAGTTTATGTAAAAATAAATGTGATAAGCATTTACGTCTTCTGTCTAAACTTACAAGCGAGAATCTCTGCAGAAACTGGTCATGAGGAAAGCCACTAACGGGGTAGATTCCGTCAGATTTAAACCATAAAGCCTTAGCAAAGCGCTTCTGAATCGCTTCAAGACTATCTATATGAGTTGTATAATACGGAGACCAAACTATTGATTCATACTTTAATTTGGACAGAATGCAAGCGAAATATAAGGTTTTTAATGGAGCCATACTATGAAAATCTTTCGCGATTTGTAGGATGAAACCAAGTAATTTATAGGCAGCTGAAACAAAGGACTGAATCTGCGGAACAAAGGACAATTTCTAATCGAATACGACCCCCAAATCCTCGAAAACTTCAGGCCATGTAAGGATGTTTCCATTAATAGAATAGTCTCAGTCTCTAGACAAAATCAGGTATAC
Organism: Philopedon plagiatum; assembly: GCA_963971165.1. Taxonomy (NCBI): domain Eukaryota; kingdom Metazoa; phylum Arthropoda; class Insecta; order Coleoptera; family Curculionidae; genus Philopedon; species Philopedon plagiatum. Next base: position 56,556,405 of record OZ020190.1, read on the forward strand.
TATCCGGTCCAGCAGTCAGTTTCGGCTTGATCCGCTTTATTGCATCTAAACCCTCAAACTCGTTCAAATTTGTGACGTTTATGATGTCTAATGATGGTTTTGGTTCCGGGTAGGAGATGGCTCAGAAGATGCTGGATAAGACCGACTAAAAAATTGTCAAAAGCATTGACAATGTCATTTAAGGAAGAAAAAATACATTTTCTAGGTGCATTCTGCGAGCTATACTAGCTGACCCCCTTCTAGGACAAACGCCCAATTGAGAGTATATTCGCATACGAACATGTTCGAACGAGTTTCGCATTGTTTTCATTCAATGACACAGCCCCACGAAAAAAAAAGTCATGTCCACTGGACTAGATCCCCATGTCTATATGTTTTCGAGGTCGCTGAATCCGAATCCGACATCCGTTTCACCCCATCAGGTCATTGGACACCGTAAACCACCCCCTTAATTTCTAGGGTTGCTCAACATCTGACTCGGGTGTCCTCTGCTCTTCTTCGTTGTTTATTCCAAAGTGAGAGGTGGGGAGGGTAGACGGTTAACATCCGATCCGGAACGAACCCCCTGAGGGGGTGAAACCAGTTTTTTTCTGTTTCGAAGGATTTTTGTCAGAATCACGACGGAGGAGGGGTTTGTATATACATATACATGTACAAATATGAATTTATATATACATTATATATACACATATATACAGGGTGTTGGAAAAAGGCCGGTACTCCCAAAAATTTCCCAGGGGGGATGTTTATTTAAGGACGTCTCACTCGTATAGCATAGGAAATTTTCCAGGGAATCGAATAACGTTGTCAGATTTGGTCCCGATAAGGGCCTGGGCCCTGTGAGGCCTAAGTTTGAGATTTCATATGGGGACCCCCGTTTTTTGCAGATTCGGATTCAGCCGAAAATTTTGCGTTCAGATACGTGGATCTCAAATTTTTATGGGCCATATCGGGCCCAATACTAGCCTTCGCCTTTAGAGAGCCATTTTGGTAGGCCTGTGACATCATCATGGGACCGTCAGATGGAAGGAATTTGAGAATGGAGGTGAGCAGTGCGTGGCAATTTAAACACACGATCATGCTTATCCATAGCGATTGGCTGTTTGTGGCTACAATCAGCAATAAGTATGGTTACAGCTCCCTAAAACCTTTCACTTCGATTGGGCCCAGGGTCCTTATCGGGCCTAAAATATGACAACGCCATTCGAATCCCTGGAAAATTTCTCGTGCGATACGAGTGAGACATCCTTAAATAAACATCTCCTCTGGGAAATTTTTAGGAGTACCGGCCTTTTTCCAACACCAGTATATATACACATATACAGGGTGTTGGAAAAAGGTCGGTACCCCTAAAAATTTCCCAGGGGAGATGTTTATTTAAGGATGTCTCACGCGTATGGCACAAGAAATTTTCCAGGGAATCGAATGGCGTTGTCATATTTTGGGTCCGATAAGGCCTCTGGGCCCAATCGAAGCGAAGGATTTTAGGGAGCTGTAACCATACTTATTGCTGATTGTACCCACAAACAGCTAATCGCTACAGATAAGCATGATCGCGTGTTTAAATTGCCACGCACTGCTCACCTCCATTCTCAAATTCCTTCCATCTGACGGTCCCATGATGATGTCACAGGCCTACCAAAATGGCTCTCTAAAGGCGAAGGCTAGTATTGGGCCCGATTTGGCCCGTAAAAATTTGAGATCCACGTATCTGGACGCAAAATTTTCGGCTGAATCCGAATTTGCAAAAAACGGGGTCCCCATATGAAAACTCAAACTTAGGCCTCACAGGGCCCAGGCCCTTATCGGGACCAAATCTGACAACGTTATTCGATTCCCCGGAAAATTTCCTATGCTATACGAGTGAGGCGTCCTTAAATAAACATCCCCCCCTGGGAAATTTTTGGGAGTACCGGCCTTTTTCCAACACCCTGTATATATGTGTATGTATAATGTATATATACATTCATATTTACATGTATATGTATATACAAACCCCTCCTCCGTCGTGATTCTGGCAAAAATCCTTCGAAAACAGAAAAAAAACTGATTTCACCCCCTGAAAGTGTGGTTTCACCCCCTCAGGGGGTGCGTTCCAGATCGGATGTTAACCCTCTACCCTCCCCACCTCTCACTTTGGAATAAACAAGGAAGAAGAGCAGAGGACACCCGAGTCAAATGCTGAGCAACCCTAGAAATTAAGGGGGTGGTTTACGGTGTCCAATGACCTGATAGGGTGAAACGAATGTCGGATTCGGATCCAGCAACCTCGAAAACATATAGACATGGGGATCTAGTCCAGTGGACATGACTTTTTTTTTGGGGCTGTGATATTATTGTAATGTACAACATAATAATTTTATGTAAAACGATAAACTGCTGGTAGGTCCTTTTTGGTCTACCAGCCAATCTTTCACGTCTTCATCGCTTCAATTACGTGAAATGAATTAAATCATCTCATGGCATTTTCCTAATTTGTTGATAGTTTTGCCACACCATTCGCACACGAAATCCACAATTCACATGGTACATATCCACTCGAACGTACCGACTGTGCTGGTCCAAAGACCAATCCACAGCCGTGGCAAGATGAAGCAGTACAATGTAGGAACACCTTTTGAAAGAATTGCTATAGATGTAGCAGGATCATTCCTGTTAGTTAATCCGGGAATCGCTATGTTTTAGTGGAGATGGATTAACTTAGCAAATGGCCAGAAGTCTACGCAATGCAGAGTCAAGAAGCTACCACTGTTATCAACACATTATTTATACAGTGATTCTGTCGATATAGAGTACAAAAAGAAATACACTCTGATCAAGGCAGGAACTTCGACTTTGTGATCGTATGTAAATTTCTAGGAATTTACAAAACTACTACTATTTTACAACATCCCTACATCCTCAGTCAGATGGATTGGTAGAGCGATTTAACAGAACTTTGGAGAATTACATTAGATTTCAAGTTAATAAATAAAAAAGCAACTGGGATAAGTGCATTCAGCCATTTTTACTCGTTTATCGCTCTGCAGTACACGAAACAACTGGGAGAACGCCTGCTAGCATAATTTCTGGTAAAGAATTACACCTTCCTATCGATTTCCCTATTGGACGCCCACCTGATGTTAAAGAAACATCAGAAAACTACGCAAGTCAACTAAGTAAGCAACTTCAGGCTCTACACGAAGTCCGCCAAAAGTTACAAATAGAAAGTGATAGAATGAAGACACGATATGACTTGACGGTCAATACTGGCAGATTTATGGTTGGTGGGAAAGTCTGGTTATACAATCTTAAAAGAATCAAAGGACGCTCACCAAAACTCCAAAAGTCATGGGAAGGACCGTACAATGTAGTCACCCGGCTTATCTGGTGTACCGAATTCAGTAAAGCCCTGATTCGAGGATGAAAGTCGTGCATCTTGACAAGCTGGCCAGTTACCAATATTAAGAAACTTGATCGGGACGATCAAGCCTTGAAGGGGGAGCAATGTGACGGACTTCGCAGACGTTTTATAGACTTTTTGGTTTTAATTTATGTTCGTGTATTTTGAGATTTTAGGTTTATTTTCTATTAAATTCTAATTTAACACCCTGGTTAATTTTCACGTGTTACGCCTATGAAAGCAGGCCCGGATCTTTGCAGAATATCACATTCCGTTATTTTATGCATGGAACGCCTATGATAGAAAGTCTAGAATTTACTACAGTCTCCTATTTTCTTTTTAATGCGAAAATATTTCCAGTCTTAAAAACGCGTTGACTTGTCAGAAAAGAGGTTACTGTCACACTGTCCGTAAAAAGAAAGGTTATTGTTAAATAAAGGCTAGAAAACCGGGAGTGCGTTCCGTGTTTCGGCCGTCTGGAACAATATTATGTTCTGTAGACTTTGGTTTTATTAGGCAAGAACCGAACGAAATGATAGCGCAGCGGGAAGACAAATAATAGAAATCGCAACAGGACTGACCACGCTGCGCGGGTAAACTTGAAAGTGGCGGAAATACTTACAATTTAGTACTTTATTCCTGAGTATATAAAGTGTGATTTTAAAAATAATAAATATCTGTAATATTAACATGACTATGACATATGCCCCTCGTTCGCGAAAGCAGGGCCCACAGCTTTACAAAATTTCCATTTTACTATACAATTCGGATATGTTGGTCAAGCCTTCAGAAGTTATTTCAAATTAGCAACGAACTATGATTTTTGATAAAACTTATAAGTTGATGAGAAATTGTTGGTGCTGATAACATTTATTTTAAATATCTACATAACAAAACCTCAAAAAGTAGCACTCCATGAAAAATGAGATCGTGACACAGACGTTTATGGCAACATATAAGAAGACTTTACTGAAGATCGGCTTAATTTTAATAACGCTGATCAATGATAAATTATGGACAACTATTAGCCAGAAGTTGTTATATTAAAGATGATATAAATTTCCCTACGGACTTTACATTCACCACTTTTTGGACGAATTTTCCTTATCCCTCATTCTTCGTCGTCACAAATCTACAAGATGTTAAAGTTATCTCTACCGAGCCCTGGGCCCTAGGGCATTTTCGAGATACCAGATACTATTAGGTGTTAGGTTACCTAACGTGATGTTGGTAGTATTGTCATATTTCCCCATATATTCGTCATTTTTCCAAATTTCCATACATTTTTATTATATTTTTTATTTAACATTTCGGAAACCACTCTACGTGCTGCGATTGCATATCGCTGGCCTCGCCTTTATTTTATGAACCCTGACCAGTTGTACTGTTTGTATAAACTGTTCTTGAGGGGTTCATATAAAAAGCGTACCAGCGAGATGCAAAGGAGGGCGTCGTGTCCCGACGGGGGAGGCGTCACTGTGGTGCCGCACGAATAATACGAATAACGCCAGCCCTTTAGGCTGACCGAGTACTCCGATAGAAGCTGCCCCCTACGCTACCCAACCTAGCAACGTAAGTGAATTGTGTACCTGGATAAATTATTAAAGTGTTTTGGTAAACCGCAGCCTAATTTATCAACCCCGACGACCCCTAGCGCGACATTTGGTGGTGGCGCCTGGTTCGTTCTCGTTGGTAAGTTCTTCCTAACTTGCCAAGGGCCTTTTGTGTTTTATAATTTTTACTATCTCTTTCAGGTCATTTTAGTGTTTTTCAGTGCATTTTTAAAGTGGTTTTTTCAGGGCGTTATAGTGCATTTTTTTATCAAAATTATTTTTTACAGTGATTTTTTTTAGGGCGTTTTTACAGTGTTTTCTTTCAGGGTATTTTTTTACATTGGTTTTTAAAGGGTATTTATTTTACAGTGGTTTAAGGGGAATTTTTACAGTGCTTTTTACGTCTATATAATTTCCCTACCCATTCTTATCCCTCATACGTTTGACATAATTTTATCTTGTGCCCGTTAACGCTGGCGAGCTTAAAATTATCCAAACAGAACCTATAGGAAAACCCACCTCGTGCCCGTTAACGCTGGCGAGGCTAGGTTTACTATAAATCCCACCTCAAAGCGTCTACTGTTTTCCTGTCTTGTGCCCGTTAACGCTGGCGAGACTAGATTACATGGACTGCTAAATATAGAAGTAGTCCCACCTCGTGCCCGTTAACGCTGGCGAGGCTAGAATTATTATATATTGGGGTTAATCACTAAACTGCCCTCAACCCTTTTATTCCTGTTATCCCTTTTATTTAATTTTTATGGCCCGTAGGAAGCTTAACAAGATTCAAAGAGAACGAAAAAGGCAAGAGAAGTTGAGGGTTGTTAATAACGGCACATCGGTGGGTTTACCAAATACAATTTTTTATTTCAAACGAGCAACAATTAAGGGCCCTAAGATTAAAAAGGAAATTCTTAAATTTATTTGGCGACAATGAAATATAATATTTTGTTTTAATGACATTGAGGTCGTCGCTCAGGAACTTAAAGTGTATTTTGAAATTAAATACACAAGGTTCGCGTACTTGGTATGTTATCAATTAAAGTTGAACATGCTATTATTACAATATTATTAACAAAGTGTTATGCAAATAGTATCGTTATTTTTATAAACATGTTTATTGTTTATATATTGAAGCGCCATTCAAATATAAAGGTTTCCAATTTTTTTTAAAATATTTTTTTATTATTATTATCTTGTTTGATACTTAATATAATAACAGTACATATGCATATTTCGCCTCTGATCTTTAAGTGAGCAGCCGCCACGGCCGGTAACCAGGACCACGGGCAGCAAATACAAAACTTTATACCTGTTTTTAGGAGCATGTTCATTTTTTACTTTTTATTTTCTGACTAATCTCCTTTTTATTTTATAGGACGACCTTCCAAAAAATAAAATAATGGATTTTTTTTCAAAAAGTTTTAAAAGCTGTGGAAAAAATGGAACTAGTACTCTTTTGAGAAATGAAAGAAAGGGGTATTATTTTATACATGGACTTTTTTTTTCATGTAATCTGGGCTAAATGCACTTTTTGTTTTAAAATGGGACTTACGAATTATAAGCAAGAATATAATCTATTTAATTTTTTAAACTATATAAAGGACCTCCAATGGATAAAATATTTTGGGAATCCAACCATTATGTACATAAAGGATGGTAAGACTTTTTCTTATTTTCTCTGGAAAAGTATTTTTTTGTAAAGTTTTAAAAATTTGTTTTCATAACTAGGTGTTTGGTATGCAAATGTGTGTTTTGTGTTGTGTCAGTGTGTTAGTATGAAAGAGGGTATACCCAAAGTTTGTTGGTTTGAATGTTTTTTATGTATAATTTTAAGTATAGTTTACCTTTATTGCGATAGTAAATTTTAGATTAAGTTAGCACAAACCATACAGAATACTATTTTTTATTTTTTGCGTTTATAATAAACAAACACATCATCACGTATAAATTTGATCAAGTTCATTACTATAAATAAACCATGAAGGTAAAGGTAGACAGTTCACTATTTTATTTAATCAGCAGAAAAGTAAACAATTGATATATAATATTAAAGATGCCATTCACCCAGGTATTATTGTTAAAGTTAAATTGTAATATACGGTGTCTAATGAAAATAAGTTAAACAAAAACAAGGGTATATTTTATGACTGAGACATTGAAAAATAAATCAGGGTCAGAATTTTTTTATAAATCCAACTTCTTTTTACTATAGAGAAAGTCAATTGTTATTATTATTATTATTCAGTAAATTTAAATATAGCGTACAATAATGCTTACCATATTATGCATTTTATAATTATGTGTTTATTTGTTTATATGACTGAAAGTCATATGTTTTCCAAATAGGGGGACATGGAAGAAGACTCTGAACACGGAGTTGAATGTCCGCCTATTTAAGTTCAAATATCTTTATTTCAGAACCAAAAGAAAATACAAAGATTTTATATATGGTTCATATAAAAAACTACTATAAAAAGACAATATTTTCCTTTTTTGAAACCGAATCATGGCTTATACAATGCGATTATTATAAATATATTTTTTGAGTTCTATATTAAATTTTTTTAGATTGTCTATTGATTTTAGAGTAATTGGTAAATTATTATAAAAAATTAAACCATTATGACCCAAAGCGTTCTTTGCTTTTGAAGTTTTGGTTTTATTAAAACAAAAATTATCACTACTTCGAGTATTATGATTATGTATATTATTTCTTATCAATAATATTAGGTTACTTTCCAATTGTTTTTTGGAAATTTTATGAATGAGTTTCATTTGTTGGTAAAAAATTATTTCACTTACATTCATACATTTAATAATATTATACAGGTAAATTGTACTTGTTAAATAGGGATAGTTAAATAGTACTTTAATTGCCTTATTTTGACATATCTGTAACCTCTCTATATTGTTTTTATATGTCTGGCCCCATACTGATGATAAATATATTAAATTTGACTGTATGTAGCCAAAATAAAGCAAATTTTTAGTATTTAAATTTAAATATTGTGAAAACCTTTTGAACATACCAGTTAGTCTATTAATTTTAAATATTATATTGTTTATGTGGTCTTTAAAATTTAATTTACTGTCTATAAGTAATCCTAAATATTTAAAATTCTCAACTTTTTTAATGATTTTATTATTAATTTTTAGAATGTTAGATTTCATGAATTTTTTACCAATTTCCATATATTGACATTTATCCTCATTTAAATAAAAGATATTATTTTCACACCATATTTCAATTTTGCTTATGTCATTTGACATATTTAAAATTACTTCATTTTCACTACCACTGTAAAATAATGCAACATCATCAGCATAAAGTAACATTTTACCTGATAAATTAACATCAAAGATGTCATTGATATATATTAAGAAAAGCAAAGGGCCCAATACGCTGCCTTGTGGTACTCCACATTCAATCAGATTTTTTGTGCTTTGAATTCCATTTATTACAGTAAATTGATATCGATTTGTTAAATAATTTTGAAAAATATGAAATGATTTATTTCGAATACCAATTTTAAACATTTTATCTAGTAAAATCTTATGATTTACAATATCAAAAGCTTTTCTAAAATCTAGAAACAGCCCTGTTATTTTATTCTTTTTATCAATTTCAGTATATAAAAATTCAAAAAGTTCTGTTATTGCGATTTCAGTATTTCTTCTTTTTAAAAATCCATACTGAAATTCAGAGATGTAATTTATTTCTTTTAAAAAAACTAATAATCTTTTGTACAGAACATTTTCAAAAATTTTACCAAATACAGACAAGACAGATATAGGTCTATAGTTGCTAACATTTTTTTTGTCTTCACATTTAAAAACAGGGGTTATTCTTGCTACCTTAAGTTCATCAGGAAAATAACCCAAATCAATGTATTTGTTTATCAGAAAAGATAAAAAAGGGGCTAGAACGTTTTTTAATTTTTTTATATGTTTAGGTTTAATTCCATCAATTCCAGGTGCAGAATTTGATTTAAGATTATTAATAATTTCAACAATTTCCTTGTCATTGGTTTTTTTAATGTACATACAGCAGTCTTCATTCTGAGGTACAGTAATTTGCACACAATTGTTTTTTTTAATACTATATTTTTTCACTATTTTATCTGCAATTTTTGTAAAATGATTATTGAACATATTTGCCTGATCCTGAACGTTTAATATTTTTTCTCCTTTACTATTTTCCAAGATAAATGATTTGTTTTCGGTTTTTTTATTACACATATTTTTTAAAATTTGCCAGGTTTTTTTAATTTCTCCTTCCGTATTTTTAAATTTGTTTTCATAAAATTTTTTTTTATTGAAATGTATTGTACTTCTAACTCTTTTTTTTGTTCTAAAAATTTTTTTTTAATAAGATTATTATTAGGGAATTTTTTATATAACTTATATAATTTATCTCTTTCCGAAATCAAATCAGATAATTCTTTTGTAAACCAACCTTCTTTAAGATTGAAACAATATTTCATTTTTTTAGTTACAGTATTTTTGGAAATTTCATAGTTGATCATTTTGGAAAGATTGCTAAAGGTTAATTGTTCAATATTAGTAGAATCCAAATGATTTAAAAGATTGTTTATAATATTATCGAAGTTAATCGATAAAGTTTCATATTTTTGATTAACCGTTTCGTTGGATTTTAAAATAGAGCTATCAATTTCCATGAAAATAATCTTATGATCTGTAAAAAAGTAATCTTTTAACTGGGTATTCACATTTTCTATGTTGTCACTTATAATATGGTCTATTAAAGTACCACAGTTTATTTGAAAATTCATTCTAGTAGGCTGATTAAGGTCATTTAAAATTTTAAAACCATTACTTTGTAACATTTGTTTATAATTTTTTGTAACAGAATCATTATTTAAAATATTTATATTGACATCACCCACAATAAAAAGACTACTGTATGAATGTAAAATAGAATCAAAAAAATTAATGAAATTCTTAATATTACTTGATGGAGGTCTGTATACTACACCTAAATTTAACTTTCCATTCATAAGTTTTATAATTAAGATTTGATTATTTTCAAAACTTTTAATTATGTTGGTAGTATAATTTATGTTATTTTTTATGTAAATAGCAATACCCCCACCTCTATTATTTCTACAGTTATGAATCATAGAAAAATTTCTAAAAAAATAATTTTCAGTTTCATTACTATTTAACCAAGTTTCTGTGACAAACATTATATCAATATTTTCATTGATAAGCAACGATTCGATTTCATTCATCTTATTCCGTATACTACGTATGTTAATATAAATCATTTTTAAAATCATGAAAGGTACAATATAGGTATATCTAAGAACTAAAAATAAAATACTATTTAAAGTTATTCACCAGATAAATTTTCTGTAGTAAGGTCTTTTTCAGAATATATAACTTTTATCTTTGAATTGTTCAGTCTTCTCATGAAGATAGTTCCTTCCTTAGTCCATACGTATCTAAAATTTAGTTCTTTTTTCTTATCTCTTGCTTTTTTTAAAAGTTGTTGATTTTCTTTTGTTAGGTCTTCGTTAAAATATATTGGTGATTTTTTGTTATTTATTCCAATCTCCTCCAAAAAAATAAATCCTTTTTCTTTTCGTTTTTGCATGATAATATTTTTAACTTTTTTATTTTTTAATTCAATTAAGACTTTGTTTTTTTTTTTTTGATTTAATCCTCATAATAGATTCAATATCATCTTCTTTTGGACAAAAATTAATAGATTTAAACAAGTTGTAGGTTATTTTATTAAGGTCCTCCTTTTCTGAAAAAGTTATACCTGATATGACAATGTTTTTATTTTTCTTTTCTTGTTCCATTTGATTTACTTTTACCTGGAGCTCATTTATGTTTTTTTTTTAAATCCATATTTTCTTGTTTTATAACGTTTAATTTTTTAACCATTTCACGTAATTCTTTATTTTCTTCTCTTATAATTCCAAACTGATAGTTTAGATAATCCATTGATTGTTTTATTTCGACTATAAACTTATTTAATTCTTTTTCTGAAATATACTGAATTTCCAATGAATTTCTGTGTTTTGAAGATTTTGCTTCTCTTTTATCTTGACTACATATTTCAAATGTTTTTAATATTGCGTCCATTCTAAAGTCTGTCGGGTATTTTTCTTCCAAATATTCATTATCACTATTTTCATTTATAGTTTTATCACCTGTTCTTGTATTTTGACTTTTTCTTTCAAAACCTTTTAGTTCTGGCAGTTCAGGTGACAAAATTATTGAATTACCTTTTTTGACATTTACTGTCAAATTTTCTTTTTCATTCAAAGAATTTTTCTTTTTCAGATTTTTTCTCATAATAATAGCTTCGTGCTTCACCTCCAATATATTTTTTCAGCTGCAGCTTAATCTATCCGAGGAATATATTTTTCTTTTATTTTTAAGAGTTTTTTTTCAGTAAAAATCTTTTTTTAAATATGCTTTTTAAGAACAAGGTACTTGTTCTACCTGCTACTAATAACTTTAAATAGTATTTTATTTTTAGTTCTTAGATATACCTTTTTTTTGATGGTGATGTGTTATGTATATGATTATTTATTTTATTTATGACTAAAAGTCATAATATGTTTTCCGAGTAGGGGAACATGGAAGATGGCCCTGAGCATAGAGCTGAATGTTCGCCTACTCGATGGTGGTATGTATACCGTTATTTAAATGACTAAGAGTCATTATGTGAGTATAGGGAGACATGGAAGATGACCTTCATATAGGGTTGAATGTCTGCCTATGCGAAATATTAAGAGTTTTATGCAAGTATTATTTTAAGTTTATGTGACTTATGTGAAATATTAAGAGTTATATGCAAGTTGTATTTGAAGTTTATGTGACTTTATTGATGAACAAATAGGATGGTAAATATGGTAAATATTTGATGATGTGATTACGCTATATTTGGGTTTTAAATTGTTATGTAAATATGTATAATTTTGTTTTTCCCCCTGATGAATTAGAGACCTATGTCTCACTGTCTCCAAAAGAGTAACACTTAGAGAAGTCTTATGTTAAAACCGGGTGAATGTTCTTAGTCTGTCTACTTCTACCGAAACATCGTAATATTATGTAGCTTTTCATTATTTTTCATTAGTTATAAACTGTTTTTTCCCTTTTAACTGCCGGTAGTCTTTTTTCATTTTTCATGTACCATTGGGAGACCACACGACCTGGATCGAGAGCCACAAACACACCAAAAATAATAAAACAACATAAAATAAATACAATACATATGTATATTTCGCCTCTGATGTTTAATGAGCACCCGCCACGGCCGGTAACGAGGTCCCGTAGCAGCAAATACAAAACTTTATATACCTGTTTTTAGGAAGATGCTCATTTTTACTTTTTTTCTAAATGACTAATCTATTTTTTATTTTTACAGGACCGACCTTCGAAAAAATAAAATAATGTTTTTTTTCCAAAAAGTCCTAAAAGACGTCTGTGAAAAACAAATGGGGCTAGTACTCTTTTGGAAAATCAAAGAAAGGGGTATTCTTTTATACATGGACTATTGTCATGTAGGGCTAAATGCAGTTTTTGTTTTAAAAAGGGACTTGAGAATTAAGAACGAGAATAATCTATTTAATTTCAAGAAATATATAAGGGAGCTCAACTGGATAAAAGAATTTTGGGAATTGATGTATGGTAAGATGGTAAGAAAGAACAAGCTATTCTTGACTGAATTTTATTTTTTCAATTTTTTTTTATGAATTCAATTTTAAAAATTATAATTACAAAGTTTTCAAATTTGTTTTTATAATTAGGTAAAAGCAAATATTTAGTATTTAAATGTGTGTTTTGCGTTGTGTCAGTGTGTGTTAGTATGAAAGCGGATATACCCAAAATGTGTTGGTTTGAATGTCTTATGCTTGGGAAATTTTAAGAATATTTTACATATTTGTACTATCTTATTGATGAATTACGGTAGTAAATTTTAGATTGTCAGTGCAATCATTTAGAATACCATTTATTTATTTTTTATTTATTTAATGTTTTGCGTTTTTAAGCAAACAAATTAGCAGGTAGAAATATTATTAAGTTCATTATTATAAATAAATCACAAAGGTAAAGGTAGACAGTTCATTATTTTATTTAATCAGCAGAAAAGTAAACAATTGATATATAATATTAAAGATGCCATTCACCCAGGTATTGTTGTTAAAGTTAAATTGTAATATACGGTGTCTAATGAAAATAAGTTAAACAAAAACAAGGGCATATTTTATGACTGAGACATTGAAAAATAAATCAGGGTCAGAATTTTTTTTTATAAATCCAACTTCTTTTATACTTTTAAGTCGAATATTATTATTATTAAGTAAATTTAAATATAGCGTACAATAATGATTACCATATGCATTTTGTAATCGGGTGTTTATTTGTTTATATGACTGAAAGTCATATGTTTTCCAAATAGGGGGACATGGAGGATGACTTTGAACACGGAGTTGAATGTCCGCCTATTTGATGGTGATATATGTTATGTATATGATTATTTATTTTATTTATGACTAAAAGTCATAATATGTTTTCCGAGTAGGGAAACATGGAAGATGGCCCTGAGCATAGAGCTGAATGTTCGCCTACTCGATGGTGGTATGTATACCGTTATTTAAATGACTAAGAGTCATTATGTGAGTATAGGGAGACATGGAAGATGACCTTCATATAGGGTTGAATGTCTGCCTATGCGAAATATTAAGAGTTTTATGCAAGTAGTATTTGAAGTTTATGTGACTTATGTGAAATATTAAGAGTTATATGCAAGTTGTATTTGAAGTTTATGTGACTTTATTGATGAACAAATAGGATGGTAAATATGGTAAATATTTGATGATGTGATTACGCTATATTTGGGTTTTAAATTGTTATGTAAATGTGTATAATTTTGTTTTTCCCCTGATGAATTAGAGACCTATGTCTCACTGTCTCCAAAAGAGTAATACTTAGACACCAATAGAGAAGTCGTATGTAAAAACCGGGTGAATGTTCTTAGTCTGTCTACTTTTACTTAAACATCATAGTATCATGTATGTTTTCATTATTTTTCATTATTTATAAACTGTTTTTTTCCTTTTAACTGCCGGTAGTCTTTTTTTGTTTTCATGTACCATTGGGAGACCACACGACCTGGATCGAGAGCCACCAAACACACCAAAAACCCAAAGGCCAGTCGCCGCGTGCATCCACACAGCCAGCGTCATGCATCAGCCACGCACGGTCCACCATGTCTCCTCAGCCTGGTCTTCCCTCACTAAGACTGAACTGCTGCACAACGAGCCGTGATGACACTGGTACAACGTACATACCTAAGGAACTTGCAGCGCTGGTTGACCACAACTAGCCTCAGGATCAGCCCAGCAAAGTTCCCGTCACTCACGGCTCAGTCCACCCAAAGTCCGGATGGCCGCACTCTTCGGAGGAGGGAGACCCCTGCTGCACTGGGAGTCGGCAACACAACTAGCCGATCCCACCCCCAGGACACAGGAACCGTGACTGCTGCATCTGAACAAGAAACGCATGACGACCACCCTCAACGTGTGGCGCTTAGGATGTGTCGGGTTTTGTCGGTGTGTAGGCTATTCGATCAGTAACGTGTTGGAACTCCCTAAAAATAGAACTTTGTAAAGACAGTGTGTAAATGTGAACCAGACTACCAGGACAGTAACCATTTTTATTCTTCATTTTTAAGCTAGTTTTACCACTCCTCATTTCACCCAAATAAATACAGAGTGTACCGAGCCTGCGAGCTCCAAATCGTTTGTTTATATTGTATTTGTTTATTGTATATTTTGTTTATGTTATATTTGTATTTTGTATATTTGTATTTTGTAAACGTGTGATGTGTAAATTTTTAAAGCTAGGGGCTAGCTTTTACAGGCGCGGGGGAAATGTCATATTTCCCCATATATTCGTCATTTTTCCAAATTTCCATACATTTTTATTATATTTTTTATTTAACATTTCGGAAACCACTCTACGTGCTGCGATTGCATATCGCTGGCCTCGCCTTTATTTTATGAACCCTGACCAGTTGTACTGTTTGTATAAACTGTTCTTGAGGGGTTCATATAAAAAGCGTACCAGCGAGATGCAAAGGAGGGCGTCGTGTCCCGACGGGGGAGGCGTCACTGTGGTGCCGCACGAATAATACGAATAGCGCCAGCCCTTTAGGCTGACCGAGTACTCCGATAGAAGCTGCCCCCTACGCTACCCAACCTAGCAACGTAAGTGAATTGTGTACCTGGATAAATTATTAAAGTGTTTTGGTAAACCGCAGCCTAATTTATCAACCCCGACGACCCCTAGCGCGACAGTATGATGTATAGTTCATACAAAATAAAAACCGCTGCACGTCACCGATGACGCTATTAAATGAGCGCAGTCATACCACCGCATAATTATTAATACGAAAACTGTAATGGAGTGTTTTATTGAATTTTAAATTTCGCGCCTGATATTCGTTGTTAGGCAGTTGGCAGCATATGCGAGGGTGCCGCGTCGTCGCGTTTAATTTCTTGACATTTCTAGTTTGTTGACAGCTGTGGTTGAGTTTCTCGGAGCTTCACAAAGGTTTTATTTGTTTTGTGTCTTTTTGGAGCTTTAAACTTTTATCTTGCGTTTAAAAACTGTTCTTTTTAGAACAATCATAGTGTTATAGTTGTCAGAGTCCATTTTTGCTAAATGCCGAAGCAGTTAAACAGCCGTTGCCAACAGTTAGTAGCATCTGTATTACGCTATTTTGAAAGGAACGAGACAATAATGGCCCATTGCTACCTTTAACAGCTGTTAGAGAGGTAATTTTAATATCTATACAATGGTAAAAAATTTAGGAAAAATTACCGTCAAATATATTGTTTTAGCGTGCAGCAGCAGCCCTAAACTTGAATGTTTCTACTGTTAGTTCAATTTCACAAAAAGTAAAAAACAATGAGGTTTTAAAATCGTCCAGAAAGCGTAATTCTACTAAGAGGGTTACAAATACTGTAGCGTTGGATACAAGTGCTATTCGTAACACTATCTACACCATGTATGAAAGCAGTAAGTATTTGAAACTTCAGATTATACTCATTCTAATATCTTATGTTCAGACATTTTACAGTTTAATTTTAATTGTCAGGACAGCACATAACTTTGAATTCTCTATGGGAGAAGTTAAACGAGAGGCAACTATTTGACGGATGCCGTATGTCATTGTGCAGCCTATTGAAAGAAATAGGTTTTAAATGGAAAAAAGATGAGCCAAGACGAGGGCTTATGGAACTTCCCAATGTTGCTCTAAAACGGGTCGATTTTTTGAGATCTTATATGAAAGAAAAAGAAAACGCTTTGTACAAATTTGTTTTCTTAGATGAAACCTGGATTTTTCAAAATGGCACCATAGGTCGTTCATGGCAAGATATTAACAAGAAGAGTGTAAAAACTACTAAAGTTGATGGTAAAAGGTTAGTTATACAATTACACAAATATATGATAGTGTTTTTAATCAGAATTATTTTAGATACATCGTACTTCATGCTGGTAATGAAGATGGATTTATCGAGGGTGCAGAGCTTATATTTTCCTCAAAAACCCAACTTGCAGATTACCATGGTGAAATGAACCAACAAAATTTCCTGAAATGGTTTGAAAATCAACTATTAAACAAATTGACTGAACCGTCTTTAACTATTATTGACAATGCCCCTTACCATAGCATGTTATTAACCAAAATACCAAATGGCTCATGGACCAAAGCTGCCATTCAAGACTGGTTAACTAATAATAACATAGAATTTGCAGCCCCGATGCTTAAAAGTGAGCTTTTAAGACTTGTAGCACAGTAAGTATTACATACAATTTATTATGTTAACATATTTGCTAACTAGATATTTTTTTAGAAATAAACCTGCACGAATATATTTAGTAGATAACTTAGCAGAACAATATGGGCACAGAGTTTTACGTCTTCCCCCATACCATTGCATTTTTAACCCAATCGAACTTATATGGGGAATTGCAAAAATCTTACTACAACAAACACGTGGGGTAGAGATGGTAAAACAGAACAAGACTGTTTAAACATGTGGCGTGAGGCATTGCAAAGTGTTACTCCTGAGATATGGAAGAATTCAATTAGGCATACAGAAAATGAAATAATAAAATGGTATGACAGAGAGCACATACTTGATCGACAAGAAGTTCTTCCCTTGATAATTAATGTTGGGGATGACAGCAGTGATTCCAGCACTTACGATTCAGAATCCGATTAATGTAGACATCATTTCAGTCAGCCCAGACGTTCATAGAGTGATTAGAATTAGACCGGTGACTACGTCATAGTCAGCCCAGACGCTCCGGGAGTGCTTAATAGGCTTAGGTTGAAATATTTACTTTAGGAAAGTACCTTATGTAGCGGCTCTTGTTACGGCCATAGAACGAAGAAAGTTTTAGCCCTAATACTTAGATGTACATAGTTAGATTTAGGGGGCTCGGAGATATGACGTTACAAAAACAAGACTTTCCTTGATAAAAGTAAATTCCAACAACTGACAAAGACTAAGGAAGCAAAATTTGCCCACCGTGCAAAATCTCAGTTTTGGGTAGTCACGACTACCCAAATTTAAAAAATTGCTGGACATGCCCGTGTCAGCTTTCTCATTTCATAGAAGGTCTCCGGGACACTCCGGGCTTTGTCCCATCCTGGAGATACCTTCTGGAAAAACATTCTTTTTTGAGTTTTAGACATTATCGTCACCTCTTCCTTGGTGGATCGCTAGCAATTTCCGGCTAGCGCGGTAACAAGGTGGTGGGTCCACCTATGACAAAGTCTGTCTTTTGTCCAATCGGTACCTAGCGTACCTGGCATCCCTGACAAAACAACTGGGCGACAATCAGATACTTAACAAACTTAGAATAAGGCCCAGCCCAGACGCTCATAGAGTGATTAGAATTAGACCGGTGACTACGTCATAGTCAGCTCAGACGCTCCGGGAGTGCTTAGTCGTAGGTTGAAATATTTACTTTAGGAAAGTATCTTATGTAGCGGCTCTTGTTACGGCCATAGAACTAAGAAAGTTTTAGCCCTAATACAATGCGTGTACATAGTTAGATTTAGGGGGTTCGGAGACATGACGTTACAAAAACAAGACTTTCCTTGATAAAAGTAAATTCCAACAACTGACAAAGACTAAGAAAGCAAAATTTGCCCACCGTGCAAAATCTCAGTTTTGGGTAGTCACGACTACCCAACTTTACAAAAATTTCTGGACATGCCCGTGCCAGATGTCTCACTTCACAGAAAGTCTCCGGGACACTCCGGGCTTTGTCCCATCCTGGAGATACCTTCTGGAAAAACATTCTTTTTTGAATTTTAAACATTATCATCACCTATTCCTTGGTGGATCGCTAGCAATTTCCGGCTAGCGGGGTAACAAGGTGGTGGGTCCACCCATGACAAAGACAGACGCGCTGTCTGTCTTTTGTCCAATCGGTACCTAGCGTACCTGGCATCCCTGACAAGACAACTCGGCGACAATCAGATACTTAACAAACTTAGAATAAGGCGCCATGGATTTCTCCGTTTAAGGTGACCTTCATTCAAGAAGTTAAACTTAATCAACGTCGTCTAGTAGTTCAAAAAACAAGGATATTTGCGCCTTGGAGAAAGAAATGTAAACAAAATTAAAGTATGCATCTTCGGAGCATATTGAAGCTAAACACTGGGAGGGGATTCAGAACTCTTGGGACAGAATTCGATCAGGGGACAGAATTAGATGTTCTAGTAAATCAGAGGAAATCGGTGATAGACAGGACAGCTTTCCGGGATATTCTTTGCCACTGAAAATAGTGTTTCACAGTAGAAGATGGGTGGGACCGTTTTCCACCCCAACCGCGCTCAGGAACTCCTTGCAGAGGTTTTCTGGGCGTGAGAATGGAAAGTTAATGATTTCGAGATTGTAGTCTTTTCGAAACTTCATTTTCGTCTTTCGCAAATTCATTGGGGGGAGGGGGGGGGGGGGGGGATTGTGCGAGAGTACAAAGAACTGCACTACAACTACAATATGTATGTGTTAGGAAGGGGGTAGAGGATTTCTTCCTCGACCGAGGTGGTACCACCCCACACATCCTCTTAAAGGGCTGGTGAAGTCCGTATGGATGTTTCCACCTCTGGATATGTGAGTGGGATTTCCCCAGTACACCCTCGGTACATAGTACTTAGGCTTCGGTCTTCGTGGGCTGTCAGAACATAAAAAAACTGAATGGTGCTTGTGAAAAAGTTTTTTATTCTTTAATATATTTTAAAATATTAATAAAATCCAGTGTACTTTTTTCCTACCATTTTTTTCTCCCATTAAAAGATCTTTACTTAAGCTGGCCACAGACACAGAGAGATGTACGAGTGCATCAATGCCCGTGTATGGTATGAATGTGGCACGCACGATAAAAAAAGTTCGTCATTTCATACTTACACACGGTCATTGATGAACGTGCGTTGACGCACGCCTACATGTCCTTGCGTCTATGAGCAGTTTTACATATTTTAATTTTAAATTATTCTGCATCTTTTTAATGTTAAAAGATAAGACATTTAACAAAAAATAAATGAGTGAATAATTCAAAAAAATCTATCCATGTGCTCTGTAAATTATTTCTCAATATTCGATAATTTGATAACAATCTGGCAACAGTGTACTCTAAAACTTAATCACGTGTTTGATGACGTGCATCGGTTTTTAATTTGTACGAACTATAACTGCCTTTTCTTTGCTTGCGTGCGATGTGGTGACGTTGAGTAAAAAGCTTCTGTTTCCTCAGGTTTAGGTATAATGGATATATTCTGGCTCTCTTTTGGTATAGGAAGTTGTGCTCGTTATTTGGCTCATCCCCAATCCCGTCCGTGAAGAGGGGGCAGGGGGGCAAATTCCCCGGGCCCGCACTGCTTTGAGGAGCCCGCAGCTCAAAATATACTTATTAGCCAATTATTATAAAACTTGACTGTTCCGAGGCCGGTCCCGGCTTTCGATTATCAGTCAGGGGGTCCCGGGCCAGAAAAACTCTACCCCCGGGGCCCGTGCCGGCTCTCGACGGCCCTGGCCCCAATCTCCACTGCCATTGTGCGATTGTGTCCAGGTACATGGAACTAGAGTGCTTATCAATACTTATGGATATATAAAGTCCTAATTTTACACGCTTTAGGTACTAATGAAATTAAAATTAGAAAATACATTTCTCTTTACACGTATCTAATATTAAAAATCCCTAATATTTAAACTAGTCTATGAACTAAGCTTAATTTGTATATCAATATAAATTACAATTTCTTGTAAATTCAAAAAAATACAACCATGTTTAAAATAATGAATTACATAATACTCGTATAAGAGAAAAACCATCCCTGTTTAGTTTAAGTTTTAGTTTGATCTTTTTCTACCTCCAAGTATACCGAGTTATAACGTTCATCTAATTTTTAAAACGATGTTTAAGTGTTAGGCTTAGAGTGTACCTTAATATTTAACTGCTAGTATACCTAGGATTTTTAATACTAGAGTAAATAAAAAAGCAACTCTAGTATAAAGTTTAAAGTCTAAGTTAGTACTCGCTCATGGAAGTTTAAATGTTTCAGATGGTACATTGTATATAATTAAATATAATCAATTTGCTCAAACACTGTCCTGAAACACTAGGGTCAACTTTTATGAAGACTGGTAGACTGGATGGATATGGAAGACTGGTAGGTGGTAGAGGATCTTTTCCTCGACCGAGGAGGTACCACCCCGCGCAACCACTTAAAGAGCTGGTGAAATATTAGCGGATGTTTCCAGCCCTGGGTGCGTGAGTCGGTTTTTTCTTTTCCTTTCCTCTTCAGACTGTCATTCTTTCTCTTCTCTTTTCTAATCCTACTCTCTTCTGACTGTCCACCTCTCCAAAAAAACAAATGTGAAGATGATGATGGCGCTCCCAGGAGTAAAAAATTCCGGAGGTAAACTACCCCTCCATTCGGATCTCCGGGCGAGGGGTGCTCAGGGGGGTCCACCATCGAAGAATTCCAAGGGTATAGTAACCTTTGCCAACATCTGCGGGCTTAATTCCAATTTGAACTCTGTCCACCACTACCTCCAATCATACAAACCCTACATTCTTTTTCTGACCGAAACCCAAATCAGCTCCAAATCCTCAACCAATCATCTCCTGTTTCCAGGCTATGAACTTCTGTCATCTTTCCGTCTTCATGGTGGGGTATGTGCCTACTTTCGCAGCAGTCTTTCTTGCACCAGACCCCCGAACCTGGAATCAGGCAAGCCCGGTATTCTCTGGCTAAAATTCACCCTTAAATCCTCTACTAAATTTATCTTTTGCATCTATCACTCCCCATCAGACAAATCCTACAATGAGTCTTTGACTTTCTCTCGGCAAAAATCGACCATCTCATCTCTGAATTTCCCTCCGCTGAAGTTATCGTCCTAGGCGACTTCAACGTCCATAGCAAGGAATGGTTAGGATCCACAAAAACTGACCCAGAAGGCAGAGCAGCAGAAAACTTCGCAATCAACAACTCGCTCACCAATTTGATCAGAGAGCCAAAAGACTTTCCCCGCGTTTCTACCCAAAATGTAAATCCATTAGATCTTTTTCTTATCACCTATCCTGAGCCATACTTAACATCTGCATGCGCTCCCCTTGGTCGTTCAGATCATGGCCTCATTACCGTCTCTTGTCCCATACATCCCGAGTTTACTGAAATCATGCCAGAATGCACGATCTGGCACTACAATTCTGCCGACTGGGATGATCTTCGAAACTTCTTTTCTGCTTTCCCTGTCTGTTTTTCCACTCTCGATCCCTCCGAAATTTGCTCTCATATCACAGACATTATTCAAGCAGGTATTGAAGGTTTCATTCCACATACCCGCAAGAAACCTGAACTCCATCATCTCCAAGGCCTGTGATAAAGCCAGGCTCAAAAAAGTCCAAGCTTACAAAAGGTATCTTCAAAATTCTACACCCGAAAATCGTCAAATTTCCACCGAGGCAAAAAATCAATACAACCAAACTATCTTAGAGTCCAAAAATGCTTTTAACAACCGCATAAAAGATAAAGTGCTTTCCTGTCCCAACGGCAGCAAATCTTTCTGGTCCCTTGCCAAAAACATTAGTCAAAACTTCTGTAGAAGCACTTTTCCTCCCCTGACCTCTGACAACGAAATTATTTCCACCTCTAAAGGGAAAGCTGAACTATTCGCCAAACAATTCGTTGCCAATTCCCCCCCAATTTCGCTCTTCAAACCGCTAAGTCTGTACCCCACAAAATGCCCGATATAATACTTAAGGTCAAACAAGTTCAAAAAATTCTTCTATCCCTTGAGACCAAAAAGTCCTCTGGTCTGGATGGAATACCAGCAGTTGTTCTAAAAAAATGCGCTCCAGAACCTGCATCCATCTTAACTCGTCTTTTCCAGATCTCTTATGACAAGGGTATCTTCCCAGATAGCTGGAAGACTGCTCGTGTGCAGCCTGTCCCGAAGAAAGGTTCCAAGTCCCTTGCATCCAATTATAGACCTATCTCTCTTCTCTCCGTTGTCAGCAAAGTTATGGAGAAAGTGATCAATTTGCAAATTCTAAAAGATCTAGGAAAACACACAATCATTCATGACAGATAGTACGGATTTCGTCACCAAAGATCCACAGCTGATCTCCTTAGCTTTGTCACACATAACTGAAACAAGTCTCTCGAATTTTATGGCGAATCTCAGTTTGTTGCTCTCGATATTTCCAAGGCCTTTGACCAAGTATGGCATGCCGCACTCCTCAACAAACTACCTTCTTACGGTCTTCCTACCAAACTATGTACCTGAATCGGTAGATTCCTCTTTAATCGGCGCATATCTGTTGTGGTTGACGGTCAGCAACCATCCTTCCATCCTATCAATGCTGGCGTACCCCAAGGTTGAGTCCTGGGACCAATCCTATTTCTTCTTCACATTAATGACCTGCTCTCTTCAACTACCACTCCCATCCAGAGTTATGCTGACTATAGTACTCTTCAATCCAATATTCATTTTTCCAGTTTCGAATCAAGAGCTGGATAATAGACGCAGATCTATGTACCTATCCCTTTCCCAAGATCTCCACTTAATCTTAGACTGGGGTGCCAAGAACCTTGTTCAGTTCAATGCCTCCAAAATCCAGTCTTGCTTCCTGTCACGCAAAAAATCTGGCAACGCTTACCCCATCCACATGAATGGCCAAGCCCTACAAAACAATGAAACATTCGATCTTGTTGGCGTCGCTTTTGAACATGATCTCAGCTGGTACAAACACATTACTTCAGTAGCGACATCGGTAGCTAAAAAGCTTGGTTTTCTCTTTCGAGCCAGAAAATACTTCTTCCAACCTATACACTTTATGTTTCCCAATTAAGACCTTGATTAAGATCCTTGATTCTATCCAAAAGAGAGCCATTCGACTTATCAATGATCCAGCCCTCACGAGAAAACTCCCTTCTCTCGCTCATCGCCGCTCTGTTGGGGATTTATCCCTTTTCTACCGCTACTTCCACGGATTTTGCTCTGAAGAACTAGACGGTATTACTCCCCCCCTTGATTGTACCTAACAGAACAACAAGAGGCGCGTTACGTATGCATCCCTTTACTGTCCAGCTACAAAAGCCTAGAACAGACCACTTCTCTCGCTCATTGATACCTAGGGTCTCCAGATTATGGAAAAATTGCCTGCAGATGATTTCCCTTCCCGTCCCAACCTCCAATCCTTCAAATCCCGTGTCAATAGTTAGTTAGTACTTAGACTTGAAGTCTGCGTGGGATGTCTTAGATAAAAAAAAAGACAAGATGCATAAATCCTTAAAACAACTACTCCCCTGGTTACTTGCCACGTAGGGTATTGAATAACATAAGAAATTCACTTCTCTTCTTCTTGTTACCCTTATAAACTATTTAAAAATGTCTTATTTGTCAGTAAAGTTTAACCTGCGAATGACAGTAGGTATGGCCTCACTTTGGGCTCTGAAGATCTGGGCGTTAGCTGCCAGCGTGGCGTTAGCTACCGGTGGCGTTAGATACATATCGCACTAGCTACATCTGGCGCGCGCTACACTGGGCATTAACTACTTAGGTCTTAACTACCTAGGCATTAGTTACCGCTGTCTTGGGCTTTAGCCACTTGGGCATGAGCTACTTAGGCCTTAACTACTTGTGCATTATTTGACCTTGAACCAAATTTGTCATTGGCCAAAACAGGTCTTAACTACTTAGGCATTAGTTACCGCTGTCTTTGGCCTTCTTAGCCACTTGGGCGTGAGCTACTTAGGCCTTAACTACTTGGGTGTTATTTGACCTTGAACCAAACTCGTCATTGGCCAAAACAGGTATTAACTACTTAGGCATTAGTTATAGCTGTCTTTGGTCTTCTTAGCCACTTGGGCGTGAACTACTTATGCTAGTAACATTTGACCTTGAACTAAATATGACATAGGCCAAACATTAACCTTGAAAGAGAGTTGTCCTTAAACAAAACTTGATGCCCGTAAGTATTTTAGGTCACATTGACTTTGACGTATTTATTAAAAGGTTATGTATTTTAGAGGGGCAGGCATCTCTAATGGCAGTGTGTCCGATTTGTTTCAATGGTATGTAATTGTAATGCATTTTTTTAAGGTCAAGCGTTTATATTGCTCAGGTGTATGATGGTTGTTTCAAGATCAAATAAATAATATTACACGTATTATTGTGATATAACCTAGGCATGACAATAAAGACGAGCAGGTGTTTCTTAGCCATTTTTAAATCAGCGATCAAATCATAACCTAGTCAGACCATAGGGTAACACTGCCTCATTTAATCTTAATACTTAGATTTTTTAGGTTAGATATTAAGTATATGGAGCAACATCGCCAAACAAGGTGACGTAGTCATGACCGGGCCACTGATTTAAAACCGTCTTTAGAGTATGTTTTAAAAAATATCAGGTATTTTTTAACTTAACTCTGGAGAGGGCGTGCGATATCGCATTAAAAGACAGAAGGGGTAGCACATTTATTAGAAATACTTAATACTAAACACTTATACAATTATGCATAGTTAAGTTATAGTTTAAAAGTTGTATGAAATATAACATAAAAAATACTTAATGCTAAGCACTTGACCGCTAATTGGCTGGAATATATTTAATTAACACGCACATCATAGGGTTTTACATATTAAATTTTTCACTTGAATTTTATAGAAGTAAAGATATAGGATGTGACATTTTTCTTTGAAGTATTAAAAGATTTTTTTATACAATTATGCACAGTGATTGTTCTGTTTCTTCACAGCTCGGAGGTGAACTGCTACAAATACGAGAAAATTCTGTAGCTAGATCTGGGGTGTGGTAACATCCTGTCTGACCCATCACGGACAACGCTGCCTAAAAATTACAAAAAAGTTACACTTTATACCTAATTACTTATAGAGGGTATTTCGTGGGCACTTTTGCGCAAACAAAATTTCAAACATTAAATTAAAATTAGTAGGTAAATATCAAACAAGTGATATCATTATTTTACAGAAGAAAACATGTATATTCGGCGTGAAAAATACTTACAAATACATACCTCGATTTTACAGGAACTGCGGTTTTAGGACTCCTATTCCAGATTTTCTTATAATGAAATCTATGCTACTGGTCTGTGGTAGTAGTCTACTGTACTGGTCTATGCTTCCACATTTTTCTTTTAATTTAGGTGACTGAAGGAATAACGGCCTTCTTTACTAGGAAATTTTAAGGTAATGTAATATTTATTCTATAGCTATCCATATAACACATACTGTAAACTAATTTAAAAAAACACGTTTTTAATCTCTATGGTATTGTATTACATTTTGCTTGTTCTGTTGGTTCAGGGTCTATACCTTGTTCCTTCAAGGGCCAGGCTTAACCTTGGCAAGGTTTGAAAACGTGTAAGAACAAAAGCTGTTCCTCACATCGTGAGAAATATTTTTTGTCGAAAAAATTTGACTCTAAAACGTGCCCTGGAGGGCCCGCCGACAGAAGCAGCTTTATTAACCCTCATTCATGGCTTGAACAAAAACAACCCTTTTCTTAAAGAGATGTCCTTATTTTACAGAATGAAAACATGTATATTTAGTGTGAACAATATGTACTTACATACCTTGGTTTAGCCGGAACTGCCGTTTGAGGCTCCTCATTCCAGCTTAAAAAAATATACAGCATATATATCGTTGAATTCGGCCTACCAAAAACTACATTTCCATACTGTCTCGGCTCTGGCTGCACCATTTTGAAAGATTTCTTAGGTATGCGGTGTTGAAATGAAATTTTACCTCTGAAACAATAAAAAAAATCTGTCAAGTGCAGGCTATACTTGAACAATTAGCGCTCGGGGCATTACCCCTCTCCACTTAACCTTACCAAACCCCGGCTGACCGATCTCCATCCATCTGCCGCGCTACTATAAGAACAAAAGTTGTTCCTTACATCCCGAGTAATATTTTTCGTTGAAAATGTTTTCTCTAAACCAATGGTTCAGCAGTTATAAGGAAATAAACAATTAAATTGACCGCGCTAGAATTTTTCAATCCTGATAATCTTCGCGCGATCTAAACCTAACTCTCAATGTTCATGATTTTTATATTTCGGGGTTTTCTAAAACAGTCGGAACTATTTTAATGCTTGAGTAAAGTTGTATTTCAATTAAAAGATTGAATACCTGCTTTTGGTTTCTATTTGAGGCAGTACAGGGGTATCTTAAAGATGCCTTTTTATCGTCTTTACCCTTGTGGACCCTCTAAATTGTTTATTTCAATTAAAAAGATTGAATACCTGCTTTTAGTTTCTATTTGAGCCAGTACTGGGAACATCTTAAAGGGGCCTTTAAAGTAACCTTACAGATTGTTTTTTATTGTTTTTTACCCTTATGGCCCCTCTAAATTGTTTTAAAAGAAATAAAGACAACATGACATAAGCCGCAGATTACCTCTTTTTATGTAAATACAAAACCAGCAAAAAATTTGATTTTGAAGAAAATTGGTCCAAAGTAATTTTGTTTTGATGTATTTTTATCAATTTTGACTACTTCGATTTTCTTTTAAATGGATCATACGCCGTGGATTGTCCCTTCTTTGCTATTGTAAAAGTAAGAAACCATTGAGAAAACTTTAGGTTTGGAAAGGTCTGTTTACAGTGTATTTTTATGTATTTTTTGTCAATTTTGAGAGAAACCCTTTTCATAATGACATTTCAGAACATTTAACATACCTAAACCTTTTATGACCAAAATGACCAAACTAATCAAAATTTCAAGAATTATGGGATTTGCTCAGGTTTGCTCAGGAATAACGGGAGAAGTGGAGCTCAAATCGAAAAAGTTATAGGAAAATGCTGTGGAGTAAACTTTTATGATAGGAAATGACTTTTCAATATATAATTTGGAAAAAATTGAAAAAGAGATTTTTCAGATTTATAATGAATTCAAAGGGGTAGTATAGGGAAGTTATAGGCAATAGGGCGAAGGTATGGGGAGAGATGGGTGGCATAATCGTTTTTTAATAAGACCCGAGCGATTTGAGTCATAAAAAGTAATAAGAAGTAGGTCAAAAAAGACCTAGAGGGCGGGTATATATTTTAGGAAAAACAGGGAATAAGGGGAAAAGCTGAAGGTTTATGAGAAAAATAATAAGAAAACAGAACATGAAGTGTGTTAACACAAGAAACAATTTTTCAAAAAAAAAGGAAAAAGTCCAAAAATCAAAAAAAGAGCTATGAAAAATATATTCAGGACCAAACTAACGTGAATTTTACAACTTGTTTACATTTTATATGACCAAAATGTTCAGTCTAATCAATATTTTAAGAATTAAGGGGGGTCAGTGTACGTTGTGGATCTCAACGGTCGATATTTAGATTAACCAATATTTGAGAACGGCATTTGTTTAAATCATATTTTTACAATAAATTCGTGTTTTTAGCCCTATGTTAAAAACAAAAGACTGTGCTAGCATAATAATAATAGCCCTTAGGAGAAAAGAAACTTAAAGTAATAGTAAAATTTCGCAGTTCTGGAGGCTATTTTATTTTCCCAATTTAAGTTTTAGCACGAGTTTGCTTACAAAACGACTAGAAGGGCCAACATTAATTTTCCTTCGCCATATTGTCAAAAGTGCTGAAATATATTCAGCTGTTTAGAAGGGCTAACAACTAACTTATTATTATAAAATTGATACTCCAGATGAAACATGAATTTTTCTTGAGAGATACAAAAAATTTAAAAATTATGTAGCTACCTATTTTACAAATAATATTAAAAAATGTTGTTGTATATTGTAGTATAGCATAGACTTACTCGCTTTATTCATGGTATTTCTTGGAGATAATTTAGGCAATTTCTCAAATATTGTAGGGACTACACCAACCAGTTGACAAGCTGTTTCACCAAGGTTATAAAATAAATTCGGTGGCAAAGCGTCTTGAGCAAGTTTAGAATTTTTTCCAGTCTGTCATATAAATTTTTGAACCCAGCCTGAGTTGGTCTTCTGGCGCTCGGGAACTCTACAACAAAACGATTACATTATTTACTGTTTTCAGAACAAACCTGCTGTACTGCCTCAGTTAACACACAACCTTAATGCAATATTATATTTTTTCCGAATCAACATATCCGTCACTGGAAAAAGCTTCCCATTATAACAATTTATATCTTTAATGAGTTTTTTTATCTAAGACACCCCAAGGTAGACTTCTAGCCTAAGTACTAACGTACCGTGGGCGTCTGTAGCATAATAATAATAGCCCTTAGGAGACAAGAAACTTAAAGTAATAGTAAAATTTCGCAGTTCTGGAGGCTATTTTATTTTCCCAATTTAAGTTTTAGCACGAGTTTGCTTACAAAACGACTAGAAGGGCCAACATTAATTTTCCTTCGCCATATTGTCAAAAGTGCTGAAATATATTCAGCTGTCTAGAAGGGCTAACAACTAACTTATTGTTATAAAATTGATACTCCAGATGAAACATGAATTTTTCTTGAGAGATACAAAAAATTTAAAAATTATATAGCTACCTATTTTACAAATAATATTAAAAAATGTTGTTGTATATCGTAGTATAGTATAGACTTACTCGCTTTGTTCTTGGTATTTCCTAGAGATATTTAGGCAATTTCTCAAATATTGTAGGGACTACACCAACCAGTTGACAAGCTGTTTCACCAAGGTTATAAAATAAATTCGGTGGCAAAGCGCCTGGGCAAGTTTAGAATTTTTTCCAGTCTGTCATATAAATTTTTGAACCCAGCCTGAGCTGGTCTTCTGGGGCTCGGGGACTCTAGAACAAAACGATTACATTATTTACTGTTTTCAGAACAAACCTGCTGTACTGCCTCAGTTAACACACAACCTTAATGCAACATTATAATATTTTTCCGAATCAACATATCCGTCACTGGAAAAAGCTTCCCATTATAACAATTTATATCTTTAATGAGTTTTTTTTATCTAAGACACCCCACGTAGACTTCTAGTCTAAGTACTAACGTACCGTGGGCGTCTGAAGAGAAGGGAAATGTAGTCTATTGACACATTACCCAAATACCTATTATGGGTACTGCATCGCCTAACAAGCAAATTACTGTTGCACCAATACTATTAAATTCTGGAGGTGTCTTGAGCAAAGTTTATCATTTTTCTAGAACTCCAGGCTGTAACATACATTTTGACTCAAAGAGTAGGATTTCTGGTATTACTGTCGGGGGAATCTACAACAAAACAAATAAATTATTTATTGTTTTTAGAAAAAACCTGCTGTACTACCCAATTTAACACTGTAGGTATTAATGCAATATTATAATATTTTTTCTGAATAAAAACATATCTGCCACTGGAAAAGCTTTCCCGTTATAATAATTCAAGTATATCTTAAATGAGTTGATTATGAATGAAACCATTTAATACAAATTGTCAAGATGGAAATAAAAAATTATAAAATGGACAAAATATGGTATCAACTTATCTACGCAGCACGTTCTGCACTCATTTTATTTATTTTATTATGATTTTTTTCCTATTTCTTGCAAGTTAAAATCCGTCGTATGAACTATGAAAATACTTTCCGCTTCAAACTTCAAACTAGCTTGGGTTCAAAAATCAAAATGGTACCTTCTCACACAATCGCATTTTTGTCGACAAACTGCTTTAACTACACGAGCGGAATTAAATAGAAAAATCACCCCAAAAGTTTCCTCAAGAAAAAAACAATAATTTCGGACCAATTTTACGGATATTCGCTTATAAAATTTTGAGAAATAACGTTTTAAGGTAGAATGCGGTGGTTCGACGCTACAAAACCGCTCGCGCTCGCTGCCATTACGCTTCTTCACAAGAAAAATCGATATTTTGCCTAGCCACTAACAACCTTAGCGGCGTTCGGCAATTCAAATTTTTCATCGTTGGCTGGGATTTGACAGGCGCATGACCAAGTGTAGCCAGAACGCGCCTGCTATGATATCGATTTCTTAAAGCGCTGGAACCCTTGTGAGCCCCCTCTGAAGAACGGTAACCGAACCCGCAACATAGAAATCGCCTGTTATGATATTGATTTCTTAAAGCGATGGAACCATATACTTACTATATAAATATACGGCGGGTTGTCTGGAATTCTTGATGCCAACAAAATGAAATGGAGATATACACTCTCGCATAAGTCTATCCTTTAGTCTGATATTTCTGTATATGCGCATGCGTTAATACGAATTTCTTCATTGGTCAGACATTGTACTGAATTAGATGGTGAATTGTACTAATCATCGGCTGTTGTGAGTATATTTCGGCTTCTTTCAGCTTTCTGGTTTTTCTAGTTTACAGCTGGACCGCCATTCGCCTTTTTTTCTTTGTACCGTGTTGTATTTTGTATTCGGTGTTCTTGTGGTTTATTTTGAAGTGTGCTAACTTATGCCCTGATGTACAAAAAGTAATAAACTAGTTCAATTATATCAAAAAACCAGCCCTGTCAAGAAATGTATGAAGCGTGGCGCCGTTAGATGGCCAATAGCAACACAAGATTTAGCGCAATCGCAGTTTACGAAATATCAGACTAAAGGATAGACTTATGCGAGATTATATATCTCCATTTCACATTGTTGGCATCAAAAACCGCACATTGGATAAATGGGGAACCCGCAGTATATTTATATAGTAAGTATATGGATGGAACCCTTGTAGCCCCTTCTGAAGGATAGTGACCGAAACGCTATATAGAAGGTGCCTGTTATGATATTGATTTCTTAAAGCGATGGAACCCTTGTAGCCCCCTCTGAAGGTTAGCGTCCGAAACGCTATATAGAAGGTGCCTGTTATGATATTGATTTTCTCTAGCAAATGCCTTAAAACAATAATTAAATAAATTTAAAATTGTTATTGTTTTATAAATCCTGTTCTTGCTATCTGCCAAAAAAAATAAAATAAACGAAAGGATCAATAGCGGTAAGCCAAACAATTTTAGTTCTATACAATTTTGCATAAACGGCTGGAAATGCCTTAGGGCGGTTTGTACAAAATTAACCTGTAATTAAATAATCTGGCTTTTTAAAGGAACAAACCTGACAATATATGATTGGCGTGAGTGGTCTAATGTGCTGCTATTTGTAGTGTTACACAGATATATTTTTTAATATTTATGTGAAAAATGGATGCTACGGCAAAAATATTGCATTTAAACGGGGCAACGTTTTCTGCCAGAGTTATTTATAGAGTATTTAATAAGATTTCAGTAGAAATAAAACGCAGCATCGAAGACATTGTGTCTAATTAGAAAAAAATTCAAAATATTTGAACAGGAACAAATTTGAATTTGTACGTCCTGATTAATACGTTTAAGGGGAATGTTTTTCAAAATAATATGGAATAATGATTCCAATTTTACATAGTGCATGCTTTTAAAGCTTATCTGATTGCGAAAATCTCTATTTGGATATACCGGAAATGACCATTATAAACAACTGCCTGACTATGTTTATTTACCGTTTAATTATAGGCAGTTGCCCTTGCCACACACACACAAAGAATTTGTTTATTATACTTTAAGACCCAAAACAGTCAATATGCATAGAGGGAGATTTTAAAATGATATCTCGAACGCTTGCAATCCAGTTTTTTAATATTTATATGTATACATTTCTCGTATATGTTTAGTAAAATAGTAATCAGTAAAATTATTCAGTAATTTTAAGCTATTCCTAGGTGTCTATTTAATTAGACAGCAAATTTTGCAGTCCAAAGATTAAAATATTTTTTTTATTTATTTTCTATTATTTAGTCAAATAACTAGATTATTTAGATATCCACCTAAAACAATTTTCAATTGTCAAGATAAGTAGAGTGTTTGTGTGCGCATCAGATCTATCCAATCCATGGATATATATCCATTTTACATGGTTATATATGGATATACTGCATTCAATTCCAGGAAATGCCATCAAATCCAAAATCCAAATCCCCCCACTCTTCACCCCACCAAAATCCCCCCACTCTTCACACTACCAAAATCCCCCCACTCTTCACACTACCAAAATCCCCCACTCTTCACCCCACCAAAATCCCCCCACTCTTCACCCCACCAAATCCCCCCACTCTTCACCCCACCAAAATCCCCCCACTCTTCACCCCACCATTAAAACCATTCCACAACACGCACTCTTCACACTACCAAATCCTACCACTCTTATATCAAATCCATTCCTCCTACCCGCCACACCACTTTTATTGCTATAAATTCTCAATATTTACAGTATTTAACACAATTCACAACGATGTCTGTAGCAGTCCCTATTGATTATTCATGGGACACAGAACATTGCGAAAGCTATAATCCACAAGAGTACATAGAAAACAATTTGATAATAATCAATCCACCTCCCAATCTATCTAAGAGTGCTAAAAAAAAGTTTCGAACTCAACAGAGAAAGAAAGTTCAAGAATTGGAAGCAAAAAGAAAAACTATGTCTTGTCCAACAGCAAATGTAATGTTTAGTCATGTAAGCGGAAAGAAAACCTTGATAGATTTTACTACAGAAGGACTAGAAATGTTACCTTTGGAATATCTAATTAATTATGCAGATCCTTTGGAACTCTTGGATGTATGGGGAAAATTACCAATGTCTTATAAATCAAGTTTTGATCTTCAAATTAAATTGCCATGTTTTTTTCATTATAATCGTCCTGACTGGAGCACACAATTCGATGGTCCTCCTGTATCCCAGAAATCATGTTTCGTGTGCTATAGAAACATAAAGTAGACTAATGTAGATAAACTCACTGTTATTTTTGTTCAAAAGTAAACCTGTATTTTAATATATGTTTTATAAATGTCAAACAAATAATTAGAAGTATTATTCATTAATCCATGGATTTACAGCATCCCACCACCACCAAATGCCCCCACTCTAAATCGTTAAACATCATTACACAAAGCTTCACTCATTTCATCGTATTACAGCGCGTTACTTAAAAGGGTAAGTGCGTTTAAAACGCAAGTGTTGTACTAATTCGAACAATACACAGGTCAATACAGACCCCATATGTAGAGCGGTAGACCCGCCCAAAACAACAAATTTTTTATTTGTGGCTTCACTATTGGAGTTATATTCTTAAAAGTGGGTGGGTTGGAATGTACACACCATAGTATATCTCCTAACACTCCGTGCGCATGTCTGGCACGCTCGATGTGCGCGTGGTACGCATTTTGGTCTACTGCGCATATAAAAAAAAATTGCGGCTCAAAAAAAAAAAAAAAAAATGGCGGCTAAAAAAAAAAAAAAAAAAAATGGCGGCTCAAAAAAAAAAAAAAAATGGCGGCTCAAAAAAAAAAATGGCGGCTCAAAAAAAAAAACGTTTTTTATATTTTTCGTTTTTTTACATCTGCGCAATAGAGATGCGCATGGGCATGCCCCGCCCAGACGGATTCTCTTTATATTCTCTCTTCGCTTCTCGTTCTGCAGTCGCATCTTCAGCTGGATATAATACAGTTGTGTCTTCTCCTTGTTACGTATATATCCTCAGCGGTTAGTTAGCGTTGATATTATATTAATTGTTTAGTTTGCAAAAACAGTATTGTGCAAAGTGTTGTGAAACCAGATAAAATATCGCAAGAATGTGTTGAATAAAAGAGTTGTGAAAGCTGAAGATGTTAAAACATAAACATCAAATAAAAGTAAAAAATTTAAAAAGGTGTTTTGTGGACACGCGCTATGAACTTTTAGAATTAGACTGTAGTGATGAACAACTCTTTACGTTGCTTGAGGAAGGTATAGCGTTATGTAACAATGTTCTTGCAGGATCTATAAAATCAAAACATTTTAATGACCATATAAGTCTTATAAGTTTAGGTTTAGATTTATATGAATGGTTTACCGTAATGAGAGGAAGAAATCTGATTGCGGAAGAATAAGTGTAAGTTTCCCGCGCGTTTTTGTTTAGTTCCCATCATGTTTTCATGCAGTGAATGCAACAAGAGTTTTACTCATCAATCGAACGTTCATAGACATAAACGAGAAGCATGTCCTTGTATACCATCCTGTTCTCGGGAAAAACGAAAAACCAATACCCAGTTATGTGATATACCGTTGAAAAGATCCATAGTAGAAGACAGACCCCCATTACCTAAACTTACTTTATCGCGATGTAAAGATTGTGATACTTGGTATATAAAAAATAAACTTGCTGCGCATTTACGTTCAAACCTACATAAAAGTGCACTTAAAAGTATATTATTAAGTATATTGTTAGTAGTGTTTCTATGTTCAATAGATATGATATTATTCAAAGTATATTTGTATTATAAATAAAATTCAATAATAAAAAATAATATCTACCATTGTACAGTATAAGTTAAGATTATATTATTTCAATAAAACTTCAATAGTGACACAGGAATGGAATCAGTTGTATAGAAAATCTTGTATAGAAGAATGTAATTCAAATGTGTGTCTAGTATTATTAAGTATATTGTTAGTAGTGTTTCTATGTTCAATAGGATATATATTATTCAAAGTATATTTGTATTATAAATAAAATTCAATAATAAAAACATATATATAATAATGGTTTTTATTCATAACAATACCTATAATTATATAACAATTTTACGTTTGCTAATGCACAATGCCATGGATTCACATTTTTGTGAAAATAACATTCTGGAATTTTCTTAAATTTACTTAATTTTGGTTCTTGGGCAATAGGAATAGCGTATATGAAATCTTCATCCAAAAACTTTTTTAAGAAGTTTATTTTTTCATTCCCTTTCACGTAAATTTTGGGCGATTGGTAAACTTCTAACATATGCTTTAAAATATTATCAATTTCATTAAGTTCTATATTTCCAAATTCCCATTTTAGTCCATGATACTCTTCGCCCCATTTAACCATTTTGAGATCGAGAGCAGATAACATATTTTTTTGAAATGGTGATTTAAACAGATAATTTGAGCAACGAATACCATCATAAATCGCTAATTCTTTTGGAATGTATCCAAAGGAACTGTTATATCCTTGAATGTCGATAAAAAGTTCTGTCTTACACTCATTCATGGTTAGTCGCTAAATGATGTTTAAATCTATAAGATTAGTGTTTAAATTCCCCCACCACTCTTACTACTCCCCACTACCACGCTTATTATCCCCACTACCACGCTTGCTTATTTAAGCACTCACCCACAGTTCTACAACCATTATTTCAAGCAAGCATCTTAAAATGTATCAACCAACAGGAAACCAACAAGAGTTTAGTAACAAGCGCAATGTAGCTCTCGTCAATGAAACAATTTACTACATTAACAAATCCAAATCCAAATGGGTCAGCATTGGATTTTCCTTAGAGAGAAAATACATTCCTGTTGTTAAACTCTGTGGATACAAATATAATCAAAATGTCACTTTTAATGAAGATCAATGGATCTCCTTCCTAAATAATCAAGGAATTATGATGAGCTTTATTTATTCCAACAACACCGGGTGGCAACCCATGAAGGGAAATGGTTATGAGATTCACTTTGTGTTTATTGGGGATGCAAGAATTATCAAGATTACACAAGATGGAGGTAATGAGGTATTCCTAGCTGGTGATACCATAAATGAATTAGTAAACTTGGCAAATTTAATCAAATATCGTGTTGATATCTTAAAAAACCAGGAATTTTCCAAATATTACAATATTTTAGTTAGTGGAATCTCTATGAAAAATGGCGATTTGTTAAAAAATGTATATGATGTTATTTCACCTATGGAAAATAGTTTAAATGTTTGCTGTGTTTTAGAATTATTAAACTTTTACTCAGATTGTGTTCTGGAGGATGTAGAAACATTCGTATGTAATGAATTTGTAAAAAGTTGTATTGAAAATAAAAATGTATAGGTATATTTTTCTTTTTATTCCGCCCACCTCCTAAATTAATTTTTAAAGCTCTGAACTTACTTTAAGTGTCACATACTCATACAAGATGTGGTTAGCATATACATCTCAACGAGTAGCACATAACCAAAAGCGCTATAGATAATCTATCACAACACTTTAGTAATCCAAATCCAAATGGGTCAGCATTGGATTTTCCTTAGAGAGAAAATACATTCCTGTTGTTAAACTCTGTGGATACAAATATAATCAAAATGTCACTTTTAATGAAGATCAATGGATCTCCTTCCTAAATAATCAAGGAATTATGATGAGCTTTATTTATTCCAACAACACCGGGTGGCAACCCATGAAGGGAAATGGTTATGAGATTCACTTTGTGTTTATTGGGGATGCAAGAATTATCAAGATTACACAAGATGGAGGTAATGAGGTATTCCTAGCTGGTGATACCATAAATGAATTAGTGAACTTGACAAATTTAATCAAATATCGTTTTGATATCTTAAAAACCAGGAATTTTCCAAATATTTCAATATTTTAGTTAGTGGAATCTCTATGAAAAAATGGTGATTTGTTAAAAAATGTATATGATGTTATTTCACCTATGGAAAATAGTTTAAATGTTTGTAGTGTTTTAGAATTATTAAACGTTTATTCTGATTGCGTTGTGGAGGATGTAGAAACGTTCGCATGTAGTGAATTTGTAAAGACTTGTATTGAAAAATAAAATTTTAAAATATATTTTTCCTTTTTATTCCTCCCACCTCCTATTCCTCCCACCTCCTATCCTAAATTAATATTTAAAGCTCTGAACTTATTTTAAGTCTCACATACTCATACAAGATGTGGTTAGCATATACATCTCAACGAGTAGCATATAACCTAACAAGCGCTATAGAGAATCTATCACATGACTTTAGTAACTTAAAATTTGATGCTGCCCATGAAGCCGAGTATGGATTCGAAAGATTTTATACATATGATGAATGCATGGATATGGAAAGAAAGTATGAAAAAGCTACAGAAGCCTGTAACATATATTTACATACTTCTGATTTAAAGTCTTTTCTGCAAACCATAAAGGAAATGGGATTTGAGGAGCATTTGGGTGAAGTAAAACAGTTTATTCCACAAGACATCATTGAAGAAATATTTGAAACCTAATTTATATCAAATAAAAAACTTTATTTCATTTATGTGTTTTATTCAATCATTAAATAATTATTATATAAATTGTATACATTAGTAAGTGCACATATACATGGTGATTTAGAATGATAAAAACAATGAGCTTCTCCTTCTTGTAACGATGGATTTTCATCAAGTTCCATGACTGGTTTTAATGAATATTTTCGAATGTATTCGGATTTCTCTCTCCTTTTTACTACCTCTCCTATGCCACCTCTCTCTTATGCTACCTCTCTCTTATGCTACCTCTCTCTTATGCCACCTCTCCCTACCACTCCTCTCTCTTATGCTACCACTCCTCTCTCTTATGCTACCTCTCTTTTACTAGCTCTCCTCTCCTATGATACCTCTCTCTCGCTTTTACTAGCTCTCTCCTCTCTCTTATGATACATACCTCCCTACCACCTCTCTTTCTTATGTTACTTTCTCGCTCTCTCCCTATGCTACTTCTTGCATACAAGCTGCCGTTTTACCATTTGTTTCAAACATTACATAGTTCTAACGTATAAAAAAGAATGTACAAAAAGGTATAAAATGTCTATTTTTTCTGAATTTGGTTTCAGATTTTTCCAATTTATCTTTATAATATTGTTTATTACCTATACCAAATTTAAATTAGATTTATCAGCCACATCGCCAGCTAAAAGCTTGGTTTTTCTCTTCCGAGCCAGAAAACTATTTCTTCCATGCCTAATTACACACTCTTTATGTTTCCCAACTAATACCTCCAAATGAGAGCCATTCGACTTATCATTAACTCAGTCCTCCCAAGGAAACTCTCTTATTTATTTTCTATCGATACTTGCACGGATTTTGCTTTGAAGACCTCACCGCTATAATTATCATCCTTAATTGTTTATAATAGAACAACAAAAGGCGTGTTACGTATGCAAGGACCTCCAGATTATGGATCAAAATTGTCTGCAGACGTTTTTCCCTGCCCCATCCCAATCTTCAATCCTTTAAATCCTGTGTCAATAGATCACATTTTCCTTCTCTCTTCAGACTCCCACGACACATTAGTACT
The DNA here is from genome assembly GCA_963971165.1 of Philopedon plagiatum. Lineage (NCBI taxonomy): Eukaryota > Metazoa > Arthropoda > Insecta > Coleoptera > Curculionidae > Philopedon > Philopedon plagiatum. Next base: position 56,594,980 of record OZ020190.1, read on the forward strand.
TAGGCTTGAAGTTTTCGTGGACTGTCTCAGATAAAAAAGCCAAGTGTTTCACCTTTATTTGTGAAAAGACAATATTTTGATGTGGAATAAATAATGCATTTTTGAGCTTTTTCTAAGACCGATATCTTTCAAAAATCTTGCTCTTGATGGTAGTTTTCGACTGAACAAAATCCTGGCAACGCATAACTGGTCAACTAGAACACCTTACTTTAAACCAATACTAAATCTAAACTTTCCTAGTGAATCTGAACGTTTATGTCGACAACACCAAAAAAGTATTAATCCAGTACACTTTGACGCTAAGAAATGAAACATCCTTTGAAGCTATTTTTAATAAATTTGATCTTAGATCGGTACACTTAATTGTAGCAGCTCGAAAAGGTGGATTAAAACTTTGTTCTTTAACTTGATGCATCCCAGAATAATATAATGACAACTTGTGTTACTATCTTTATTTAACCCATCAGTGTACATCTTACCTAGTAAAAACATTATTGAATTCACAACTAAAACTATTAATAAAACTCAATTCCAAGTTGCTCCAGTTCTCTTAAAATACTCATAATTTTGGGTGTATTAATGCCATCCGTATTATTCTCTTCCAAACATCGAAATTGGTCTATCATGTCATTGACATCTGTATACTCTAGGATAGGACTCTCCGTCTAACTTCCTGAAGCCCTCCTCCCCATTTTTCTACTTCGTAGTTCCCATCGCTAGTGTCTTCGATTAATTTTCTCCTTTGGATTTCGTTTTGAAATTTTAAAAATTTTAAATATTTCGTATTTTTCTTTTTAGCCACTATATTATTCAATTCTTTATAAGTGCTTCGGGGAGGAAATAGCTTTTTAATAATATTTACATACTTCCAACCAGACGATGAACTAATGCGTTCACACCGTTTAAAGTTTCTTTTGTGGGCATTTGTTAGAACTAAAATGTTTCTATATTGTAAGAGGTCGTTATCGGTGTACTCTACAGGGTGTTCCTCAGTCAGGAGATTTAGGAGGCCATCTGTTAACTTAAACTCTTTCTCACTAATAATTAGAGTATTTCCTTTAAAAACAGCTGGCACATTTCCAAGAAACCAACTAGAGCACACCTCCCGAAAACCAAACACGTTTTTATTTGACATTTCCATCAACTTTAAAGTTATTTTGCTGATAGCCATCTTATCTCTTTAACATCTAACTTGATAATGAAGCTTTCTTAGTGATAGTAGGATATTTATTAACACGTAATGGCGTCGTAAAATAGACGTAACATAGACGTAACATAGACGTAACATAGACGTAACAGAGACGTAACATAAACGTAAAATGGTATATGGCCTGTTTTTACCTGGTTTTCAGCTGGTTTTAGCTGTTTTAGCTGGTTTTTACCTGTTTTTAGCTGTTTTTAGGAAGAGTCCTTTCTATCAGTTAAAAAAATAGAATATTTCTTAACGAGGGAGAAAACACAATTTACACTCGTGTGGCATGATGCCACACGAGTGTGGCGTTCGATCATCTCTCGCCTTCGGCTCGGGATGATGCTACACGAGTGTAAATTGTGTTTTCTCCCTCGTTAAGAAATATTCTATTTTTTTAACTGATAGAAAGGACTCTTCCTAAAAACAGCTAAAAACAGGTAAAAACCAGCTAAAACAGCTAAAACCAGCTGAAAACCAGGTAAAAACAGGCCATACATATATATATATATATATATATATATATATATATATATATATATATATATATATATATATATGTATATATAATGATTTAGCAGAGAGATTATAATACCTTTTCGCCGCTTTGAATGACGAGACGAAATACGAAATGACGCCGTCGTCGACCCCGGCAAAACTAGAAGAAAGGACTAATAGCGATGAGCTTTTCAGTTCTATACAATTTTGCATAAAGAGGGTAAAAAAATGCCCTAACATATTTTTCACATTCTTTTCACAAAGTGTGATTCATTGCGAATATATATATATATATATATATATATATATATATATATATATATATATATATATATATATATATATATATATATATATATATTCGCAATGAATCACACTTTGTGAAAAGAATGTGAAAAATAAGTTAGGGCATTTTTTACCCTCTTTATGCAAAATTGTATAGAACTGAAAAGCTCATCGCTATTAGTCCTTTCTCCTAGTTTTGCCGGGGTCGACGACGGCGTCATTTCGTATTTCGTCTCGTCATTCAAAGCGGCGAAAAGGTATTATAATCTCTCGGCTAAATCATTTGAATGATCGCACCGACTTCCTGAGATATCTCGAGTGATTTGAATAATCGAATGATCGATTATTTTTCATTCAAGATATCCCCCTCACTAGTAAATTATACAAATGCACTCCATCCAAAATGAAACCGACGGACTTTACAGCAGAAAACTGCTTTTAGTTCTCAAAATACAAAAATGTAGGTGTATTCTGAAAATGTGACGGCCAAAGAAAATAATGCTCGATCCGACTGGACTTATATAATTTTCTATCTAACGCCACATATAATACGGCATTAGGTAACTAAAACTACGATCAAATATATATATATATATATATATATATACATATATATATATATATATATATATATATATATATATATATATATATATATATATATATATATATATAAACAAGAGTATATTTTGGGGTAACAGCCAGAGGTATTAGGGCTCAATGAATAAGAACTCTTATTTACTACGCTAAGCTTTCGGAAGCATTTATTCCTTTTTCAAAGCTACAAATATGGAGTACATTAGATATATTATGTCTAATAACATTATTAATTATTATTACCTGGGTGTAAGTGAGTTTCAATAAAATGAAGTATATTGATTGAAGATATTCCGCGTGTACCCAAGGTGAGGTCTCGGCGCTGTGTATTTCTTATGGAAACATAAATGGTTGGCCGCACAGAAAAGGAAAACTTATTTGGCCTATGGAATTAAAGCCTTTTGTGGGACTGACCGACCGTATTTTTGAAGCGTAGAAATAATCACTCTTTCATGCGTTACTTTCTCTTTATTTGAATAAAGATAGTGAAATTATAAAAAATCATTGGTTATAGGATAAAAAAACCATTGGATATAGGATATAAAAAGAGTTATTACATTTTATAAGAAACATGTATGAAATGAAATTAAACACATTGTATCAAAAACTTTTAAAAAATTCTAATAAAATAAAAATCAAACAAAAATTCTTATTTCGTGCAGTGGTGCACTTCGAAAAATCATATCAAACAATAATTTTTGTTGCACTCCGTACACCTCAATTTTGTTTTCGGAGTCTTTGCTTGCGCGTGGATACAACTTGGGGCCGCGTGTACCCAAATGGGGTCACGCCCATAGATATATATATATATATATATATATATATATATATATATATATATATATATATATATATATATATATATATATATATATATATATATATATATGTTACTGACGAAATTTACTCAAATCGACACTACATAAGTGAAACACTATATATTTTAAACCACTTAAACCACTCAACGTGTTAGCAACGCAGGTCTAATTGTCGCTATAAGTACAACAGCTTACCAGTTTAAAAAATCAAATTTCACATTGATAATTTTCTGACTTTCATATATTGTACCTAATAATATGTTTTTCCAATATTAAATCGTCGTTTTCCCCGTCACAGAAAAATAGTGTATTATAAGAGGGAAAATTTTAGATTGTAGCTTGAGGGAGGCGTCGGGAGACAACACAACCTCGAGATAAAATCTAATACTTTTTCCCTTGTATAATAAATAACTATATAATAAAGTTTTTCTCAAACCACTAATATCAGTGTCTATAACAGATAACAGTGACATAATTAAAAATACTACCTAGGGCCTTTTAGCCTCTATTAGAGGTAATTTCAAAACTTAAGTGCATCAAAAGATATTTTATGGATAAAAATACACCTAAATTGCTTAAATATAAAAATAGAAATGAGGAAAAATGTATGGCCCAAAGGCAATTTTGCATTATCTTCACAATTGAAAATTGTTTTAGGTGGCTATCTAAATAATCTAGATATTTGACTAAATAATAGAAAATAAATAAAAAAATGATTTTAAGTCTTTGGACTGCAAAATTTGCTGTCTAATTAAATAGACACCGACCGATTACTATTTTACTAAACATATACGAGAAATGTACATATAAATATTGAAATAATTGGATTGCAAGCGTTCGAGTTATCATTTTAAAATCTCCCTCTATGCATATTGACTGTTTTGGATCTTAAAGTATAATAAACAAATTCTTTGTGTGTGTGGCAAGGGCAACTACTTATAATTAAACGGTAAATAAACATAGTCAGGCAGTTGTTTATAATGGTCATTTCCGGTATATCCAAACAGAGATTTTCGCAATCAGATAAGCTTTAAAAGCATGCACTATGTAAAATTGGAATCATTATTCCATATTATTTTGAAAAACATTCCCCTTAAACGTATTAATCAGGACGTACAAGTTCAAATTTGTTCCTGTTCAAATATTTTGAATTTTTTTTCTAATTAAACACAATGTCTTCGATGCTGCGTTTTATTTCTACTGAAATCTTATTAAATACTCTATAAATAACTCTGACAGAAAACGTTGCCCCGTTTAAATGCAATCTTTTTGCCGTAGCATCCATTTTTCACAAAAATATTAAAAAATAAATCTGTGTAACACTACAAATAGCAACACATTAGACCACTCACGCCAATCACATATTGTCAGGTTTGCTCCTTTAAAAAGCCAGATTATTTAATTACAGGTTAATTTTGAACAAACCGCCCTAAGGCATTTCCAGCCGCTTTATGCAAAATTGTATAGAACTAAAATTGTTTGGCTTACCGCTATTGATCCTTCCGTTTATTTTTTTTTTGGCAGATAGCAAGAAAAGGATTTATAAAACAATAACAATTTTAAATTTATTTAATTATTGTTTTAAGGCATTTCCTAGAGAAAATCAATATCATAACAGGCACCTTCTATATAGCGTTTCGGACACTAACCTTCAGAGGGGGCTACAAGGGTTCCATCGCTTTAAGAAATCAATATCATGACAGTCGATTTCTATGTTGCGGGTTCGGTTACCGTTCTTCAGAGGGGGCTCACAAGGGTTCCAGCGCTTTAAGAAATCGATATCATAGCAGGCGCGTTCTGGCTACACTTGGTCATGCGCCTGTCAAATCCCCAGCCAACGATGAAAAATTTGAATTGCCGAACGCCGTTAAGGTTGTTAGTGGCTAGGCAAAATATCGATTTTTCTTGTGAAGAAGCGTAATGGCAGCGAGCGCGAGCTGTTTTGTAGCGTCGAACCACCGCATTCTACCTTAAAACGTTATTTCTCAAAATTTTATAAGCGAATATCCGTAAAATTGGACCGAAATTATTGTTTTTTCTTGAGGAAACTTTTGGGGTGATTTTTCTATTTAATTCCGCTCGTGTAGTTACAGCAGTTTGTCGACAAAAATGCGATTGTGTGAGAAGGTACCATTTTGATTTTTGAACCCAAGCTAGTTTGAAGTTTGAAGCGGAAAGTATTTTCATAGTTCATACGACGGATTTTAACTTGCAAGTAATAGGAAAAAAATCATAATAAAATAAATAAAATGAGTGTAGAACGTGGTGCGTAGGTAAGTTGATACCATATTTTGTCCATTTTATAATTTTTTGTTTCCATCTTGACAATTTGTATTAAATGTTTTCATTCATAATCAACTCATTTAAGATATACTTGAATTATTATAGCGGGAAAGTTTTCCAGTGGCAGATATGTTTTTATTCAGAAAAAATATTATAATATTGCATTAATACCTACAGTGTTAAATTAGGTAGTGCAGCAGGTTTTTTCTAAAAACAATAAATAATTTATTTGTTTTGTTGTAGATTCCCCCGGCAGTAATACCAGAAATCCTACTCTTTGAGTCAAAATGTATGTTACAGCCTGGAGTTCTAGAAAAATGATAAACTTTGCTCAAGACACCTTCTCCAGAATTTATTAGCATTGGTGCAACAATAACTTGCTCGTTAGGCGATGTAGTACCCATAATAGGTATTTGGGGAATGTGTCAATATACTACATTTCCCTTCTCTTCAGACGCCCACGGTACGTTAGTACTTAGACTAGAAGTCTACGTGGGGTCTTAGATAAAAAAAACTCATTACAGATATAAATTGTTATAATGGGAAGCTTTTTCCAGTGACGGATATGTTGATTCGGAAAAATATTATAATATTGCATTAAGGTTGTGTGTTAACTTAGGCAGTACAGCAGGTTTGTTCTGAAAACAGTAAATAATGTAATCGTTTTGTTGTAGAGTCCCCGAGCCCCAGAAGACCAGCTCAGGCTGGGTTCAAAAATTTATATGACAGACTGGAAAAAATTCTAAACTTGCTCAAGACGCTTTGCCACCGAATTTATTTTATAACCTTGGTGAAACAGCTTGTCAACTGGTTGGTGTAGTCCCTACAATATTTGAGAAATTGCCTAAATATCTCTAGGAAATACCATGAACAAAGCGAGTAAGTCTATACTATACTACGATATACAACAACATTTTTTAATATTATTTGTAAAATAGGTAGCTAGAAAAATTCATGTTTCATCTGGAGTATCAATTTTATAACAATAAGTTAGTTGTTAGCCCTTCTAAACAGCTGAATATATTTCAGCACTTTTGACAATATGGCGAAGGAAAATTAATGTTGGCCCTTCTAGTCGTTTTGCAAGCAAACTCGTGCTAAAACTTCAATTGGGAAAATAAAATAGCCTCCAGAACTGCGAAATTTTACTATTACTTTAAGTTTCTTTTCTCCTAAGGGCTATTATTATTATGCTACAGACGCCCACGGTACGTTAGTACTTAGACTAGAAGTCTACGTGGGGTGTCTTAGATAAAAAAAAACTCATTAAAGATATAAATTGTTATAATGGGAAGCTTTTCCAGTGACGGATATGTTTATTCGGAAAAATATTATAATATTGCATTAACGTTCGTCCTCTTTCGAGCCAGAAAATACTTCTCCTCGTCCAACTTATACACTCTCTATGTTTCCAAAATAAGACCTAACCTAGAGTACTGCTCCCACATCTGGGGAGCGGCATCACCTTCGACACTTAAGATCCTTGATTCTATCCAAAAGAGAGCCATTCGACTTATCAATGATCCATCCCTCACGAGAAAACTCCCTTCTCTCGCTCATCGCCGCGCTGTTGGAGATTTATCCCTTTTCTACCGCTACTTCCACGGATTTTGCTCTGAAGAACTGGCCGGTATTATTCCCCCTCTGAATGTCCCTAACAGAACAACCAGAGGCGCGTTGCGTATGCATCCCTTTACTGTCCAGCTACAAAAGCCTAGAACAGACCACTTCTCTCGCTCATTCATACCTAGAGTCTCCAAATTATGGAACAAATTGCCTGCAGATGTTTTCCCTTCCCGTCCCAACCTCCAATCCTTCAAATCCCGTGTCAATAAACTACATTTCCCTTCTCTTCAGACACCCACGGTACGTTAGTACTTAGGCTTGAAGTCTACGTGGGATGTCTTAGATAAAAAAAGAAAAAAAACGTTGGGTGTTAACTTAGGCAGTACAGCAGGTTTGTTCTGAAAACAGTAAATAATGTAATCGTTTTGTTGTAGAGTCCCCGAGCCCCAGAAGACCAGCTCAGGCTGGGTTCAAAAATTTATATGACAGACTGGAAAAAATTCTAAACTTGCTCAAGACGCTTTGCCACCGAATTTATTTTATAACCTTGGTGAAACAGCTTGTCAACTGGTTGGTGTACTCCCTACAATATTTGAGAAATTGCCTAAATATCTCTAGGAAATACCATGAACAAAGCGAGTAAGTCTATACTATACTACGATATACAACAACATTTTTTAGTATTATTTGTAAAATAGGTAGCTATATAATTTTTAAATTTTTTGTATCTCTCAAGAAAAATTCATGTTTCATCTGGAGTATCAATTTTATAACAATAAGTTAGTTGTTAGCCCTTCTAAACAGCTGAATATATTTCAGCACTTTTGACAATATGGCGAAGAAAAATTAATGTTGGCCCTTCTAGTCGTTTTGTAAGCAAACTCGTGCTAAAACTTAAATTGGGAAAATAAAATAGCCTCCAGAACTGCGAAATTTTACTATTACTTTAAGTTTCTTTTCTCCTAAGGGCTATTATTATTATGCTAGCACAGTCTTTTGTTTTTAACATAGGGTTAAAAACACGGATTTATTGTAAAAATATGATTTAAACAAATGTCGTTCTCAAATATAGGTTAATCTAAATATCGCCTGTTGAGATCCACAACGTACCCCCCTTAATTCTTAAAATATTGATTAGACTGAACATTTTGGTCATATAAAATGTAAACAAGTTGTAAAATTCACGTTAGTTTGGTCCTGACTATCTTTTTCATAGCTCTTTTTGAATTTTTGGACGTTTTCCTGTTTTTTGAAAAATTGTTTCTTGTGTTAAAACACTTTTCATGTTCTGTTTTCTTATTATAGTAGTATAAGCTATGTATGTACGAGCGCAAAATCCCATGTTATTTCTTATGGAGGTTCAATCTGCATTTTTCGGCTCATTTTAAGGCATGGTCACTTTTGCTCCAGGCAGAAGCAGTTTTGAACAGGGTTGCTTAAAACAGGTGCGGTTTTGAACAAGGCTGTTTAAAAGCACCCCTGTTCTAAACAACCCTGTTTAGAACCATCCCTGTTCTAAACAACCCTGTTCAAAACTGCTTCTGCCTGGAGCAAAAGTGACCACGCCTTAAAATGAGCCGAAAATGCAGATTGAACCTCCACAAGAAATAACATGGGATTTTGCGCTCGTACATACATAGCTTATACTACTTATTATTTTTCTCATAAACCTTCAGCGTTTCCCCTTATTCCCTGTTTTCCCTAAAATATATACCCGCTCTCTAGGTCTTTTTTGACCTACTTCTTATTACTTTTTATGACTCAAATCGCTCGGGTCTTATTAAAAAACGATTATGCCACCCATCTCTCCCCATACCTTCGCCCTATTGCCTATAACTTCCCTATACTACCCCTTTGAATTCATTATAAATCTGAAAAATCTCTTTTTCAATTTTTGTAAATTATATATTGAAAAGTCATTTCCTATCATAAAAGTTTACTCCACAGTATTTTCCTATAACTTTTTCGATTTGAGCTCCACTTCTCCCGTTATTCCTGAGCAAACCTGAGCAAATCCCATGATTCTTGAAATTTTGATTAGTTTGGTCATTTTGGTCATAAAAGGTTTAGGTATGTTAAATGTTCTGAAATGTCATTATGAAAAGGGTTTCTCTCAAAATTGACAAAAAATACATAAAACTACACTGTAAACAGACCTTTCCAAACCAAAACCTTTCTCAATGGTTTCTTACTTTTACAATAGCAAAGAAGGGACAACCTACGGCTTATGATCCATTTAAAAGAAAATCAAAGTAGTCAAAATTGATAAAAATACATCAAAACAAAATTACTTTGGACAAATTTTCTTCAAAATCCAATTTTTTGCTGGTTTTTTATTTACATAAAAAGAGGTAATCTTCGGCTTATGTCATGTTTTCTTTATTTCTTTTAAAACAATTTAGAGGGCCATAAGGGTAAAAATCAATAAAAAACAATCTGTAAGGTTACTTTAAAGGCCCCTTTAAGATGTTCCCAGTACTGGCTCAAATAGAAACTAAAAGCAGGTATTCAATCTTTTTAATTGAAATAAACAATTTAGAGGGTCCACAAAAGTAAAAACGATAAAAAGGCATCTTTAAGATACCCCTGTACTGCCTCAAATAGAAACCAAAAGCAGGTATTCAATCTTTTAATTGAAATACAACTTTACTCAAGCAGTAAAATAGTTCCGACTGTTTTTAGAAAACCCCGAAATATAAAAATCATGAACATTGAGAGTTAGGTTTAGATCGCGCGAAGATTATCAGGATTGAAAAATTCTTGCGCGGTCAATTTAATTGTTTATTTCCTTATAACTGCTGAACCATTGGTTTAGAGAAAACATTTTCAACGAAAAATATTACTCGGGATGTAAGGAACAACTTTTGTTCTTATAGTAGCGCCGCAGATGGATGGAGATCGGTCAGCCGGGGTTTGGTAAGGTTAAGTGGAGAGGGGTAATGCCCCGAGCGCTAATTGTGCAAGTATAGCCTGCACTTGACAGATTTTTTTTATTGTTTCAGAGGTAAAATTTCATTTCAACACCGCATACCTAAGAAATCTTTCAAAATGGTGCAGCCAGAGCCGAGACAGTATGGAAATGTAGTTTTTGGTAGGCCGAATTCAACGATATATATGCTGTATATTTTTTTAAGCTGGAATGAGGAGCCTCAAACTGCAGTTCCGGCTAAACCAAGGTATGTAAGTACATATTGTTCACACTCAATATACATGTTTTCTTTCTGTAAAATAAGGACATCTCTTTAAGAAAAGGGTTGTTTTTGTTCAAGCCATGAATGAGGGTTAATATAGCTGCTTCTGTCGGCGGGCCCTCCAGGGCACGTTTTAGAGTCAAATTGTTTCGACAAAAAATATTTGTCACGATGTGAGGAACAACTTTTGTTCTTACACGTTTTCAAAGCTTGCCAAGGTTAAGCCTGACCCTTGAAGGAACAAGGTATAGACCCTGAACCAACAGAACAAGCAAAATGTAATACAATACCATAGAGATTAAAAACGTGTTTTTTTTAATTAGTTTACAGTATGTGTTATATGGATAGCTATAGAATAAATATTACATTACTTTTAGATTTCCTAGTAAAGGAAGGCCGTTATTCCTTCAGTCACCTAAATTAAAAGAAAAATGTGGAAGCATAGACCAGTACAGTCACAGCATAGATTTTATTATAGGAAAATCTGGAATAGGAGTCCTAAAACCGCAGTTCCTGTAAAATCGAGGTATGTATTTGTAAGTATTTTTCACGCCGAATATACATGTTTTCTTCTGTAAAATATTGACATCACTTGTTTGATATTTACCTACTAATTTTAATTTAATGTTTGAAATTTTGTTTGCTCAAATGTGCCCACGAAATACTCTCTATAAGTAATTAGGTATAAAGTGTAACTTTTTTGTACTTTTTAGGCAGCGTTATCCGTGATGGGTCAGACAGGATGTTACCACACCCCAGATCTAGCTACAGAATTTTCTCGTATTTGTAGCAGTTCATCTCCGAGCTGTGAAGAAACAGAACAATCACTGTGCATAATTGTATAAAAAAATCTTTTAATACTTCAAAGAAAAATGTCACATCCTATATCTTTACTTCTAATAGAATTCAAGTTAAAAATTTAATATGTAAAACCCTATGATGTGCGTGTTAATTAAATATATTCCAGCCAATTAGCGGTCAAGTGCTTAGCATTAAGTATTTTTTATGTTATATTTCATACAACTTTTAAACTATAACTTAACTATGCATAATTGTATAAATGTTTAGTATTAAGTATTTCTAATAAATGTGCTACCCCTTCTGTCTTTTAATGCGATATCGCACGCCCTCTCCAGAGTGAAGTTAAAGAATACCCGATATTTTTTAAAACATACTCTAAAGACGGTTTTAAATCAGTGACCCGGTCATGACTACGTCACCTTATTTGGCGATGTTGCTCCATCGACTTAATATCTAACCTAAAAAATCAAAGTATTAAGATTAAATGAGGCAGTGTTACCCTATGGTCTGACTTGGTTATGATTTGATCGCTGATTTAAAAATGGCTAAGAAACACCTGCTCGTCTTTATTGTCATGCCTTGGTTGTTGGTTGTCATGGTTATATCACAATAATACGTGTAATATTATTTATTTGATCTTGAAACAACCATCGTACACCTGAGTACCTGAGCAATATAAACGCTTGACCTTAAAAAATGCATTACAATTAGATAACTTTGAAACAAATCGGACACACGGCCATTAGAGATGCCTGTCCCTCTAAAATACATAACCTTTTAATAAATACGCCAAAGTCAATGTGACCTAAAATACTTACGGGCATCAAGTTTTGTTTAAGGACAACTCTCTTTCAAGGTTAATGTTTTGGCCAATGACAAATTTCGTTCAAGGTCAAATAGTTAATACCCAAGTAGTTAAGGCCTAAGTAGCTCACGCTCAAGTGGCTAAGAAGACCAAAGACAGCGGTAACTAATGCCTAAGTAGTTAAGACCTGTTTTGGCCAATGACAAATTTGGTTCAAGGTCAAATAATGCACAAGTAGTTAAGGCCTAAGTAGCTCATGCCCAAGTGGCTAAAGCCCAAGACAGCGGTAACTAATGCCTAGATAGTTGAAACCTAAGTAGTTAATGCCCAGTGTAGCGCGCGCCTGATGTAGCTAGTGCCATATGTATCTAACGCCACCGGTAGCTAACGCCACTCTGGTAGCTAACGCCCATATCTTCAGAGCCCAAAGTGAGGCCATACCTACTAATGACTTTTTGAGATAGGGCTATAGGATTATGTTGCTAATTGCTTGTTCTCTAGCTGCCCTTTACATAACACTTTTTTTGTTGTTGCTTATTGTTTCCTAAAATATGTATAACTTTAAGAAAAATGAACTGGCAACTTTGTTATCCATGCTAAAAATGAGTCGTTCTGTACTAAGCAGTATTGTAGGTACCTAAAATAATAATAATAAATACTCGTATATTCAACTTAAGAATTTACTTGAACTTTATTGTTTCAAATTAAAAAAAAATTCTTATACGTATATTGAATTGTAACTCTCTTACTTTCTTACGTAAGTTTATTTATAAGTTTGGCAATTAGCTCATGCCTACGAAAAATGTTTTTTCTTCATACAAAAGTAGATGATTATGCAGGAAATGTTTCATGATACTTTTTTATTCATTTAATTTCTGATAATTCCTTTGAATAGGTGGGTCTTCGCTTCTTCTGTGCAACCAAGCGAAGAATGCAATATCATGTTTACATCCTCCTGTAATGAAATAATTAAATAAATTGAAAAAATCATAGAATATAGACCTAAATTATGTTATGTATGATTTCCTAGTATAGTAATCCTCTTGTAACTTATTATGTACACTAAAAAATATTAAGAATTATTCCTTCTATACTGTATGTATGCAATAATTTATTTACCTAAATGGGCAGCACACTAAACAGAGATAATTATTTCCTTAGCCTCATGACACATAGCTGTGACAGAATAAGCTATATGCCTTACATTGCGCTCAGGTATTATTCTTGCCTTAACCACACATATGTCTCCATCACTCTTTACCTGCACATATCCAATGGCATTATCACCATAGGATTCTCGCTCAGACCTGAAAAGATATTCAAAATTTAATCCTAACATAGAAAATACTTTTTCCATTTAGACTAGAGAGAATAACCCTAAAATATACTAATTAGTAAAAAATAAGGCAGTTGATTGAGGTTAAATGTAATAATGGTAAATGTCATAATGTGGTAAATCAAAAATTTTACATAAATATCATTTAAATGTCAGTATCGCCAAATTGGTGTAAGCATATTTTGGGTAATTATTGGGATTAATAAAAATAACGAATTTTTTGATGAAATTCTGCACAGATTCTAATTTTAGGTCGTAGAACACGAATCTGAAATCAGTTTTCGGCGGTCTCATATGGTTTAAAAATGAAAGAAAAGCTTAGGGTTTTCTATGGATTTCGTTAAATTTCGACAGTTTCACTTCTACAAAAGTCATCACACTATTATTCTGAAACTTATTTAAGCAAATTTATATATTATATATAAAAAACATAAAAATTTAAAAAACAAAGAAAACATTAAAAAACTAAATAAAAATAAACACGCACCTCGTAATATACATAGACCATGTCAAGTAGCGCCGATGTTCTAAAACATACAGTCTCCCAGAATTTTCTTAACAAGCGATATCTCCATTATTGGAAACATTATGAAATTTACCAAAGTGGTATTTTTTAGGATCTCGAATGGGCTTTCACATGATGCCTTCGAAATATTTTTTAATGTTTCAACCCCTAAAAATTTACCCTCAACCCTTTATTTTCAAATCGCATCCCCTATTTTTTTCTGCAAAAATAGAATTCTTATTTCATTTCACAACATGCCGTGTCTCATTTTTGAGGTTCCCGATACAAAAGTTGGTAAAATTAAATTTTGTAAAGTATAAGTATTACCACTGAATTACCGATAATAGAATGACGAATATTAATTCAAATTGAGAATGTGCTAAAATTGAAAATGTTAATTTTAGACTGACCATATTTGGTTTAGGCAAAAGCGGGACAAAAAGCTGAAAAAAAAAATTTGCGAAAAATCGAAACTAACACGATATATTATAACAATAAACAGGGTGTCCAAAAAGTCTTAGTATGGACAAATATCTTTGCTATTAGTAAAGATAGAGACACCACATTTTCGGTACATCTTATTGATTAATAAATCTACTTTTTTATGTAATTTATTTTTTTAAACCCCCTTGAGGGATGACGCTAGGGAGTTGAGGTCAAAGATTTTAAACGCAACCTTATGCTGTGTGATACCTCATTTTAGAGGTCTTCAAAAAAGAAATATTTTATCGCTAACCCGAAGTCCGTATCTTAATTCGTTTTTATATAGCAAGCCTTTAAAATTTAAAAATGGTAAAAAAATTAAACACGTAAATACCTTTATTTCTCTTATTACTTTTTAAAAGTTGTTTAAAATGACCACCATGAACTTCATGGCAGTAATAAACTCGATTTTGAAACTTACTTCTCAAATTATCAAGAATGGCAGGTGTTACTTCTTGGCAGAGTTCCAAAATCGACTTTATCACTGCCAAGAAGTTCATGGTGGTCATTTTAAACAACTTTTAAAGTAATAAGAGAAATAAAGGTATTTAAGTTTTTATTTTTTTTAAGATTTCTAATATTTATAGGCTTGCCATTTAAAAATGAATTAAGATACGGACCTCGGGGTTGCGGAAAAATGTTTCTTTTTTTGAAGACCTTTAAAATGAGGTACCACAGGGCATAAGGTTGCATTAAAAATTTTTGACCTCAACTCCCTAGCGTCACCCCTCAAGGGGGCTGAAAAAGTTAAATTACATGAAAAAGTTAAATTACATTAAAAAGTAGATTTATTAACAATAAGACTTTTCGGACATGATTTTAGGTTGCATGATTGTAGCCCTTGACACCTCCGGCATTGCCACTTGCAGTTCTATTTACGCCAAAATACAGCTATTTTTTTATTTGAACAAAAGCGGGACGCCTGTAAAATCGGGACTGGCCACTTAAAAAAATCGGGACGGATGGTCATTTTAGGTTAGTATGAAAGACAATTACCTACAATGTCATAAAAATAAATATTATAACGGTAAAACAACAGTTTTAAAAAATATTTTCTTGTTCGTTTCCTGATATTTCCATGAAATATTGTCATATTTCCCCAGATATTCATCATTTTTTCCAAATTTCTATATATTTTTGATATTATTTAATTAACATTTCGGAAACCACTCTACGTGCTGCAATTGCATATCGCTGGCCTCGCCTTTATTTTATGAACCCTGACCAGTTTGAACTGTTGGTATAAACTGTTCTTGGGGGATTCATATAAAAAGCGTACCAGCGAGATGCAAAAGGAGGGCGTCGTGTCCCGACGGGGAGGCGTCACTGTGGTGCCGCACGAATAGTACAATTAGCGCCAGCCCTTTAGGCTGACCGAGTACTCCGATAGAAGCTGCCCCCTACGCTACCCGACCTAGCAACGTAAGTGAATTGTGTACCTGAATAAATTATTAAAGTGTTTTGGTAAACCGCAGCCTAATTTATCAACCCTGACGACCCTCTAGCGCGACATTTGGTGGAGGCGCCTGGTTCGTTCTCGTTGGTAAGTTCTTCCTAACTTGCCAAGGGCCTTTTGTGTTTTATAATTTTTACTATCTCTTTCAGGTCATTTTAGTGTTTTTCAGTGCATTTTTAAAGTGTTTTTTTTCAGGGCGTTATAGTGCATTTTTTTATCAAAATTATTTTTTACAGTGATTTTTTTTAGGGCGTTTTTACAGTGTTTTCTTTCAGGGTATTTTTTTACATTGGGTTTTAAAGGGTATTTATTTTACAGTGGTTTTAAGGGGAATTTTTACAGTGCTTTTTACGTCTATATAATTTCCCTACCCATTCTTATCCCTCATACGTTTGACATAATTTTATCTTGTGCCCGTTAACGCTGGCGAGATTAAAATTATCCAAACAGAACCTATAGGAAAACCCACCTCGTGCCCGTTAACGCTGGCGAGGCTAGGTTTACTATAAATCCCACCTCAAAGCGTCTACTGGTTTCCTGTCTTGTGCCCGTTAACGCTGGCGAGACTAGATTACATGGACTGCTAAATATAGAAGTAGTTCCACCTCGTGCCCGTTAACGCTGGCGAGGCTAGAATTATTATATATTGGGGTTAATCACTAAACTGCCCTCAACCCTTTTATTCCTTTTATCCCTTTTATTTAATTTTTATGGCCCGTAGGAAGCTTAACAAGATTCAAAGAGAACGAAAAAGGCAAGAGAAGTTGAGGGTTGTTAATAACGGCACATCGTTAGGTTTACCAAATACACTACCCGTAAAAAATTTTATTTCAAACGAGCAACAATTAAGGGCCCTGAGATTAAAAAGGAAATTTTTAAATTTATTTGGCGACAATGAAATATAATATTTTGTTTTAATGACATTGAGGTCGTCGCTCATGAACTTAAAGTGTATTTTGAAATTTAATACACAAGGTTCGCGTACTTGGTATGTTATCAATTAAAGTTGAACATGCTATTATTATAATATTATTAACAAAGTGTTATGCAAATAGTATCGTTATTTTTATAAACATATTTACATAATATATCTAGGCGCCATTCAAATATAAAGATTTCCTATTTTCCTAAATATTTTCTTTTAATTATTTTTATTACCATATACATATGTATATTTGTACTGCCCTTTTTATCGCCATTTTTGATAAGATGCCACAGAGTTATTTACATTTTCATTACCATTTTTAGGTTTGATACTTAACATAAGTACTTAAATTTCGCCTCTGATGTTTAGTGAGCAGCCGCCACGGCCGGTAACGAGCTCCCGTAGCAGCAAATACAAAATTTTATACCTGTTTTTAGGAAGATGCTCATTTTTACTCTTTTTCTAAATGACTAATCTATTTTTTATTTTTACAGGACCGACCTTCGAAAAAATAAAATAATGTTTTTTTTTCTCCAAAAGTCCTAAAAGCCGCCTGTGAAAAAAAATGGGGCTAGTACTCTTTTGAGAAATGAAAGAAAGGGGTATTATTTTATACATGGACTTTTTTTTTCATGTAATCTGGGCTAAATGCACTTTTTGTTTTAAAATGGGACTTACGAATTATAAGCAAGAATATAATCTATTTAATTTTTTAAACTATATAAAGGACCTCCAATGGATAAAATATTTTGGGAATCCAACCATTATGTACATAAAGGATGGTAAGACTTTTTCTTATTTTCTCTGGAAAAGTATTTTTTTTTTGTAAAGTTTTAAAAATTTGTTTTCATAACTAGGTGTTTGGTATGTAAATGTGTGTTTTGTGTTGTGTCAGTGTGTTAGTATGAAAGAGGGTATACCCAAAGTTTGTTGGTTTGAATGTTTTTTATGTATAATTTTAAGTATAGTTTACCTTTATTGCGATAGTAAATTTTAGATTAAGTTAGCACAAACCATACAGAATACTATTTTTTTATTTTTTGCGTTTATAACAAACAAACATATCATCACGTATAAATTTGATCAAGTTCATTACTATAAATAAGTCACGAAGGTAAAGGTAGACAGTTCATTATTTTATTTAATCAGCAGAAAAGTAAACAATTGATATATAATATTAAAGATACCATTCACCTAGGTAGTTTTATTAAACTGTAATATACGGTGTCTAATATAAATAAGTTAAACAAAAACAAGGGTATATTTTATGACTGAGACATTGAAAAATAAACCAGGGTCAGAATTTTTTTTTTCCAACTTCTTTTTTACTTCTAAGTCGAATATTATTATTATTCAGTAAATTTAAATATAGCGTACAATAATGCTTACCATATGCATTTTATAATTGTGTGTTTAATTGTTTATATGACTGAAAGTCATATGTTTTCCAAATAGGGGGACATAGAAGAAGACTCTGAACACGGAGTTGAATGTCCGCCTATTTGATGGTGATATGTGTTATGTATATGATTATTTATTTTATTTATGACTAAAAGTCATAATATGTTTTCCGAGTAGGGGAACATGGAAGATGGCCCTGAGCATAGAGCTGAATGTTCGCCTACTCGATGGTGGTATGTATACCGTTATTTAAATGACTAAGAGTCATTATGTAAGTATAGGGAGACATGGAAGATGACCTTCATATAAGGTTGAATGTCTGCCTATGCGAAATATTAAGAGTTTTATGCAAGTAGTATTTGAAGTTTATGTGACTTATGCGAAATATTAAGAGTTATATGCAAGTTGTATTTGGAGTTTATGTGACTTTATTGATGAATAAATAGGATGGTAAATATGGTAAATATTTGATGATGTGATTACGCTATATTTGGGTTTTAAATTGTTATGTAAATGTGTATAATTTTGTTTTCCCCCTGATGAATTAGAGACGTATGTCTCACTGTCTCCAAGAGAGTAATACTTAGATACCAATAGAAGTCGTGTGTAAAAACCGGGTGAATGTTCTTACTCTGTCTACTTTTACTTAAACATCATAGTATCATGTAGGTTTTCATTATTTATAAACTGTTTTTTTCCTTTTAACTGCCGGTAGTCTTTTTTCATTTTTCATGTACCATTGGGAGACCACACGACCTGGATCGAGAGCCACAAACACACCAAAAGCCCAAAGGCCAGTCGCCGCTTGCGTCCACACAGCCAGCGTCATGCAGCAACCACGCACGGTCCGCCATGTCTCGCCAGCCTGGTCTTCCCTCACTAGGACTGAACTCCTGCACAACGAGCCGTGATGACACTGGTACAATGTACATACCTAAGGAACTTACAGCGCTGGATGACCACAACTAGCCTCAGGATCAGCCCAGCAAAGTTCCCGTCTCTCACGGCTCAGTCCACCCAAAGTCCGGATGGCCGCACTCTTCGGAGGTGGGAGACCCCTGCTGCACTGGGAGTCGGGAACACAACTAGCCGATCCCACCCCCAGGACACAGGAACCGTGACTGCTGCATCTGAACAAGAAACACATGACGACCTGCCTCAACGTGTGGCGCCTAAGATGTGTCGGGTTTTGTCGGTGTGTAGGCTATTCGATCAGTAACGTGTTGGAACTCCCTAAAAATAGAACTTTGTAAAGACAGTGTGTAAATGTGAACCAGACTACCAGGATGTGGCGTACCACTTGCTCAGTACACGATCCCACAAATTGTTATATGTACCAGTTAATGTTTGGTAGAAATACCTTTTGGTAATATAAAAACGAAGTAGTTTTAGAAAAACAAAAGATAAGGATAAATAATTTAGAATAAAAGAGATGACAAAATTGTGAGCAGCTCTGTTAAAGATATGTTACAAAAGTTAAAAATAAAACCACATTTAATCATAAAGTAGTAATATTTCATCAGCGTAGAACTCCCATATCTAGAGGTAACAAATAATCCAATCCAAATTCTTCTTCCACATTACTCAGATAATATATATATATATATCCTCCGCATTAATTCGCCCTCAACACAGGACAGTAACCATTTTTATTCTCCATTTTTAAGCTAGTTTTACCATTCCTCATTTCACCCAAATAAATACGGAGTGTACCGAGCCTGCGAGCTCCAATTGTTTGTTTATTAATAATGTTTTTATGTTTGTTTATCTCCGTTTTGTATATTTGTATTTTGTAAATATGTGATATTTTGTATATATGTATTGTGTAAATTTTTAAAGCTAGGGGCTAGCTTTTACAGGCGCGGGGGAAATGTCATATTTCCCCAGATATTCATCATTTTTTCCAAATTTCTATATATTTTTGATATTATTTATTTAACATTTCGGAAACCACTCTACGTGCTGCAATTGCATATCGCTGGCCTCGCCTTTATTTTATGAACCCTGACCAGTTTGAACTGTTGGTATAAACTGTTCTTGGGGGATTCATATAAAAAGCGTACCAGCGAGATGCAAAAGGAGGGCGTCGTGTCCCGACGGGGAGGCGTCACTATGGTGCCGCACGAATAGTACAATTAGCGCCAGCCCTTTAGGCTGACCGAGTACTCCGATAGAAGCTGCCCCCTACGCTACCCAACCTAGCAACGTAAGTGAATTGTATACCTGAATAAATTATTAAAGTGTTTTGGTAAACCGCAGCCTAATTTATCAACCCTGACGACCCTCTAGCGCGACAATATCCTTAAAAGATAGGAATAAATATCCCAAATAAGTTTATTACCAGATATAAAACTAAGTAAGATTTTTATTTTTGTAAAAAAATCGGGGGTCTAATTTGAAACGTTAGGGGTGGGGGTGGATTTTTGAGGGTTGACATAATGAAAAATGGTTTCAAGGATATTTTGCGGAAGTCCATTTGATATCCTAACCTAGATTACTTTTTTAGCTTTTGGGATAACTGATATATTGCTTGTTAAGAAAATTCTGGGACACTCTGTATATGACATTTTCCCATGCTCGAGATTTTGAGTAGTACATGTGAGATTAGCAGTTATTATATAAAACCCACAACCCTAACTGGCGCTAAACCGCGTGAATGCGCCTTCTATTGTCAGTTCATTAAGTAACACATTTTAAAAGGTAAAAAAGTCAGAATTTAGTCGGGCTTCGGGCCTTCTGGTACCTACCAAACGACTAGCACTACACACAGACACCAGTAAGGCTTTAAAGGCTGAACTGAAATTCTCTGAATTTTTCGCAGATATAACTGGCAATAAAAGGCGCATTCACGTGGGGGTGGTATATACTTATTAATCTCATATGTACAGTGTACTACTCAAAATCTCGAGCACGGGCAAATGTCATATATATTTGGCAACATCGGCGCTACTTGATATGGATTATGTGTTATAGTTTGTGTATATTATGTGTTTTTAATGTTTCCTGTGTTTTCTTTAGGCCAGATTCTCCAAAGCTAGTCCGGTCTAATTTCAAAACCAAAAGTTTCAAACTGACAAGTGTGACAACTAAGTTTTATACTATGAGTTTTTCGCAAATATATAAAGAAAATGGTAATTTTAGTACGTTCTTCCGACAACAATAGAACTAAATTCATTCTAGCAATCCGTTCCAAGATGAATACTTCTGTGAAGTTTCGAGTTAATAGGACGATCTACTACTGTTTCTCTATATAAAGTTTGAACCCCTGTTTCACCCCCTGAGGGGTTAAATTTTAAAAACCCCTTCCATAGTAGATGCCTACGTTATATAATAAACTTCTGTGCAAAATTTCAAGTTTCTAGACCCAGCGGTGTGGACTGCGTGTTGATACGTGAGTCAGTCAGTCAGTTTCTTCTTTTAAATATATATATATATATATATATATATATATATATATATATATATATATATATATATATATATATATATATATATATATATATATATATATATATATATGACAGGACAAAAACTTGTCAAAATAGAACTGTTCATCTAGATTTTAATTTAAACCAGTAGCTACTAAATCCTAAACATTCTTGAAGGTTAATGTTTTTTAATATAAATTTGCTTGATTATGTTTCATAATAATAGTATGTTATATGACTTGTATACTTTTGTGTTTCAGTAAAACCATCGAATTTTTTTTAAAAATCCACACCTAAAACCATATGAGACCGCCGAAAATTGATTTTGGAAATGGAAATAAAAATTTAATGTGTCTTTATTTTGACTAACATGCGTAATCACGTTAATTTACAATTTAAATATTTTCTAAATTAGGTATTGTGCAGTGCTATCTCTTTATTTTTTCAGATAAAATTACTGTAAAAACTACTTCGGGTACAAAAATATGTTTTTCCAATTTATGCAGTCAAACAAAACATCAAATTCTCGAACATATAAAATAAATTCACCAAAATTTCCGATAAATTCTCATTTTGCTCGGAGAATATTTCCCAAAAATAAATTCTCGGGAATGTTCCATCTCTACAACTCTATCTTTTCAGATAAATTTATTGTAAAAACTACTTTTGGTAAAAAAAATATGTTCTTTCAGTTTATGCAGTCAAAACATAAAATTATCCAAAATACCCAACTCATTGTTCTCGAAGAATATTTCCCAAAAATAAATTCTCGACAATGTTCCATCTCTAATCTCATACCTGATATTATTTGACATCGGTAACCATTACTTTTGGATCTGACGATTAGTTACTTTTGTGACATGAGTAAATCCTTTATTTTTCTGTGTCTGACACCACTAAGAAATACAAAAAAAAATAAAGAGTTTTTGTAAAAGTGTAATAATTACAAAGGAGTGAGATTATGCACAGGGTTTGCAGATGATTCAAAACTCTCACTACTCACTCTCACTGTCACTATCGTGACATTATTAATAATAATGAAATAAAAAATAATAATAAAATGACTTTTTAGTTTTTAAAATACCAAGGAAAATACCAAGAAATCTCACACGGAGGTTAAATTACTGAAAGCTAAACAGACAAAGATTTTTTTTGGTTGTAATTTGTATGTTTGATTAGCTTCAGTTTTCTTTTGAGACAGAAAATTAATATAACATAGCCCAATGTATTATGTTTTCATTTTTAGCTTAATATCCTAGATACCTAGTACAAAAATTGTTTAATGCTACTTACCCGTCACCAAAATTTTTTTCTTCGTATAGGTACCTATTAGGTTCATAACTAGGTACCACGTACATAAAGTTTACATCCTCATACTAAACATGGGATAAATTTTAAGTACTTTTTTTTAGGTGATTCTGAAAAAAACGAATTTATATTAGAAAATGTACTTAATATAAAATTTCCCAAAAATAAATCGTCATTCAAAAAAATTGGCTATAGAAATTTTGGATATATTATGTATTTTAGGATTAGCTGTCTTGGGTCAAAATATGTAGCACAATTTATATACCTACTCTACTTATGTATTTAGATGAACTATGTTTTCTAAAAGTTAACCAAGGAATGGTGAAATCATGCCTTGAAGTTTATTGATCTATTCAGTTAACATCCTGTATTACACACTCTATGAATAATATTTTTAAAGCATATTGAACACCCCAATAAAAATGCATTATATCTTTTTGAGAAAAATATAGCTACTATAAAAAGATATCGTGTCAACACTTTACTTAGTACCTATCTAATACAACAAAAAAAATAGTCAACTTTCTATACTAAAAGAATTTAAATGAGTCACTTGGCCGAGAAATTTTAAAATATAAAACTATTTTTGACAGCTAATAACTTTTTGAGAATCATTTAAGCCAATTTTTTACCTTCCGTAATTACACACTTAAGATTCGAGTATTTTTGGGCTTAGAAACATTTATTTAGTCAAATAAATGCAATCTATGACCCAAAATTATCCCTACAACTACTTCAATATTAGATTTATATGTATATGTATAGGTACCTACCCAATATTTTATGTTTATAAATACCTCTTCAATCTTCCTATTTCTTGTAGTAAGCATAACAGAATTGCAATCTGATAATGAAGCACCGATTATTTCTTTAAGTAATCTCAACACCAAGTAAATACACGACACTTTTTTCAAATTTTCAAACTTTCATAAAGTTCAGTCTTCTAAGAACTTAACCTTTGTGGCCGTTTGGAATATTTTTGAAGATTTTTACAATCACAATTATTTTCAGAAAACTATACACAATTTTTGTTGTTTAATACACAAGGATTATTGCAACGCAGAATACTATTTACGTAAATGTATAAAGTATTTTAACTTATACGGCGACAATAAACCATTTTCTCTTTGAAATGCGGCGGCCATAAGTATCGGATAAACTTTCTTTACGTCTTCTATTTTCTACTCTTAGTCCGAGAGTCGGTAAACATCTTGTATTTCCTCTCCCAGAAAAAATGTACTATAATTATTGTAAAAAAATCACCTTTTTGACTTTAGGTCTTGTCGACTGACATTTTTCTATTCTTAACCATATAATATATAACAATCAGTTTGGTAAATCAATTGATATAGGGACAATCGTACGAGAAAATACTAACCTGCTTTCGGACTATCACAGAAATTGTTGATTTTCTAGACGTTTGTAGGTAGGCACCTCTCGGTTGAGCTTTACGTTAACATGTAGATTGCCACTTATCTCCTGACGTAATATTTCAGCGCGGTCGAATGGCTGCTTTTTAAATTGTAATAAATTATACCGCAAAGTAAATTTTTTTTTGCTAAATTATCCCAGCAATTTTCTTTAAAATAGCATTTTTAAGTTTGTAATGACTTCCTTAAACGATTTATGCAATACAAAAATATGTGCATATTCCTTATTACAGTACTACTATAACGTAACTGTCTAAAAATAGCGTGATTGTCATTGTTTAAACATTTTTGACGTTTTTTTGAACTTCTCCGTACTATTTCATTAAGAAGCGTTCCATAATCACTATAATTTTTGCATAGATAGATAGACAATTCCATAAGCTTGCATATTAGCATTAATTTAATTTGGTTCACTGTGTGCTTCTTGTTGAAATAGTATGGAGAAGTTTAAAAAACCGTTGCAATGTTAAAAAAATGGAAAATACACTTTTTTGTAAGGCTATTAATCTGATTTGCGTTTATATTTCTCGTGCAAATCTTATTTAAACATAAAGGGCTTATCTTAAACTATATTGAAAAATAAGACAATGCTTTGTGAAAATAAAAAAGTTTGTGATGTTCCATAATATCTGTGTAAACATAAACAAATGACTTGAGACTTGCATACTTTGGACTTTTACATTCCATATTATTATTTTTTTAATTCCAAAGAAAATGCAATTTTTGTAGTGATATCACATAAATCTAGTTAAAATAAGTACTTATTGACAAAAAAAAATCTATTACATGTGTTGTATTTTTACTACCTCAACACAAAATATGCATGTATTTCTTTATTGCATAAATCGTTTAAGCACAAATCTCTACAAACTCAAAAATATTATTTGAAAGCAAATTACTGAGATAATTTGACTATTTTTTTTACTTTTTGGCATAATTTATTAAAATTTAAAGAGCCGTCATTTTTGCGCGCTGTCAAGTGGCGTCAGATGATATCTAAATCACGCGTCGCTGTTCGCGCTAAGTTTATAAATTCAATTTTTTTTATATTCTGCTCGGAATTTTTGATAGGCACGTGATCAATCGTATTGTTTTTACAACAATTATTACTCATGTGCCTGTAAAAATTAGGAGCAAAAAGATTGATTTTAAGAACTTACGAGTTTGAGCCCGTCGAAATTCGACGGAAACATATAACCTACATCAAAATTTGTTCTATCAGATTAATGGCTTGAATCATACAGATATTATAAAGAATATATCCAAGTTACAAGATCTCTTTGAAAACAACATTACACGTCATTCGCCATAGTGTCAAGAACTATACAGTGTGTAACAAAAATATGGAAACCTCGAAATATCTTGCAAACCGTTCATTCGATTTTTACGAAATTTTGTACACTTAGGTACGAAACTGCGCCCGATTCCTGAAATCGACAGAAACTTTTTTTTAATAGAAAGCTCTATATTTGATTCGATTTTTGAATTCAGCCTAAAATTCTGAATACTTCTTATTGGGAACTTTTTATCCTGAAGTTAACAGTTTTTGAGAAAATGGTGGTCAAAAATCGATATTTTATTGTATTTATCTTAAAATACCTGTACACGAAAGTTTACCTAAAATGTCCGACATTGTCAAATTCAAGTCGTACTTATCTGGCAACACTGCTCGGAAGGGATGTAAAGGTTTTTCTTCAATCATTCGAGGATTTTCACGTCCCCAAATCCTACAATTTTGCTTGTTCACATAACCTCCGAGGTGGAAATGAGCTTCCTCGGAAAAGATAATTTTATTGTAAAATTCTGTGTGATCTTCTAAGATAAATTGTAAAAAACACATTGTATTTTCAATATGCAAATTTCTCTCAAAAAACGTATAGCCGATTCTTGCATTTTTGATTAGAAATACTTTACAGCTGCACAATCTTAACTGAAATGAAATAAGTATCATTATATGGATGTTTGATGCAACCATTTGACGTATTAACAGCTTCTTGCAGCTGACATAAGATATAACCCATCAGATTAACAAGAGAAACATTTTGACATGATTGGCTATAAACTTTGTATCTAGATCCCAGATTGTTTTCGGCAAGTTAAAGCGCAGAATGTTTTACTCAGATTAGAGGAAAATCCCCATCTTTCTACCAGAATACTGGGAAAAGAAAACAACGTTTCACACATGTCCGTAGACCGCTTTCTGAAAATCGAAGTTTCATCCGTACAAAACAAGACTTGTGCCAGAGCTTTCAGAAGATGATTACGACAGGCGCTTGGAATTTTGCGAAACCATGATGGAACGTTGCAAGATTTTTTCCATCGAATAATTTTCTCTGACAATTCCACTCATGTGTAAATAATCCTATTAGAAAACACAAAAATCGTAGTTTGCTATCGGCTAAAAAGGAAGGAATAGAAATGCAACTGGATAAAAAATCGGATAAATTTCAACTAGATACATCACCATGGTAACAATTGCAACTTATTTGTTAAAGCGTCCGGTAGGTCAGATTGAAAGATTACGTTGTCAGAAGTAGTTTTTATCATGTCCCGATTCGGATTTAGAAATAATTTTGTTATTAATATTTAGTGTTTTGTTTTTCTGTTGTATTCTTAAATAAAATTTTGAGTTCAGTTGATTTAAATCCTTTATTCACGGAATTGTCTTACTAAATACCATTCGAGCTCAGATTTTGAGCCTGATATTTTTTTGCTTGTTTTCTCATACTTACTTTCAGGCAAT
Organism: Philopedon plagiatum; assembly: GCA_963971165.1. Classification (NCBI taxonomy): domain Eukaryota; kingdom Metazoa; phylum Arthropoda; class Insecta; order Coleoptera; family Curculionidae; genus Philopedon; species Philopedon plagiatum. Next base: position 56,622,028 of record OZ020190.1, read on the forward strand.
TTAACTCGATCTGTTCGACAAATTTTGTCGAAGCAGCTCTCGTTAAATTTCCAGAAAGTAAGTATTCTAAAGCAAGCATAAAAAATAACCGGCTAAATCTGAGCTCTTATGGTATTACCCCCGACAAATCAACAATTTTTTTTAAATGGAAAAGTTAATAGGCTTAATTGTCGATATTGGGCCAGGGAAAATCCTCACTGGATGTACAAAAATCATACCCAGTTCCCCCAAAAGGTAAATGTTTGGACTGGTATAATAGGTCGGAGAATAATTAAGGCGTCGGATTCTAAAACCGGACTTGCGCTCGAAAAGCGTGGAACCGTTGTCGGGGCAAAAGTGAAAGGCATGAAAAACAAATTTCAGAAGTTGAATATTTAAAAAATTCTAGCGTATAGATCCATAAATTTCGCATGTTTTTTGTAAATAAAATGATTTTGTAAAGTGAATATATTTTCCAAAAAAAATTAAAAACCACTTTTTATATCTCGTAATTTTTTCGCCGTGGCGCAAATATAAATTTCGATATGTCGGAAGATTTTTAACGAAATGGTTTGAAATTCAGCATACTTACTTGAAAAACTCTCCCGAAGACGATGGGGTGATTAAAAATCGGTAATTTTGAATTCATTAAATAATAATTAATAAATAATAATTGCGCGTTCGAAATCGTGTTTTTCGAACTTCGAAAGAAAAAAGTCAGCGGCGAAGTTTCCGTCTCAGACAACTTCCCACGAGAAAGTTGTTCTGTATGGTTGAAGGAAGTTTTCTGGAAAATTTCAGATTTTTTGGTATTATACTTTTCGAGATAGAGCCAGTTGAACACGCTGCGTGACCCCGTATAGTCGAGGCAATGAAGCACTAAAACAGCCAAAATCTCGGAATTTTTTGCACTAAGACGGATCGGAATGCGGTTTTTTGCATTCGCTTCCAAAAATTATTTGTAAAAAATGTATCTACTTTGTATCTTATACAAACCGGAAATTGCATTGCTGCTGTCAAAAATGCATTCACAAAAATGCATTTTTTGGAGTCGCTTTAAGAAAATTAAATAACTTTGTTAATAAGACTCACAATTGGCTCAAACCGGGTTCCCGGAGGTTTTCGGGGTCGCTGATCACGATTATGATGTTCAAATTGACCCACAGCCGACCTGGAGCTCAGGATCGCTGATGAACGTCATCTCCGTGGGACTCTCCCAAAATTCACGCGGGGAAGGAGAGAAACTCGGCGCCCGGGGGTTTTTTGGGTTGCTGAATTCAAATATGGCATCGGCGAACACCCCCCGGACACCTGGTGCGCCGGAACCTGGACGTGGACGTCATCCCCGAGAGTTTTCCTGACAAGATCGCAAAAAACAAACCGAAAATCGTTGTGTGGGCGTTTTTTGGGGCGCTGAAGCCAAATTTCACTTCGAAAACGACCCCCCGAACGCCTGGTGCACCGGAACCTGGACGCGGACGTCATGTTTTCCAGACACGATCGCTAAAGACAAACCGAAAATCGTTATGGGGCGATTTTTGGGGCGCTGAATCCAAATTTCACGTCGAAAACGACCCCCCGAACACCTGGTGCACCTGAACCTGGACGCGGACGTCATCTCCGAGGGTTTTCCAGACACGATCGCTAAAGACAAACCGAAAATCGTTATGGGGCGTTTTTTGGGGCGCTGAATCCAAATTTCACGTCGAAAACGACCCCCCGAACACCTGGTGTACCGGAACCTGGACGCGGACGTCATCTCCGAGGGTTTTCCAGACACGATCGCTAAAGGCAAACCGAAAATCGTAATGGGGCGTTTTTTGGGGCGCTGAATCCAAATTTCTCATCGAAGACGACCCCCCCCCCCCCAATATCTGGTGCACCGGAACCTGGACGCGGACGTCATCTCCGAGGGTTTTCCAGACACGATCGCAAAAAACTAAACGAAAATCGTCTCATAATTTGACACATTCAGTGATGTGTAATTCTCGCCTGGTGCCCACTAAGACATTAAAACATCAGGTTTGATTGACATTCATGGGAATGACATCGATGTCAAGATAAAGGTTCCGGTGCATTAGATAGTTGGAGTATGGTAGATGGATTCGAGGAGGGTAGCTAAAAACCCCTTGATGTGAATTTCATTTCATGTTTTGCAAATGTGACACCTGGAGATGACTTTCAGGCCCAGGTTCCGGTGCACCAGGTGTTGGGGGGGGGGTCGTTTTTGAAGTGAAATTTGGATTCAGTGCCCCAAAAAACGCCCACACAACCATTTTCGGTTTGTTTTTTGCGATCTTGTCAGGAAAACTCTCGGGGATGACGTCCACGTCCAGGTTCCGGCGCACCAGGTGTCCGGGGGGTGTTCGCCGATGCCATATTTGAATTCAGCAACCCAAAAAACCCCCGGGCGCCGAGTTTCTCTCCTTCCCCGCGTGAATTTTGGGAGAGTCCCACGGAGAGGACGTTCATCAGCGATCCTGAGCTCCAGGTCGGCTGTGGGTCAATTTGAACATCATAATCGTGATCAGCGACCCCGAAAAACTCCGAGAACCCGGTTTGAGCCAATTCTGAGTCTTATTAACAAAGTTATTTAATTTTCTTAAAGCGACTTCAAAAAATGAATTTTTGTGAATGCATTTTTGACAGCAGCAATGCAATTTCCGGTTTGTATAAGATACAAAGTAGATACATTTTGTACAAATATTTTTTGGAAGCGAATGCAAAAAACCGCAGTCCGATCCGTCTTAGTGCAAAAAATTCCGAGGTTGAGTGCTTCATTGCCTCGACTATAGTAGTAATGTTTTTTTGTATCTACGCGCTGACATAGGCCAGCGCGATGAAACTATGTAACAAAAGAAAATTGCGTATATGTATGATGTTTACAGCAATTTTTAAATTGTATTCGAAAAAAAGTTGCAGTTTACTATAATGTGCAACAATTCTTCGACTGTAAAACGTTATTCACACGACATACCATTGAAATTAGCAGAAACAAAACACGATAGCAACAATCGGCGGTTCGATCATGTTAGAAAATCATACATGTCTATTTCTGCCGTACCTCACTTCTGTGCTTCTAAATCTTTATTTTTAACAAGTATTTAAATGTAATAAACAAGTCTATTTATTAAAAATGTCTTCGGAAGATTGTGTAGATTTTGTGTTTTTGTGTTCTGTGCAGTAGTTTTTTTAAAATAAATAACAATGCCGTGATTTTTAATTTTATGAAAAAGTCATGTCAAAAGTGCAACATTGTGCAATGAATTGTTAACTCGTTTTAAAAAGCAAAGTATAATATTTTGTTTTGTGAATTACATTTATATTAGTTAACGTATTGTATAAATTATCATTCAATGTCTCTTGTGATGTGTAAATGAGTTCAAAATATGATGACCAACATTATGAATAAAATGTTTAATAACGGGAATGTACGCAATTGTCTTTTGTTACATACTTTTGTAGCGCTGGCCTATGTCAGCGCGTAGATACACATTACGGGGTCGCGCAGCTTGTTCAACTCGCTCTATCTCGAAAAGTATAATACCACAGGCAATATAACTATACAGACGAAATCTCGCGTGGGAATCAGAGGCGAACCCCAATGGATGCAGGCTTGAAAAAGCGGGCATCCACCGTATATTTATCCACTTTTAATTGATTTATAACAGTAAAGATGGCTCCCTTGAGCGTTCATTATGCCTCCTTCATTGCCAGTTGTAGTAATTTTTTGTTAAGTTACCGAAAAATACTTAAACGTTTACTGTTAATTAATTTTTCCAGAATCGGAATATACCGGGGATTTCGGTGTGTCCCCAATAATAGATATACATAAGTAGGTCTTTGAGAAATTTTCAGGCCTTTTCGACTATTTGACTGAAATATTATATATAGGTTCCTTTTGAGTCCTAAATAATAAATTGCTACTTTTTATCAGGATCTGTATTTTAATACAGAGTGTGTTACAAAGATGAGTCTCTCAAAGTTCAAAAAGTGTGTCGCTTAAATGGTTTAATGCATGCGGATGAAATTTTTACGGGTTCCTTTTATAATTGGAAATGAAGGCGTTATTGCGATAACTAGTATACAGGGCATATCACAAAGATAGGTACGTATACGGTATTTTACAAAAATAATTTAATTCATGGGCGTTGCCGTAATTGCGTGAAATAAAACAAAACGGTCAAATGCGAGTTTGACTCGCGCATAGGGGGTTCCGTACCACATACAACCGTGTGAATTTCTCACAGAACGCAAAAGCCTCAATAACTATGGTAAGGCTAACCCTTAAATAAATATCCAGAGGAGGCGATGGCCGAAATAATTAAGTGCGTATTGGTTATATAACTGATAAGGGATATAAAATTGTGAAATGCTTATCCGGTAAGTATTAGAAATTTGGATGTGCTCGGCAAAACATTTGCAGCATGCTGTATGTCTCTAAGATCGCTCCCCAGACGCGTATTTTCCAAGGTCGTCCGCTCCCCAGACGCGTATTTCCATAAGGGCGTCCTCTCCCCAGACGAGTATTTTTCCCAAGGTCGTCCGCTCCCTAGACGCGTATTTCCCCAAGGTCGTCTGCTCCCTAGACGTTTATTTTCCCCAAGGTATTCCGCTCGCTACACGCGTATTTTTCCAAGGTCGTCCGCTACCAGACGCGAATGTTTTCCAAGCCTGTCCACTCTCCAGACGCGTTTTTTCCTAGGTTGCCCGCTTCTCAGACGCGTAGCATTCCCGGAGCGATCTTAGAGACAACCTTTACTTATTTCTGTTTAGATTTCTTTATTTGTTTAAAACTTTCCTATCGTGCGCATTATACAGAAATTAAAAGACAGCGATTACTGAAAAAAAACATATATGCATGTTTTCCCCAAAGTCGTCGTCTCCCCAGACGACTATTTTTTCCAAGGTCGTCCGCTCCCCCAGACGCGTATTTTCCAAGGTCGTCCGCTCCCCAGACGCGTATTTTCCAAGGACTCGTCTTTTCCAAGGTCGTCCGCTCCCCCGATGCGTATTTTCAAGGTCGTCCGTTCCCCAGACGCGTATTTCCCAAGGTCGTCTGCTCCTTAGACGCTTATTTCCCAGGGTATTCCGCTAGCTAGACGCGTATTTTTCCAAAGTCGTCCGCTCCCCAAACGCCTTGGGGAAATACGTGTCTGTGGAGCGGACGACCTTGGAAAATACGCGCCTGGGGAGCGGACGACCTTGGAAAATACGCGTCTAGGGCGCGGGCGACCTTGGAAAAAATACTCGTCTGGGGAGAGGACGACTTTGGGTAAAAGATATATGTTTTTTTTCAGTAATCGCTGTCTTTTAATTTCTGTATAACGCACGATAGGAAAGTTTTAAACAAATAAAGAAATCTAAACAGAAATAAGTAAAGGATATTATTTTCCAATTATTTCTAACGACAAATCTTTTCTTCTTTTTGCTTAGGTTTCTTGATTTATTGAAAATGTTTTCCTATGCACATACGGGGATTAAAAACACAATGGGTTTTCAATTTTTTTGCAACTCGCCGTTCTTTTATAATTAAAAATTCTTTTGCATTGTGCCGACCTACTTATAAGTTATAACTATTAAGATTTGTGATTGTTCTAGACTGTATTTTTTTTAGAAAAAATAGATTTACGCATTGTAAAAGTAGGGTTTATCTAAAAACAGTACGAACTAAAAATATTACCTTTATACCAGTTGATCAGCACCGAGGTTTTTCGATTTTAAAAGTACCATTAATCTGTGGCAAAAACTTTCAACTGAGGGCAACGCATACCCAGATGGCTGCTTTAAGGCTGCGGCACCTCTGAAGTTCGCTATTGTTTTACTTGTTTTCACGAATATGGGTCAATGACCAATACATGATTTTACCCCTCCCCCTCCTACGTTGTCGATTTCTCAGTAACTATTTCCCAGCCCAAAGCTAAAATCATATGAACAATTTTTCAAGAAGCATAGCTCAAACTTCTCCCAAACCAAAATTTTCGTTGAGCCTTTGCTTACTACTATTATTTTAAAGAAACTGGGCATTTTACATTGTTCACAATGGCACGAATTTTTCTAATCTCTCTATTTAGTTGCCCAAAAATCAGAAAACAGCTACTTGTAATGTTGTAATATTGTATTATATAACTTTTCCAGGACCATAATGTACCTAAGTATTACTTGTATTTCCTTTCTTTTTTATATCATTAGTGGCGCTTGCAACCAAAGTGGCACCTTTCTAAAATATGAGACATATCTAGGGATAAAATTTTTATTAGACAAAATGAAAAGTTACCTATGCTCACATCATTTCATAACTTTGTCGTTAAATTACTGTGAACACCAACGATATAACTTTTCCTCAAAAGTAACTAGAAAAAAATGTATGTACACATTTAATTTGATAATAAAAAATGTTAAAATTTGTGAGATATTCTGGATGATAGTTTTAACGAATCCATGATTTTATTACAACCCACGCCCGTTAATAGTGTGTTCAAGATTTGCGAAATAACTGTCCATAATTTTTTTTTCAAATTAACCAACTTCACAAAAGGAAAAGCACAGTATGAAATAACATTTTTACGTATTTATAACGGAGGTTAATGGTAAACTTAATTTTGTTCAAATTTAGGTAACTTGTACACCGAAGTTCTAAACTTTGAAGTCGACGCAATTTTAAGGTATACTTAATAGGAATCTCTAATGATAATACATTAATAAATTGTTAATAGAGAATAATATTTTTAGTTATTTATTACCGAGCCTAATGATAAGCCTAATTGTGTTCGACTTTAAGTAATTTGTACAACAAAGATCTAAACTTTAATGTAAGCGCAACTTCTTATCAATTGTTTAATGTGAAATTGCGCCGACTTCAACGTTTAGAACTTCGGTGTACAAGTTACCTAAATTTGAACAAAATTAAGTTTACCATTAACCTCCGTTATAAATACGTAAAAACATTATTTCATACTTTTCAGATCTTTTCCTTTTGTGAAGTTCATTTTTTTGAATAAAAAATTATTTCTTTCTTTTTACTGCACCTATTTTCCCTCCCTTTTCATCTTACCTACCCCTCTTTAAATCCGTAATGTCCTTGTATATTTTCTGACCTCAATAACTCCGAAAATGACATATTAGTTAACATTTTTGAAAAAATTCCCACCCACTCCATTTACCTCTCCCCATCGTCAATGTTTTTAACATCCGTTACACAAAATTAGATTTTGTGACCTCAATATCCCCGAAAATGACACAATGGTTAACATTTTTGAATAAATTGCCAGTTGCTCCTTTTAATCCCCCCCCCCCCCGGTAATTTTCTTAACATCTTCTACAAAAAACTAGCTTTTCTGACATGAATAATCCCAAAAATTACACATTAGTTAACATTTGTGGACAAATTTGAAGCCGCTCCATTTAATCCCCCCCCCCTCCCCTCGTTAATTTTCTTAACACCTGTTACACAGAATTAGATTTTACGACCTCAACAACCCCGAAAAATGACATATTTAACATTTTTGGAGGAATTCCCAGCCGCTTCTTTTTATCTCCTCTCCCTCCCCGTTAATTTTTTAACACCTGTTCCATTAAATTAGATTTTCTGACTTCAATAACCCGAAAAAAACATATTAGTTAACATTTTTGGAGAAATTCTTAGTCGCTCCTTTTTGCCCCCACTCCCCGGTAATTTTCTTAACATCTAGACTTTCTTACCTCAATTACCCCGAAAATGACAAAGTAGTCAACATTTTCGAAAAATATTCCGCCGTTCCGGTTTTATCCCCTCTCACCCCCTACCCTTTATTTTTTTAAAGTTAAATACAGCAAAATCATCGGGCCGTCATTTTAAACACGACGGAGAAAAAATTATTGAAATCGGTGCCCCAATTACGACGTATAGGTACTGACAAAATTTGTCGATCTTCACGAGTTTTTTTTAGTTTTCATAATTTTTTTAGGTTTCCTCTCAGTTTAGCAAAAAAAGCCTTAAAATGGGACCATTCGGAAGAACTCATCTACAAAACAAAAAAAAATTCATCGAAATCGGTGAATCCGTTCGAAAATTATGCGCGAACATCCATAAAAAAAAGCAAGGGCTCGAATTGATAACCTCCTCTTGTGAAATCAGTGAAATAAAAATAAAAAACGTAACCATTCTACTTTATCTATGGATTTAAATTATGTATTTGCGGTACAAACGAATTTTTTTCTGTATGACTTTAAGTGTTTTAAAAACTGAAGGTACAAAAATCATTTGTCGCAGTAGCGTAATTGCCAGTATCAGTTTATACACAATGTTATTCGCAGGATAAAACTGAACGGCGCGGCGAACAGGTATCAGTAGAAAAGTAGTGGTGTTCGTTAAAAATGTTTAGCAACGTCGACAAGATTTGACCGAGTGATCGCCAGGCGTATAGTGCAAATTTCCACTTAATTTATTGGCGTTTGAATTGGTATCGCCATCTTACGACAAGGTATCGATCTAGTTGGCCTCTTGTATTTAAAGTTTAGTCTGTATAGTTATATTGCCTGTGATAATACCAACAAATCTGAAATTTTCCAGAAAACTTCTTTCAACCATACAGAACAACTTTCTCGCTGAAAGTTTTCTGAGACTGAAACTTCGCCGTTGACTTTTTTCTTTCGAAGTTCGAAAAACACGATTTCGAACGCGCAATTAGTATTTATTAATTAGTATTTAATCAATTCAAAATTAACGATTGTTAATCATCCCATCGTCTTCCGACATATCGCAATGTATATTTGCGCCGCGGCGAACAAATTCTGAGATATAAAAAGTGGTTTTTAATTTTTTTTGGAAAAAATATTCACTTTACAAAAAAAAATTATTTACAAAAAACATACGCAATTTATGGCTCTATAAGCTAGTATTTTTTAAAAATTTAAATTCTGAAAAAAGAAATTTTCATGCCTTTCACCTTTGCCCGGCCAACTTCTATGGCATTTCGAGCGCAAGTCCGGTTTTAGAATCCGACGCCTCAATTGGCTCCTCCTTCATGCAAGAGACATTAAATGGAGAAAAATATTTGGATCTTCTAAGAAATGAAATGGTCCCGGCTCTTGCACAACTATTTCCAAATAATCGTAAGTAAGTGTTGTTACTTTATTTGACCTGTTGTACTCATTATTTGAATATAATTTTTTAGGCAATAATCAAACACCAAATGATGAAATATGGTTTCAGCAGGTGCCCCACCGCACTATGCCCATAATGTTCGGCAATATCTCGATGATGTTTTTTTAGAAGATGGATTGGACGTATGTGTACAATCGAGTGGCCAGCTCGGTCTCCGGACTTGACGGCCTTCGACTGCTTCTTGTGGGGCCACCTCAAAAATGTTGTTTTCAAAAGTAAGTCAAATGACCTCGATGATTTAAAGTTAAGGATAAAAACAGAATGTAGAAGAATCGATGAAACTAACATTCTTCTAAACGTTTTGCATGTTTTCCGCAGTATTTGGCTTATTGCCAAGAAGTAAATGGACAACATTTTAAACATATGATTTAGTTTTCTTCATCAACGTTTAAATTATTTCCTCCTGTATTGTTTATTCTTGTACTAAATATCCAAATATAGCAGGCCCGGATTGGAACAGGCGAGCGGGCGAGAAAATCTCGGTGGGCCGCCGCACTGTGAACCTTTTTCGAAAACTAGGTGGTCAAAACTCATTTCAAGATAAGGTAAAAGCAATGAGGTCACCTTATTAGGCATACCTTAGGTAATTCAAATTCACAAAGTTATTGTATTGATGTAGATACTTATGAAGATACAGGTAGACAAAGTGCCCTTAAATATTGCGGTACCTATTCAGTCTGTGTTTGCATGGCGGTGCAAGCTATCGTATGTGTATAAGGTGTATTGTGAAATAGATTTTACAAGGGACAATAATCGCGATGGATGTAGTAACTACAGGTAAGGTTGCATTATTTGTAATATGTGTTTCGGTAAATTAGTATTAGCTGTTTAAAATAATTTGCTTTAAAAGATGGTAATTTTTTTTTCACTATAAAAAATATGAAAGCGAAACTTCTGTAGACTGGAACTTTATGTGTCCCATATTGTCCCAGAGTAGTTTTTAGCTTATTGTGTAAAAAAGTGTCTAGTTTTTTGCTATATATAACTCATTTTGCGATTTGTTGCGAAAAGCTAAAATTTTCCATTTGTTTAGAAACAATACACAAATTGTCAAGAAGGGAGTTTTTTAACATTTATAATTGACAAATTTAAAGTCAGTAATTTGTCCGAAGATGACAGAAATAGTGTTAAAGCAACTATAAAAAGTTTCTCAGTAAAAATAAGTGAAAGATGGGAGAAGTCTGCACGCAAAGTAGAACTTTTTAAAGCGAAGTAAGAAGAATGGCTAAACGGTAGTGATTTAGAAGTACTAATAATAGCTTATAGTGATATCCAGCCATCTACTTCTAGTGTGGCAGGTTCAACAAAGAGCTTTGAGGTGAAAAAACGAAAAAGAGGAAAGTTCAGCATTTGTTAAAATCAACCAGCTTTCAAGAATTTACCTTTGCAACTGAAGTAGCTGTTCGTTCTGAAGGCAAAAGGGATGCGGCTAGTATTATTAAGGAGTTAGCTTCGGCTTCTCTAAAAAGAGCTACTGAAATAAAACAGTTACGCTTACAGGAACCTGACATGGGTGTATATAGTTCCGAAGAAGCACTCGATTTGTTTGTGGACTGTAAATTAACTACACATTCTTACAAATTAATAAGAAAACGAGCTATGAGCGCCGGTCATTTGTTGTATCCTTCCTATTAAAGTTTACAAAAGTCAAAAACAGCTTGTTGTCCCTCCGAAGAATTTGTGATGGTTACTGAAACTAGTGCTGAAATATCGCTGCAGGCTATGTTAGATTTGACTGTTCAACGACTTGTCACGGTTCAAGAAATAGTTATAAAGCATTTGCTGTCATTAAAGGTCATCAATTTTAATTTGATTAGTAAATGGGGTTGTGATGGAAGCTCGGGCCATAGCCGCTATAAACAGAAATCCTCGGACCAAAGCAGTGATGATGAGTACTTGTTTGTTTTTTGTTTTGTTCCCATTACAATGCACGCGGTAGAAGATAATAATATGTACGCATGGCAAAATCCAAGAACATCATCAACAAGATTTTGTCGCCCAATAAAATTTTTATTTTCTAAAGAGACCAGCGAAATGACTCGTAATGAAACCAAATTAATTGAAGACCAAATTAAAAATTTAAGACCTACAAAGATAACTGTTGAAGATTCAGAAATAACTATCCACCATCAGATGTTATTAACAATGGTCGACGGAAAAGTGTTTAATGCCCTAACTGAAACTCGATCCAGTCAAACCTGCTACATTTGTGGAGTCACGCCTAAAACGATGAATTTAGATCATACAATAGATTCACAAGATAAACGAGAAAATTATAGTTTTGGCATGTCGACCTTACTTGCTTGGATACGAAGTTTTGAGTGTTTGTTGCATATTAGTTAATATGTAACAAACACTCAAAACGGCTTAATATAAAAACCTGGCAAATAAGAACTGAACCTTGCGCAAGCTGATATGAAGCAAAGAAAGGCAGAGATACAAAAGCAATTTAAGACAGAGATGGGTCTTCTAGTAGACAGACCAAAACCAGGTTTTGGCTCCACAAATGATGGGAACACGGCCAGAATATTTTTTAGAAATCCACGAAAGAGTGCAGAGATAACCGGATTAGATGAAAATCTTATAAAAAGATTTAGCGTTATTCTTCAAGCACTGTCGTCTGGCCATGAGATAAATATTGTGGAATTTGAAAAATACGCTGCTGCAAATAAGGCATTATATTTAAGTCTTTACCCTTGGTACTATATGCCTGTTACCGTGCACAAACTTCTTTTACACAGTAGTGACATAATACAACATAGTATATTGCCTATAGGGCAATTATCTGAAGAGGCCCAAGAGGCCCGAAATAAGGACTGTAGGCGGTTCAGAGAATTTGACGCTCAGAAACCGTCTCGTACTGCCACAAATAAAGACCTAATTAGAATGCTGTTAATAACATCTGATCCTATAATAAACTGTTATAGAGAACTTCCAAAAAACTCTGCTGGGTCGATACCAGCTGAGGTTTCAAATCTTTTAAAGAGTTCAGATATTCCATCACAACCCCAGAGTTTTAGTAATTTGTCCAATAAGGACGATGCTGATACTTATATTGTTCAGGAATCTACAGAATTCGAAGTAGATGATACCGAATATGACAGCGATTGATTTTTAGTTACTATTCAGACCTTGTAAATATAGTGTAAACTAAAATGCGTAATAAGTATAAACACTAAATTAGGATTTCTTTGTTTTTCGGATTTACTTCATATTTAGAAAGAGTTTTTATATTGTTTTATTCAATTTTCAATATTTGTACCTTTTGATATCTTTTCACAAAGTGTAGAACAGCTTTCGTGACTAAATACATACACAATAAGGAATAAACTACCTAATACTATGCTATTCTTACTTTTTACATTAGGACAAGAGCTACTTGTTTGTAGTCAACACTTAGAATTTATATGTAAATATTGTATATAATAATAATATGCTCATGTAAGTTTCACAAAGTATATACTTAAATAAATTTTAAATAAATTCTGTCGATGCATTAAGATGTTTTGTTTTCTTCCTATTACACATACACACATCGTTTTAATAAGTTTTTACCAACATTTTAGTATTTTTACCTTTTGAACCCCTTGGAAAATTTGAGTGACGACGCCCATGCGTAGAAACTATATAATGATGAATAAACTACTTAAGTACATACTCTAAGACCGTATTTTGGTCATTAAGACTTAATACGAGTTTTGTCCACCTAGCTCTCGAAAACGGTTCACAGTGCGCCGGTCCGAAGGGGCCGGTGAGGTAGAAGGCCTGGCCACTTAGACTCTATCCCACTTCGAAACTTCGAATCATAAGATTTCCCAACCCCAAACATAAAAAGGAAAAACCTTGAAAAAGATGTAAATTATTATTTACATATTAATTTTTACTTTTTTGTTTTTTACATTAAATATTATATTTCTCAATATAATTACCTCATGTGTGAAATAAAATTAAAATAAAAACTTTTTGGGGCGTTCCGCTATGTGCGTATTTATATTTGGTTATTATTCAGTAGGAATGTGCAAAGCAAACGATCAAACGTATCAAAATTGTTTGATTTACAATTTGTAAATTACAAACCAAAACTCAGAAATTGTTTCAATAATTATTAATACAAAATTTCCCACTTTTGTTTAAAAAAAACAGGAAATCTTCCCAGTTTCGTTAAAGAGTCAGGAGGACACTATTATTCAGCTTCGCTCGGATATCGCCAGCCTTCAAAAAAGCAGGGAAGAATTTGAGGTTAAGTTGGATAATCAGGAGCAGGCAGCACGTAGCATGAATATCCGCATATTCGGTGTGGCATCTGGAGATGGTGAAAATACCCGCGAAATAATTCTAAATTTATTTAATAAAAAATTAAAGTGCGGTATAAAAGACTCTCAAATTAAAAAATGCCACAGAATCAGCTCGAAAATTCCAAGCGATAAGCCACCAGCCATCTTGGTCAAGTTTTTATACGATAGCGACCGTTCCGCCGTCCTAAAAAATCGTAAACATCTTAAAGGCACCGGAATTAGTATCAAAGAGGATTTGACTAAATTTCGTCTCGAATTGTTGGATGCGGCAATCCAAAAATTCTCACTGAAATGTGCGTGGTGTTTAAATGGTGTCGTGTATGTAAAACATCAAGATGCGGTGCACCGCATAAATAAAAAGAGTGATCTTAGGGTTATCTAAATAAGAATGTGTTAAAACTCATTTTAAGGTGGTTATTCCGGTCGTGGGGTTGTTCAATTATAATTATTGTATATTTGCTAGTCCCCGGTCTTGTTTTTCTTTTCCTTTTTGTGCTATACATAAATTTAAGTGCATACAGGAATATGTATAGAATAAAGGAGATATCTACACAGGTAAATTACTTTCACTGCAAATGCACTGAATTTTAGTTTTAATTCTGCTATTATTATTTTTGCCATTTTCGAGGCTTACAAGAACATACAAAAATTTATTTAGTAATTGACGAATGTGTTCTTTGTGTTTTTTTTAGTGTTTTTATTATCTGCTTGTGTCATTAAAACATATACTTACATCGCCTATAAGATAAATATAAAATAATCAACCTGTTATATACATATTAACTTTTTATTCAACGTGGAAATAAGCATCCTTGTTTATATATACTTTTTTCGCATTTATTGATTTGTTTAATCTTTAAACATTGCCTTCATAAAATAATGTATTTTTATTTTTCGTAAAATCAAATAAGGTAAACACTATATTTGTTGAGCATTTAGCTATATTAGGGAAAGGGAAAAATAAATGAAAGGAATACAATACTGCCATATACGTTTCTGTTTTCTTTTCTTTTGTCTTAGTACACTTCTCGCCTTCTTTTTTTGTTTTCTTTTTGCACCGTAACACCACAGCTGTTCATTTTTATGGGTTTGGATATGAGTTTTCTGAAAACTATAGTATTATGGATAATTTTTTTTTTAAATAATGTAGGAAAGCTTATTAATGTAAGAAAACTGATTACGGTAGTGTTTTGTTTTTTGTTTTATTATATAATAAGTTTTGTTAGTTTGTTTTTTTGCGGAGATATGTGTTTGAGTATGGTATACTCCAGGGCATTGCGTTGGGACTGCGCGGGGATAGGTATGTGTCAGGGGCGGCTACACGATATTGCTCCCGATGGCTGATGACGAGAATGCGGACAGGCCTGCATCTGTTGCTGACTATGAATCGAATGTGAGCTTTTCCAGTGTGAGATGCTCAAATACACTGAGTATCGCACACTTAAATATAAGATCAATGAATACTGGCTTTGATGAGTTTCTTAATTATATTAATGACTACAGGTTTGACATAATTGCTCTAACAGAAACGTGGCTGACAGAGAACGACTCAAATGTAGCTTTTAGCATACCAGGATACAAACTGATTAGAACTGACAGGGATGGCAGAGGCGGTGGTGTGGCGTTTTACATCAAAAATACTCTCCAATTTAAAAAAGTTGAAATTGACTTCGATTCTCATAACCTGTTCGAACATATAAGTATCACCATGAAAATAAGGAATAACAGTTATTTAATAACTTGCATATACCGCCCACCCTCTCAAAGCGCCGCCCAATTTGTTGACAGTATCGAGGAACTTTTTGCACAATCGATTCCTTTTTATGATTATGCTTTAATTACAGGAGATATGAACATAGATTTTTTGGAGGAGTCACCTCCAAAAACCAGGCTTGAAAATCTTTTTCATACTTTCAATCTTTCACAAATTATCCAAGAGCCTACCCATATAAATTTAAATGAAAACAGGTACTCTTTAATCGACTTATTTGCTGTAAGCGATAGTCTTCATTATCTTCAATCACACTCAATCCCAGTATCTGAGTCGTTGTCCAACCATAATATTATTTGTGCCTTATTCAATATACCAAAACAGGGAAAGGAAACTAAATTTCTTCAATTTCGGAATTACAGTAATATTAATATGGAACTGTTTTATAGCGACGCTGGTGAAATTGAATGGCATCGTATTTATAACAAGCCAAATGTAAACGATAAAATAAATTTCCTTAATAATAATATCCTGGGTCTATTAAATAAACATGCTCCCATTCGTACTAAAAAAAAAATTGATAAACCATTTATTCCGTGGATAACTGACAATATAAAATTATTAATTAAACTTAGAGACAAGGCTCATCGAAAATACCTAAAAAATAGAACACCCGCTCGTCTACAGTACTATAGAGAACTACGAAATTTTACTAAACACTCCATAATCAGAGAAAAAATTACGTATTTTACTCAGCTATCCTCAAAAAAAGGGAAAGAATTTTGGGACACTTCAAGAAAGCTTAATCTGACTAAAAATAAAAAAAATACCGAACTACCAGAAGAAATTTCAAATGCAACTGATGTAAATAATTACTTTCTTGCATGCACCGCGCAAACAGAGACGACCTCCTTAAACAAAATTAATTTTTATAATTCAAACAGACATCCTAATGTTAAAAGCGACCTTGACTTTAATTTAATTGATAAAAACTCGCTTATACTAATTTTAAATAAAATAAATACAAATGCTGTAGGAGAAGACCATATATCCATAAAGGATTTAAAAATTTGTCTGCCTTTTTGCATTGATCCACTAATAAATATTATAAATAGTTGTATCTTAGATAAAACTTATCCAGAAATTTGGAAAAAAGCAGTTTTAATTCCATTGCCAAAAATCCCAGATCCAAAGGGATTGAAAGACCTAAGGCCAATTAGTATTTTATCCGTTATTTCAAAATTAATAGAAATACACTTATATAACCAAATACTAATGCATGCAAATACCTTTAATCTTATTCCAGATTGTCAATCGGGGTTCCGACAAAACTTTAGTACTACTACCAGTTTAGTTAGTCTTTTGGATAACGTTCGTTTTAATGACGACAAAAAAAAGATCACTTGCTTAACCCTATTAG
Organism: Philopedon plagiatum; assembly: GCA_963971165.1. Classification (NCBI taxonomy): domain Eukaryota; kingdom Metazoa; phylum Arthropoda; class Insecta; order Coleoptera; family Curculionidae; genus Philopedon; species Philopedon plagiatum. The sequence continues at coordinate 56,638,578 of OZ020190.1, forward strand.
ATTTTAGTAAAGCATTTGACACTATTAGTCACAATATGTTACTAGCAAAATTACATTACTACGGTTTTTCTGAAAATTCGATAAATTTTTTTAAAAGTTTTCTTTCAGATAGAGGTTGTTGTGTTGCTGTCAAAAGGAATGATAATGTTGATAAATCAGACTTTCTTCCCATCTCCAGTGGCGTACCACAAGGTTCAATCTTATCGCCTTTGTTATTCTCCCTGTATGTCGCTGATATGAAGGAATGTGTTCAGTTTGCTAAAATCCAGCAGTATACTGATGATTCGCAAATATATATTTCCTTTGCAATTGAAAATCTACAAAGGTCCCAAGAAAACCTAACATCGGATTTAAATAAAATTAACCAGTTCTCAAAAGATCACAACTTAAAACTGAATGCTTCTAAAACACAAGCTTTAATTTTCAGTAGCGATAAAAATAAGAGACAATTGGCATCAAATAATTTTAAAGTTTATATAGGTGACGATCAAATTTCACTAGTGAAAGAGGCAAGAAATCTTGGAGTAATTTTTGACTCACTGCTTAGTTTTGAACCTCATATTAATAACAAATTGAAAGTAGCATATCTGCGTCTTAAAACACTTTATCGCATGAAAAAATACCTTCCGTCCACAACAAAATATTTTCTTTGTGAAAGTTTAGTTATTTCTTTGCTTGATTACGGAGACTGTGTTTACGGTGATTCATTATCGTGCCAGGTCTCTAACAAAATTCAAAAGCTGCAAAACAGCTGTATGCGATTCTCTTTTAATATACCTTATAGAAATCATATAACACCGTATTTAAATAATAAAAATATCCTAAACATGAAAAACAGAAGACGTTATCATATGCACCTACTTGTTTATAAAATTATTAAATCCGGTAAACCACCCTACCTAAGCAATGTTTTAAATTTATTTACGCATAACCATGTGACAAGAAACACACATATTTTTCAAATACCTCATCATAGAACATCAAATTTTCAAAGATCATTTAGCTATGTGGCTCCGCAATTATGGAATGAGCACCCCAATTATGTCAAAAATTTATCTTTTAAAAAGTTCTCCAATTATATTAAACAAACCTTAATGCAACAACAACGGAATGCCGTCTAATTTCTCTCTTTGTTATGCACGCCTGTTCGATACCCGCTCCGTCGCTCCCCACCTCTGCTCCCGCTGGCGCGCGCCTGTCTCCCTGCGTTTCATCGCCTTGCACCTGGACAAACTATAGTATTAGAATGCATTTTGTATGTTGTCAATAGGATTAAGACTATTATTACTTCTCTATTATCAGACCAATTGCCGTTTATATTATATTAAATTTAAAATTCACAGTAAGTGGGACTGGGCTATGCCTTGCGTGCCAAATGGTATGCACGGCACCATCGGTTCATCAATAATCGCAGCTCAGCCCCAATTTGTCTGCTTCAATAAGTTTATGCTATTTTAATCTAATTATGTAAATTGATTGCTGACAAATAAAATGTTTTGTATTTGTATTTGTATTTGTAAAGAAATCCCAGAAAACGGAAAATTCCCCGCGGGTTGGCAACACTGGGCCGTACAAAACTAAATCCTCGATTAGTGATTCCTCGTCAGCGAAGAATTACTAGACCGACGCACAGTGTAACGAAATCGAAAATTCGTGGACATTGTTCCTTTATTTCAGTTTTGCAAAAATTGAGGCGTATAAGAACATTGGAGTACGTTATTACTGGACTAAATTTAGACCTACGTGTAGTACCTTACTAGGTATCGGTCGCTCAAAAAAAAATTTTTTTTTCGACAAAATAAAAAAATACTGTTTTCGGTTTAAAGTACCTAACTAAGTTTAATAGACGTAAATACTAATTATAAAAAACATACTACACCTGAGCTGGAGACTAATCTATCTGAATTGTCTTCCTCAACGTTAGTTACTTTAAAAAGTGTTTGGGTTTCTGAGAACAAATAATTTTGTTCGCCGTTTATTTCGGTCTAATAAAGGAAATAAGGAGATTTAAAGAAATTAACAAGTAGTGCAGTATGTCTTCAATATTCTGGGTCCGTCCTCGCTTTCGCGCATAATGTTCTCGGAATTTACGAAACTCTTTATTTCTAGCTTTTGATGCCTCTTCAGATAAATGTCCAATTAGAATATAGGAAATGTTTTCGCAAATTGCTGCCCCATGTGTTAATAACATGTGAACACTTGATGGCATATAGTACCAACTATATAATGACACGTACAGCTTTACAATATGTGTCAAATATTCTCGAAAAGTATCAACATTTAAGTTTTGACCCGAAGAAAGGGCTTAAAAAATTACAGAAAATTTTTTAATTAAATTTTTGTTCATTCCAGTGATGCTGCTGATTTTTCGTAATGTCGGAAAAAAGTTCCAGCAGTATTGCCGTCGTTTGTAGTGCCCTCACTCTGTTTGGCAACGTCTATTATAATTAGTATCGCAAGTTCATTTTGTATTTTCTCTTTTCTTTGCTTCTTATTACTTTCTTTTCACCCTTAGTGGCATCCTTAATTAAATTACAAAGCGTACTTAATGAGTTAACTTATTACCTACTTCTTAGAATAAAATAATGTTTAATAAAGGTATTTTTAAAACTATGTAGGTAGGTACATAGATTCATGAATATTTTATCATTATTATTATATATTATTCTAGACACTTTTCTTAGTAAAAGTTAAATTAGTTAAAATTTACTTGTAACTTCTTAGAAAATTTAATATGATTAATAATATACCTGGAAAATCTTCAAAGCGGCTTTAAAAAGCGACTTTGGATTACGGCATGTGCGACATTACTAAAAAGAAAATATTCTTTTTTTCAATAATCGGACAAAGTTGGATGAGATTTTTGGATATTCCTAATGTATAAGAGCTGCGTAATCTAATGTATGTGACAACTTGGGCATATTTAGGCATTTTTTTAAAAACCACACCAAACTTCGTTTTTTCTTCGACTAGGACCATGGTTCTTTAAAATTCCATAATATGGAATTATGTAAGTAAACTTCACAAGTATTTCCACTAAAATTTGGAAATATCAAGAGTAGTTAGCATACCATAGCTACAGCAAAACTGCTTTCAAATTTTTTATAGAACACCTGAATTTTTTAAAGTTGGACTTATTTTCGCATCTTTTTTATTGCTCTCAGAAAAGTCAAGTTTCTGTTTAAAAGGAAGTACTTTACGGTGATACATCTGAAAAAACTAGTAAATGACTAAACTCCAGACATTTTACGAATAATCTAGAGACAAAACAAATTAAAATTCGATAGTCGCTGTTTTGCCCTATGTCCACGAAATATCAAATCTGTTACACTGTGCGATGCAATCGCGTTCAGTGCTGCCAATGCAATCATCCAACTTTCCCCACTTCGAGTGTCGAAAATACCCGCACTGACCTTAAATTACCCGCGACACTGAAAAACCTAAATATTTGCTAAAAGGATTTTTGAAAAAAATTATATTTTATGTTCGAATATTAGGATATAAATTTACACGTCGAAACTGTAGGTAGAACGTAGAACATTGTTCCACATTTGGCAATTCGTTGTGCGTCAAAACCGTGTTTTTTTAAATAAAGTCAAGCGCAAGATGTAATAGATTTTAAAGCCGAAAAAAGTGACACATTGAGAAAGCTTCTTAGTTATTAACTATATTTTTTTTTACAATTACATTTTATTTTTATTGTTTAAGGCTAACAGAGTATTCTTTTATTTTTGGGTTTTCTGTTTTGTATATCGTTTTGTTTGTAAATCATATGAATATATTTATGTTCAACATAATAGTTACTCTTTTAATTTTAAATTTAAATGTTAAACGTCTTAAACTCGTTTGTATTGTATTTGCCTTCCAAGAGTCCCAAGGAGGCTGCGCCGACTGGAGGCCGGTCTGAACTCAGCTCGGTAAAAAAAAATCTGTCAATGCGGCCCTGAAATATAGTATAGGGTTTAAACTTTTCCAGTTTGACGAAATTGTTTTAAAACTTGATTTCTGTCAGGATATTTGTCATTAAAAATATTACAAACGTCTTGTTGCGTTCGCATTCTGTCCCCATAACTAGGGTTGCCAGACGTCCGGGAATTCCGGGAAAATCCCGGAATTTGTTAGGTCGTCCCGGATCCAGGAATTTTACTGTACTATCCCGGAAATCTTTAATCAAACAAAAATAAACAACTTGCAGCTGAGCTGCAAATTCGAATTAATTCCAGTTAGACTTGCTCAGAATTTTTGTCCTTTTTGAAAGGGCCTGAAGACGACAAATTGTTAAAACTTGCCAAGTCTAGCGATAAATATAAGTAGTATTTGTAAACGATGTTACCGTCGTTCTTTTGGCCAAGCACATAGGTAAATTTTTTGAATACACCATAGAGCGTTTTTTTTTTTGGTTAACAGGACGTCCCGGAAATTAGTCTTTCGAATCTGGCAACCCTACCCATAACCCAGTATTATTAAAATTTCAATCCTTGGGGTTTCCGTTAAATGATCCATTTTTTGTAAATAAACGAAACTGACAATGTCAGACATTTCAGGTAAACTTTCGTGTACAGGTATTTTAAGGTAAATACAATAAAATAACGATTTTTGACCACCATTTTCTCAAAAACTGTTAACTTTTAGATAAAATGTTTCCAATAAGAAGTATTCGGAATTTTAAGCTGAATTCGAAAATCCAATAAAATATAGAGCGTTCCGTTTAAAAAAAGTTCCTGTCGCTTTCAGGAAAACGATAAACTTGACAACAATGCGGAACTCACCATTGGATCGGGCGTAATTTCGTACCTAAGTGTACAAAAGTTCATAAAAATCGGATGAACGGTTTGCAACATATTTCGAGGTTTCCATATTTTTGTTACACACTGTATACTCCATACGTCAAAATTAATTGAACTTTTTAGTACTTTATGCCTTATTTAGACACAAAATTCTTAGTGATGGCTCGATGGGAAAAAGAGTCATTTCTTTAAAAAAAGTAATCTTTCAAGATATGTTTTGTAAAAGCTTCAAAATAAAGGAGACAAAATATGATCTTTGCGTTTTAAATATAGATTATCGGAAACCAATTGTGTATATAAAGTTGCCTATACTAACCACATCTAACCCGAATCGTTTGTCTATTATGTAAATAAACTGCTGGACACTCGAAAAGCACCGATCGATTTTTCTTGCATTTTTTGATAGAAGATTTCGCACAAACTACACAATATTTTGAAATGCGGTTTTCAGTACTTTGAAGTCTTATCCCTTTGTGATTCTGTCGAAGTCGCGAGAAATTTTAACACTTCATAAACAACTTATACAGGGTGGATAATAACAGATTGAAAATTTTGCTTATTTTCATTCTTAGCGCGAATTTTATTCAGTTGATATTTTTTTCAAATTTACTGACCATACGAATCCTTATTTTAAACGTCAAAAACAACTTTGCCCGATTTTACTTTTCTTCTCTGTTTTTGAAGATACAGGGTGATTTCTAATTTGTCGTCAATATTTTGAATATGTGAGTATCAATTAACATCTGATGATTAATTTACAAGTTTTTTGACACTAAACGACTTAGTTTAGATCAAAAAACATAGGACCTTACGCACTTGATATTTAAGATATACAGGGTGTCTTCAATCGGCCATTTAGATTTAAATTTCCAAAGGTAATGTTAAATTTTTGTATTGGATGACAAAACATCTATCCGTGATTTATGTATACTGGTACAATCATTATGATTATAATACTGAAAGGGTTTTTTTAATTTTCTGATTCCTGAAAGGTTGTAGACGCTACAGGGTGATACATATTTTAGTATTGTTTATGAGTTTTAATGACCCATAATAAGTGATGTATTCTTTTACTTTTTGGATGTGTATAATTTATTTAGGAAAATTCAGGTTTGTACTACATTGTATACAGGGTAATTCAAATTTCAGCCTAATATCTAGTGGGACCTCCCCGTGCGTTGATAACGGCCTGACATCGCCGTGGCATACTTCTCACTAATCTCTGAATTAAATCCTGGGGGATATTTTCCCACTCATCCTGTATTACTACAGCGAGTTCCTCTAAAGTCTCAGGAGCGTTTATTCTTGAGTTGAGTTACCGTAGTAACTGACACGTTTAGGTAAAACTATGTAATAATTAAGTTACGCGTGTAATGACGACTCACATTGTACAGGACTGTACAACCTATGATAAATTTGTTAAGAATTTAATTTATTCAACTTATTTTAACACAACCCTTCTTTTAGAGGAAGACGTAGAGCTAAATGCCCTCGCTTGTTACTTGAACATCTAAATAATTTAAATTTGTTGTTTTCCGAAAATTGTGGGCCTGACTTCATTTTAGTGAATGCAAGACCACCAAATTTAAATTACCCTGTATAAAATGTAGTACGAACCTGAATTTTCCTAAATAAATTATACAAATCCAAAAAGTAAAAGAATACATCACTTATTATTGGCCATTAGAACTCATAAACAATGCTAAAATATGTATCACCCTGTAGCGTCTACAAACTTTCAGGAATCAGAAAATTAAAAAAAAACCCTTCAGTATATAATGATAATGATTGTACCAGTATACATAAATCACGGATAGATGTTTTATCATCCAATACAGCCAGTTCGAGCGGAAAATAAAAAATTAACATTACCTTTGGAAAGTTAAATCTAAATGGTCGATTGAAGACACCCTGTACATCTTAAATATCAAGTGCGTAACGTCCTATGTTTTTTGACCTAAACTAAGTCGTTTAGTATCAAAAAACTTGTAAATTAATCATCAGGTGTTAATTGACACTCACATATTCAAAATATTGACGACAAATTAGAAATCACCCTGTATCTTCAAAAACAGAGAAGAAAAGGAAAATCGGGCAAAGTTGTTTTTGACGTTTAAAATAAGGATTCGTATGGTCAGTAAATTTTGAAAAAATATCAGCTGAATAAAATTCGCGCTAAGAATGAAAATTAGCAAAATTTTCAATCTGTTATTATCCACCCTGTATAAGTTGTTTATGAAGTGTTAAAATTTACCGCGACTTCGACAGAATCACAAAGGGATAAGACTTGAAAGTACTGAAAACCACATTTCAAAATATTGTGTAGTTTGTGGGAAATCTTCTATCACAAAATGAAAGAAAAATCGATCGGTGCGTTTCAAGTGTCCAGCAGTTTAGATATATCTGCTGTTTGCGTAGAGTTCGGTTTTGATAATAGTGTAATTTGGGTGTAATTATTAGTGTTGGGATCACTCGAGTGAAAAATAACCTATCATCCGGTTCAATAACCTGAATCATCCGGTTATCATCGGTTATAATTCGAGTGACGAAAATTCGGTTTTTATTTTCCAACACGTCTCCAATTAGTTGTTGCCCGCATGCCAATCACTCGCTGCGGCTGGCGACGTGGCGACTACACCGAGTGGTTTCGGTTTTCGGTTGTTATTGGTGTTCACTGTTATTCATAAATTCATAACTCGTATTGTATGTGGGCCGCATTTATGTTAGATATTATTCAAATACTGCATTACGGGTTGCCTGTGTAGGACTTATTATTTAGATCGTCGGCGTTCGGCGTCGTTGTTGTTTGTTTGTTTTTTTAAAGCGGCAGATATATTTTGTAAAGTATTATGTCCATTAAGAACCATTGTTCGGCTCGACACAAAGCACAACGGAGACTAGACTGACGATAAAGATAAATAAAAATATTGAATTCTAAGAACTTTTAACTAACCCTTTGCTTCAACACCGATGTACGTAAACATTCGCATTCGAATTCGTGTGAAAAACCGACGAGTGATAAATTAGTTTTTAAAATAAAATCATTTGAATTCTCAGTAGTCAGTAATTCCCAATACAAATGCTGTAGATGAACGATGAACCGCCAATCGCCAATATTAATATTAGTATTCGAGTGAAAAACTGGTTATCATCCGGTTTTTAAAATCACTTGAATACTCGGTAGTCGGTTATTAAAATAAGTCGGTTATTCCCAACATTAGTAATTATTGTTATTAAACAATGAAATTTCTTAGTAACTACCCTATAAGTATATAAAAATGAGAATCAGCTCTCTAACCACCTGACGATACCTTATACTATAAGGATATGAAACAAATAATGTTAAAACAGCTATTCTCCGGGCTATATGCCCCTCCGAGCGCTGGATTACATACCAAAATTTGCCGTATTTTGACTAACACTGTTAGACAACAAAATACTTGGTTTGACTGCAAGAAACTACCAGGAAGAAGGAAGCTTTTTCTCTAGTTAGGATGTCGTTACCTGCATACCGGTTTCGAACTCTTTAGTTCTCGTCAGTACAGGATAAACGAACATACCTACCTTCCGAAACAGCAATCCTTAAAGCTAACCACTCCGACTGCAGTTTCAAGCAGTCGGAGTAGAGTTTACCGTGAGGTAAAATATTACAACAATGAATGAGGTCTACTTCCTTTGTCAGGAGTACATGTACCCTATAAGTACTTCATTGTGCCAATATGCAAAAATACCACTGCCACTGCCCCGATCAATCCCGTTTTTATGTGTCAAGAAAAACCGAAGGCAGAAGAATCGTGCAAAATTAAAAACTTCACATAAAGTTCATGAAATATGTATATCGCCTAATTCAAGTTAGCATATTTTGCTATACGTTTATCTTTATGGTACATATAATAAATCCTAACGAAAGTTTGAAGACAAATATTGAGGTCACGATATACCACTGTCAAAGTATAGAGTAAGATTAATGAAAAGAAAAAAACTTGTTTGAAGCTTATTAGCACAAAACAATTAATATTTATTAAACTAATGCCTTTAAGCTTTTACTCCTTTAAGTTCTGCAGATGTAGGAAAAGTAAGGATTTGCAGAAAAATAAGTGGTCATCAAAAATGCATCAACTGTCGGTAAATTATTCGATTGCCCTTTCGGTAATTGTTGAACAGTCTTTTTAGTTAAATGTAATGTTTATTATCCACGAAATGTCCCAATCTTTGGACAACAATCAAGAAAATTCATTAACATTCGAATTTATAATACCATAGCCGTAACAATTTCGTTTACATATCTTGTGACGTCACAACCAACAGGATCACGTTTTCCAGTTTAGTACTTCGTATGAAAATTTGTAATAGAAAATCTTTGTTCTTAATAAAACCAACATAAATGGTTGGCGCTGACTATCTGAAAGCGGGCACCTGCTTTTACTGTGTTTCGACAACAAGGGTACAAACACAATGAAACGCAGGCGTCTGCTTTTAGGTAGTTGGCGCCGACCGGGGCCTTCATTTGATTTGTTTTTAAATTGCCAGTATGATATCGCTATTGGTAATTTAAAAACAAAACTATAGGCCCCGGTCGGCGCTGACTGCTGGAAAGCGGACAACCTGCTTTCGCCGTGTTTTTACACTACCGTTTATAAACAAGCGTAAGTGTAGATAAGGAAAGGCGAATTTATTTATTTGTGTGATTCCACGATATTAAGTTTTTAGGTAACAATGCAAAACAAGTACTAAATGTTAAATAAAACCATTTATGAAAGTTACTTTATTTGTGTTTCGTTAGCTCTCGAGTGGTAAAACTTAGTGCACTGTATCTGACTTTTTTTGGGGGCTTAGGTAGAGCCTACTTAAGCGGCTTAATCCCACGGTGTGACGCCACCCGTGCCAATGGGATGAATGGCGCCTGAGCCGCAATCAGGCGTCTCAAACGGAGCCTACGGGACACCAGCCGACATCCCGGAGTAAGCAGCCTTACACCGGCAAGGGGGCGCTGCCGTTGCGGACCACCCTTTCCCCCAGACTCGTAGGAATTCTATGGACAGAGAAAAAGGAAAAATGGAAAAGGAAAGAAGAGGACTCGGAAACGAGCGACTCTTCAACTCTAATTGAGGTGGATCTTTCTGAAGATGACACCCAATTATCAACTCAGGGAGGTGATAGTAAGCCGGACGATCGGCCGGCTGAAAAGACTCCGGAGGTTACAAACATAGCTGCAGGAATGGAAAAAGTTGGCCTGCAACAACCAAGACTATCCGGAGCCCAAAGAAGGAAGATCCGGAAGGCAGAAAAAATGGCGGCGGGGAAGTGGACAAAAGAAAAGCCCCGGCCAAAAACAAAGGAGGGCGAGAGAAAAGTGGAGGGTGCCGCCAAAAAGAGGCCGCATCCCGACACCAGTATCTCACCTTCTAGCAAACAGCCGGAGAAGGCCAGGAGTCAATCGGGACAGGCTGGCATTTCTTCTTACAACAAGGCTGCTAGCGGACTAAGGATGGCGGTGATACAAAGACGCCACCCTGATACGACCCTGACTCAGGAGCCAGCTGACCTGATTCAGGCAAGACTGGTTGCGGTTTTGGACGAAACTCCCTCCGGGAGTGCGAGTCCACCGCAATTTGAAGGGAGTAGATACACGGGAGGCATTATCTGGATCACGTGTAACAAACTCTCAACCAAGACCTGGCTGCAACAAACAGTTGCAACCATGGGAAACTTGTGGGAAGGGGCAGACTTGACAGTGGTTGAGTCTAAGGACCTCCTCAAAAGGCCCAAAGGCCTCGTCTGGATTCCAGAGGCAGTCGAGGTACAAACAGTCAGGACCCGGCTAGGACGACAAAATCCTGGCCTCAACACGGGAGACTGGCTGATACTAAGCCGGAAGGTAGAAGGAAAGGGTCAAACCCTGACCTTCTCTATAGACGCGGCGTCGCTTGGATGCCTTGAACGTGCTCAATTCAAGGCATACTATGGACTTGGAAGGGTAACCTTCAGGGTTATAGCGAGCGTCGCGAATCAAAGTGAGGGTCGTGCAGGTTAACCTACACCACAGCAGGGCAGCCTCGGCAGTCCTGTGTAGGGTGATGGAGAACTGCGACATCGCCCTCATTAAAGAACCTTGGGTTAACCAGGGTACAATAAAAGGTCTCTAGGGAGTAGGTGGTGAATTGGTTTACAATAGAACCTCCGACCGACCGAGAACCTGCATTTTAATTAAAAGGAATATAAGGATGCTGCCACTGACTAATTTCTGTTTTAGGGACCTCGTGGCAGTAAGACTAACAACAACGGAGGGCGGTGGGCCGAAGAATATCACTATTGGATCGGCTTACTTCCCATACGATGACCCGGAAGCGCCACCACCCAGCGCTGTGGAGGAACTGGTGAGAGACTGCAGAGGAAGTAGATCGCAGCTGATCATCGGGTGTGATGCAAACGCACACCACAGCATCTGGGGCAGCACTAACACCAATCAAAGAGGTGAGTACATTTTTCAATTCCTAATGGCAAATAACTTAGACATTATGAATAGAGGTAATAATCCGACCTTTGTAACGGGGCAAAGGCAGGAGGTTTTAGATATAACTATATCAACGGCTTACGTCGGCAATTATATTAAAAACTGGCACGTGTCTGAGGAAGAGAGTTGTTCGGACCACAGACACATACGGTTCGAAATAACGTGTATAAAACGGGAATCTAACTCTTATCGCGACCCTCACAGAACGAACTGGGGTAACTATCGGGTAGACCTAGAACGTAACCTGGGGGGCTTAAAGATGTAATAAATAATGTGACGGATCTCGAACTGGTAGCGGATCAATTGACGGACGCGGCCATTTCGGCATTCGAAGCAAACTGTCCTCAAACCACATCAAATTCCACCCGGAAGGTCCCCCGGTGGGGACCAGACCTGGAGGCCAAAAGAGGACAAGTAAGGAAGAACTGGAATCAGGCAAAACGATTAGGTAACTGGGAAGCACATAGGGCAACCCTTACTGAATACAACAAAGCGCTGAGAAAGGCCAAGAGAGCATCCTGGAGAAGGCACTGCGAGGCTATTGAAAGCACTCCAGAATGTGCCAGACTTGCAAAGATACTGTCAAAGGACACTCAGCCTGCAATCAACTCTCTTGTTACTGAGAATGGAGCGCAAACATTAACGGCGAAGGATACAATGACCGAACTGTTTCGGGTTCACTTCCCTGGGTCCAAAATCATAAAGGAAACACCTGAAGCCTGGATATTTGGAGGACCTAATGAAGCTCCCAACAGAGCTCATAGGGACAACTGGCAGGCTGCTAAGAAGGTGATATCCCCTGAAAAAATAAAATGGGCTATAAACTCATTTGAACCCTACAAATCTCCGGGTCCTGACGGAGTTTGTCCAGCGTTGCTACAGCAGGGATCAGACCTGCTTGTCAGCAAGCTTTGTCACATACTAAGGGCCAGTCTGGCCCTAGGTCACATACCGAGGATTTGGAGACTGACCAAAGTGGTATTCATACCGAAACATGGGCGTCCCAACTACTCGGTCGCCAAGGCATTCAGACCGATCAGTCTAATGTCCTTTATTGTAAAAACGCTAGAAAAACTGTTAGATAGGCATATAAGGGATGCAATAATGGGGGACGGACCATTCCATCAAGACCAACATGCCTACAGAACAGGACGATCGACCGAATCAGCACTCCACCAGCTAGTTAGCAGAGTGGAGAACGCGATAGGTAACGGAGAAGTGCTTCTCGGAGCATTTCTGGACATTGAAGGAGCGTTTGACAACACATCTTTCACATCTATAACCAGAGCAATCAGCGGCATCGGGCTAGATGAGTCCTGCTGCAGATGGGTAGAAAGTATGCTCAAAAGCCGGGTAATCTATACAGACCTACTCGGTGAAACTTTGGCAGCCCGGGTGGCAGGGGGATGCCCTCAGGGGGGGTTCTTTCCCCCCTCCTCTAGAACCTGGTAAAGGACGGGCTTCTAAAAGAACTAAGTCAAAGGGGTTATTCGATCCTGGGCTACGCAGACGACCTGGTCATAACGACTCAAGGAAAATTCAATACAACCGTGAGGGACTGCATGAGGAGCGCCCTCGCCGTAGTGGAAAATGGGTAGGACAGGAAGGACTTAATGTAAGCCCACACAAGACTGTCATCGTCCCGTTCACTAACCGCAGGAAAAAGGAGGGGCTCGGTCCTTTAACCCTGCGAGGAGTCACAATTCCACTGCAGGAAGAGGTAAAGTATTTGGGGGTAACACTAGACTCCAAACTTACCTGGAACAAGCATGTGGACAAAACCATACGAAAATCGGAGATCACCCTTGCGGTGGTCAGACGAACGTATGGGAAAACATGGGGTCTCTCACCAAAGATGGTGCACTGGCTGTACACCAGAGTGGTGAAACCCGCAATAACATATGCAGCCTTGGTCTGGGGGACCAAGGCAAGGCAGAAAACAATAATGTTCAGGCTCAGCAGTCTGGGCATTACAGGGGCAATGAGATCGACCCCCACCTCAGCGATGGAGAATCTCCTAGACCTTCCTCCTTTGCACCTGGTCATCCAGGGAGAGGCGAGGATGGGTCTCTATCGACTACAAAACACTCTGCCCTCTTCATTGCGGAAAAGGGCTGGACATGAACTCATAAGAGAGAAGATTGGAGGGCCCGATTTAGAAATGAGATCGGACTACATGACTCCAAAATTCCAATACAACATCCCCTACGAGGTAGTAATAGCGGATCGCAGGGAATGGACTTCGACAAACCCAGAGTTTCCTCCGGGGGCAATCATATGGTACACCGACGGATCAAAAACCGAAGCGGGAACCGGAGCAGGAGTACATGAGGTCGGACCAAGGAGGGACATGTCTTTCTCCTTGGGGAAGTACCCCACGGTATTCCAAGCAGAAACTTACGCCATCTTACAATGTGCGCTGGAAAACAATAGGAGGGCTTATTCAAATAAGCGGATCTATATCTGTTCAGACAGTCAGGCCGCATTGAGGGCACTCTCATGCCACAGAGTCACTTCGGGACTGGTATGGGAGTGCATAAACGATCTTGGCGCGCTCGCTGTCAGAAACTCAGTCAAGCTCATGTGGGTAGCGGGACACAAGGGCATCACTGGTAACGAAAAAGCCGACGAACTTGCTAGACAGGGATCGGCTGCACCATATATTGGCCCAGAACCATCTCTCGGGGTGCCAAAGTGCACGGCACGAGAGGCGGTAAACAGATGGATCGAACACCAACACAAAGTCCACTGGAATGGAGTACAGGGACTGAACCACAGCAAGGCTGCTATAGGAAATCCCAATCCTAGACTCACCAGGCAACTGCTAAATCTGAGCAGGATCCAGTTGAGGACAATCGTAGGGGTACTAACAGGACACATAGCTGTAAAGGACCACCTCAACAAAATGAAACTGTACCAGGGAGACCTTAGCTGCAGACTATGCGGTAGGGACAGGGAAACAGTTCAGCACATAATTTACAATTGCGAGTCACTAGATCGCAAGCGCCACCAACTATTCGGGCAACCAAAGTTAGAACCGGAGGAATTGATCGCCCACTCCCTTGTGGCCTGTACAGGCGTGTGCAGGAGACTGGGATAACAGGGCGGGTGTAAGAAATATTATTGGGTAGGCACAATAGGCCTCTAGTGGCCGCAGTGCTTCCGGTCTCGGACGGAGCCCAAGGGAGGAAAAAAAGAGCCTACTTCCCCCAGGTTGGATAAAATATGGATGGTTAGCGACAAAAAATAATTATTTCATTATTATCGACTTATCATTATAAAAATAGTCGGCGGCCAGTGATTTATATCTTTAAGAGTAGAGGTGACTTAACCTTTGGCTAACAGGCTGGTTTCATTGGGGGCCCCCACGATGGCTGCACAGGAAATAACGGGAACAAGCGTTGAGCACTACACTTGGCTAGGTACTTTTGTATACTCGTTCTAAAATCACGCATCTTGAACGCATACTCCAGCGGTCAGAGACCAAAAAAAGTCATCTGGTTGATGTGATATCAAGCACTGGATGTTTTTGCGCGCTATCGCCTTTTATTAGAATATTGATTTAACGTTTAAAAGGAAAGCGAAAGTTTTAAGTATATCTGTAAAAACCCCAAAGTAGGAAAACTTACAGTGCACAAAAGAGAAATCAAAAAGAAAATATTATTTTCAAGTTTCCACTTATATTAAAATAATAACTAAAAT
Organism: Philopedon plagiatum; assembly: GCA_963971165.1. NCBI lineage: Eukaryota > Metazoa > Arthropoda > Insecta > Coleoptera > Curculionidae > Philopedon > Philopedon plagiatum. The sequence continues at coordinate 56,653,581 of OZ020190.1, forward strand.
TAAAAATTATTTTTATAAACAAAAAATGACTATTTCTTAGTTCAAAACTGAACATTATGTAACGCAGATTTTTTCTATAATGCGCGATAAGTTTTGAAAACAAAACATTTATAAAATTTTCGAAAAATAAATTTAAATACCAAAATGGATCTCTCCTTCACTGTCCCATTACCGGGGTTGTTAATTTTATTTCAGAATTTGTTGTGTCTTATGGAATGAACTGCTACAAAAAATCAAACAAAGTGACATTTCAGCAACAAAATTAGTTATTTCGCATTATTTTTCTAAATAATGTAATATTCAGATTTGTCCTGCACTTTCTACGTTTCCTTCTCTGTCTTCTTGCAGCCCAGTTATTTCTTATTAAAATAAATTACATAAACATACTCATATTACAGGACGTGTCGAGTTTTCGGTGCAAATTTACAATAAAAAATTTGTGAATGCCATTACTTCAGTCATTAGTGAGTTAGAGCGATATGACTGTCTAGTCTGGATCTCAACCATATTGATCCCAGTGCCTACCCTAGAACGTCTAATTTTTTAATTAATTACCGATATAATTTAATTTTACACAAAATTTCATAACATGTGCAATAGTCAGTGTAAAGATGTTGAAGTGAAAACGTAATTATTTTTTTTTATATTAACAATATTCCTTGCCCTATTTTCCCTGGCATGTTGTGTATGGCAACATACCAGGGAGACATACAGTGATCAGTGAAGATATACATTACTGTTTATATGTATCTACAGCAGCTGTAAGTACTGCTTTAACGAATGTAAGAGCTCCTTTTTTAAATACTTATCAATATTGTAGATCATGGTGAATTGAAAAAAGTTGACTAGGGAACGGAAGATTCGCTGAAACGCATTAGCTGCTTTCAGACTGGGCAAGAGGGCGGAGTAGCTTCGCGAGGCTGGGACTCGTGCAGTATGGACGCGTCCCGCTCCTTTGGTCATTATCTAACCCATTTAAAAATCATTGAAAATAAATAAAGTGCCTAGCCGTTTTAAAGATGTAAAAATAAAAGAATGTTAACATTTTACTAATTGTTAAATACACAATAATTATTACAATTTTTGTTTTTCTGAAGATTTACAACAAATAAGGGGCTACATGGTGGAATCCCCCCCCCCCAAATATTTATATTTATCATTGAAAAATATAAAATTGAAATAAAAGCTTGGATATTAACAACAAACGATTTACAGAAATTTTTCAAATTACTTTGATATTATTTTGTCTAATAGGTATAAAAATTATTTATTTATTTTTCTCTAAGGAACTCTCTTGTCCTCAAAAAGAAATTTTATTTATATGTATGTATTAGCATATATATATTTTTTAATTTAATAATTTATATAATTAAGTAATGTAATGTTAAATATAAGATTTGCCCCCAACAAGCATGTCTTCGGGGGTTTTATCAAGTTTATTTATAATGTACACCCATATATATATATATATATATATATATATATATATATATATATATATATATATATATATATATATATATATATATATATAATCATATTTAACGTGTAACTGATTTAAATAAACTTTATTATTATTATTATTATTTACTGACGGTCACTGTACGATCATAATTATTTTATGTTGTTAGAGAATAACGTACTATTAGCAGTACTTAATAACATACTACAATACAATTAAAATCAGAAATCTTGATCAAAAACAAGAAGTTTATGTGACCTATTATTATTATTATTATTTTAACATTCTCTTTCCCTTTTTAATAAATTAATTGACTCTATATTTCTTATTTCGTGGTTAAAACATTCAGTCTGCAAGGCCAGAAACCGGGAAAAGAATTTATTTTAACGAACAAACCAAAAACTTTGGGGCGTCGGATGTGTGGATAGAGGTTAAGGTTTACGGGAGGGGGGGGGGGGCTAAAAATAAGTATGCGTATTTTGTAACTTCGAAACGCTAAGGACTTTGATACGCTTAGCACAAACGATGTAAATTTTCGATCAGCAGGTGCTTATCGTCCACTTTAAGTATTCTCGATGATCTATAATTAAAATTTTGGAAATAAGCTCAGCATTTTGAAAACGACTATCACATGTCTTCCTTTGCGTTTTAAGGAGTTGGTACAATGATGATGGCACACCATTTTATTTTTCTGAAAAACATATAGCTGCTGTTCTATTTTGAATCAGGACAATTCTGCAGTTAAACTTTTGGACCTTGGACAGGTACTTTTTAATTTGAAAATGTTTGTTAACTGTCAGTGTCTTTCGATTGCAAGACGATAGCCAAGTGGTACTTAGTCGTTTTCAATAAGCCGAGCAATGTTTCCGAAACGTTCAGAGTGGTCTTTTAATTTTTCAGACTGGTCTTTAAATTTTGACTTTGATGAGAAAATTTAATTGGATAATACATTGGAGTTTATCATATGAATATTTACGTTTTGATTTTTAAATTTTCTTTACAATATTTCTTTTTTGCACTTTCGCAGAATTTTGACGTGTATTAGGATGAATGATATTCGCATTACAACTTACATCTGGTTTAACCGAAAGCGCAGCCCGAAAACAATCGGCAGCCTTGTCATATTCGCCAGTTAGATTACATAAAACTCCTAAACCACATTGTATTTCGTAATCTATATTTTGTGGATTTCTTTGGGCGGCTTTTAGGTATAAATCTTGAACTAACTTTTGGTTGGTCCTGAAATAATATGAATATATTAATTTCGGTGCTACAGTAAATATACATATACGATCATTTTTACAATTTGTAAGAAAAGGGAAAAAATCTATTATGGATTTTTATACCTGTCAACATTTTTATACCTCTCAATATACGTCATATTTTTGTTCAAAATTGGAGAGATCAATATGTTTTAGAACTGGTTTAATATTTAAATTATATAATTTTAAAAAATGATGTTGGTCTTACACTAATTTACACATAATTATTTCTTTTTTTTAAACTTCAAACCTAAGTACTAATGTTTGAACATTACGCTATCCTTCAAAATACATATAAACGCTTCAATGGTAACGATTCAAATGATCGCAACTATGGGTTTCGTAAGTCTCAATACCCCCTCATATGAATGTCACATTTCTGCAGGTCTTAGAAGTATTCCTGTGGAATTAATACATATGTTTCGGAAACAATTATCACTAACCATTTAACAAACGTTTAAATGGAGAAGCTGTACCAATAGAATGGAGAATTACTCATATTGGTTCGGTATCTAAGAAAGGAGAAAAGTCTGCTTCAAATATTGGAGTTTGAGTTTGATAGTCACTACAGAAAGAAAGTATTGACGGGTATTAAAAATCAAAATTAAAAGGCAAATACACTAGCGGAAAAAATTAAGGGATCAAAAAAAAAGCTCAATTTTGTGCGATTTTTCAAATGGCTGGATCTTTGGTAAAAATGGTCATATTTGAGTGAAAAAAAAGCAATTTGAAGCTTGAAGTGTCTAGTTTAAGGATCTTGCGATAAAAAAAATTTCCAAGCAACAATTAGCGCAAAATCCTAATGAATATCATGGAGAGAAAATTTTTCGAAATTTTTTGCAAACTTATTTTTCGTGTACGGACTTGAAAAAATTTTTTCAACCTAACCACTATATGGATTGGATAGGTTGTTCATTTAGCTTCACTTTCTTTGTGTGTCGGCCTCGATACGACCATTCCTCGCTGAGTTATCAGACTTTGAATGCAAATGAATCATTTTCTCTTCTCTCAGCAATACCTCAGGAACCAATGGTCCCGCAGAAAATGGAAGGGGGGTTTCGGAAACTTGGATCCATTCTCTACAATGCTCTGGCATGTTTTTTCAGAAAAAAAAATTTTTTCATCCTTAACATGACTTTGAACAATTGGGAAAAACAGGACTTTTTCAGGTCTTTTAGAAAATCACGTGCCACATTGAGAATATTGGGAAAATGACTAATGTTAAGTGTGTATCTTACAAGCCATTGTACCCCTAAAAGCCCTACAGAGTTTCAACCTGATCCATCAAGCCGTTTTATTGTTTCATTCGATTGAATTTTTTAAAAAATTGAAGGATCGCGTTCTTTTGCCTTGAGAGCTCATAATCTGTAAAAAACTGGAAAACAAATTTCTCCTAATTTGTTTCCACATGTGTTGCGGAAAGCGTTTGGAGTCATGAAAAGAAAGTTTTTTTTTCTAAAAAAGTAAACAAAAATGTTGTTTTGAAAAATTGGAAAAAATTGTTTTTCGAAAAATCAAAAAAAAAAAATCCCTGTTCTTGACTTCAAACGCTTCCCGCAAAAGTCTGTGAAAAATAATCAGGAACAAATGTTTTTCCCAGTTTTTGACAGATTATGAGCTTCCAAAGGCAAAAAACGTGATCGTTCAGTTTTTTCACAAATTCGATCGAATGAAACCCAAAAACGGCTTGATGGATCAAATGGAAATTTTGTAGGGCTTCTACGGGTACAATGGCCTGTAAAATGCACACCTCACATTAGTCATTTTCCCAATATTCTCTATTGATTGCAGAGGGAGTATAACAATTTCCATAACATTGCCACATTAGAGTGCGTACTTCAGTGAATTTGGAACACCATTCCGCAACCCGAAATAACCCGATGAATCAATATGGTCGAACGATTGAGGGCTGTTAGAGATCAGGGGCGGCAAAACCCGTTATTGAACGGATTAAAACATACACACACATAAACACACACTCTTTAAAGAATGAGTTTGGAGTCATGAAATAAGGTGGAAATGACGAACCACCGGGTCTCATGTCTCTTAAGGGAACACACACACACAAAGGATCCGACCGTGCGACCTCCACCTGGTACTCTTTGGGAACTCTAATGCCGGTGGTTTTGCAAAATTTGTGAAGATCGCTTCAAAAAGAGAAATTTTTCAAAAAGAAAGTTTTTTCAATTTTTCAGAAACAATTTTTTTTTTAATTTTTCACAAAAATTTTTTTTCATGACTCCAAACGCTTTACGTAATAAAACTGTGGAAAAACATTACCAGAAATTTTTTTACAGATTATGAGCCCTCAAGGCACAAAAACGCGATCCTCAATTTTTTCAACAATTCAATCGAATTAAACAATAAAACGGCTTGATGGATCAGGTTGAAACTCTGTAGGGCTTTTAGGTGTACAATGGCCTGTAAGATGCACACTTAACATTAGTCATTTTCCCAATATTCTGAATGTGGCACGTGATTTTCTAAACGACCTGAAAAAGTTCTTTTCTCACAATTGTTCAAAGTCATGTTAAGGATGAAACAATTTTTTTTTCTGCAAAAACATGCCAGAGCATTGTAGAGAATGGATCCAAGTTTCTGAAACCCCCCTTCCATTTTCTGCGGGACCATTGGTTCCTGAGATATTGCTGAGAGAAGAGAAAATGACGCATTTGCATTCAAAGTCTGATAACTCAGAAACGGAATGGTCGTATCGAGGCCGATATAAAAAGAAAGTGAAGCTAAATGAACAACCTATCCAATCCATATAGTGGTTAGGTTGAAAAATTTGTTCAAGTGCGTACACGAAAAATAAGATTGCAAATAATTTCGAAAAATTTTCTTTCCATGATATTCATTAGGATTTTGCGCTAATTGTTGCTTGGAAAATTTTTTTATCGCAAGATCCTTAAACTAGACACTTCAAGCTTCGAATTGCTTTTTTTTTCACTCAAATATGACCATTCTTACCAAAGATCCAGCCATTTGAAAAATCGCACAAAATTGAGCTTTTTTTTGATCCCTTAATTTTTTCCGCTAGTGTAGAACAGGTAGAAGAACAGAGTGGCGTTAAACCCGTAAATGTGTCTGAAGAGAAGGGACATGTAGTCTACTGACACGGGATTTGAAGGATTGGAAGTTGGGACGGGAAGGGAAAACATCTGCAGGCAATTTGTTCCATAATCTGGAGACCCTAGGTAAGAATGAGCGAGAGAAGTGGTCTGTTCTAGGCTTTTGTAGCTGGACAGTAAAATGATGCATACGTAACGTGCCTCTTGTTGTTCTGTTAGGGACATTCAAGGGGGGAATAATACCGGTAGTTCTTCAGAGCAAAATCCGTGGAAGTAGCGGTAGAAAAGGGATAAATCCCCAACAGCGCGGCGATGAGCGAGAGAAGGGAGTTTTCTCGTGAGGGCTGGGTCATTGATAAGTCGAATGGCTCTCTTTTGGATAGAATCAAGGATCTTAAGTGTCGAAGGTGATGCCGCTCCCCAGATGTGGGAGCAGTACTCTAGGTTAGGTCTTATTTGGGAAACATAGAGAGTGTATAAGTTGGAAGGGGAGAAGTATTTTCTGGCTCGAAAGAGAAAACCAAGCTTTTTAGCTGCCGATGTGGCTACTGAAGTAATGTGTTTGTGTCAGCTGAGATCATATTCGAAAGCGACGCCAACGAGATCGAATGTTTCGTTGTTTTGTAGGGCTTGGCCACTACAGTGGATGGGGTAAGCGTTGCCAGATTTTTTGCGTGAGAGGGAGCAAGACTGGGTTTTGGAGGCGTTGAACTGAACAAGGTTCTTGGCACCCCAGTCTAAGATTAATTGAAGATCTTGGGAAAGGGATAGGGACACAGATCTGCGTCTATTTTATCCAACTCCGGATTCGAAACTTGTCTGGAAAAATGAATATTGGAATGAAGAGTACTATCGTCAGCATAACTGTGGATGGGATTGGTAGTTGAAGAGAGTAGGTCATTAATGTGAAGAAGAAATAGGGTTGGTACCAGGACTGAACCTTGGGGGACACCAGCATTGATAGGATGGAAGTTAGATGAGTGACCGTCAACCACAACAGATATGCGCCGATTAGAGAGGAAGCTGCCGATCCAGGTACATAGTTTGGTAGGAAGACCGTAAGAAGGTAGTTTGTTGAGGAGTGCGGCATGCCATACTTGGTCAAAGGCCTTGGAAATATCGAGAGCAGCAAACTGAGATTCGCCATGAAATTCAAGAGACTTGCTCCAGTTATGTGTGACAAAGCTAAGGCGATCAGCTGTGGATCTTTGGTGATGAAATCCGTACTGTCTGTCATGGATGATTTTGTGTATTTATAGATATTTTATAGATTACTTTCTCCATAACTTTGCTGACAACGGAGAAGAGAGATAGGTCTATAATTGGATGGAATGGACTTGGAACCTTTCTTCGGGACAGGCTACACACGAGCAGTCTTCCAGCTATCTGGGAAGATAACCTTGTCATAAGAGATCTGGAAAAGACGAGTTAAGATGGGTGCAAGTTCTGGAGCGCATTTTTTTAGAACAACTGCTGGTATTCCATCCAGACCAGAGGACTTTTTGGTGTCAAGGGATAGGAGGACTTTTTGGTGTCAAGGGATAGAAGAATTTTTTGAACTTGTTTGACCTTAAGTATTATATCGGGCATTTTGTGGGGTACAGACTTAGCGGTTTGAAGAGCGAAATTGGGGGGAGGGATCAGGGTGGAATTGGCAGCGAATTGTTTGGCGAATAGTTCTGCTTTCCCTTTAGAGGTGGAGATAACTTCGTTGTCAGAGGTCAGGGGAGGAAAAGTGCTTCTACAGAAGTTCTGACTAATGTTTCTGGCACGTGACATTTGCCGCCGTTGGGACAGGAAAGTACTTTGTCTTTTGTGCGATTGTTAAAAGCATTTTTGGACTCTAAGATAGTTTTGTTGTATTGATTTCTGGCCTCGGTGAAAATTTGACGATTTTCGGGTGTAGGATTTTGAAGATACCGTTTGTGAGCTTGGGCTTTTTTGAGCCTGGCTTTGTCACAGGCCTTGGAGAACCATGGCTTTTTATGGTGGAGTTTAGGTTTCTTGCGGGTATGTGGAATGAATTTAAAAGATTTATTGTTTGGGTGTTACGCCACTCTACTGTTAAGGAAAATAAATATTTTTTAAAAATAATAAAAGTCACTGCGTTTAAACAAAAAACAAATCCTGAAAAAAGAAATGTTCTGTACACTGTCAGTGACTTTTAATTATAAAAAGTATGCCTGACCCTAATCTATCTCTAGTGTAGTATATATTCGGTCTAAAACCTAATCTGAAAATAATTTTTCTGACGTTTCGAGACCTAATATCTAGTCTCGTTATCAAAGAATCTAATAAATTCAAACTAACTAAATTAAAAATGAACTAAGTAATTATAAAAAATAATTAAAAAAGGATACAAGAGTTTTCTGATGGAATTCTTCTGATTTTTTCAAAAATATTGCTCTGATATGTGGAATGAAGCCTTCAATACCTGCTTGAATAATGTCTGTGATATGAGAGCAAATTTCGGAGGGATCGGGACTGGAAAAACAGACAGGGTTCCAAGGGAAAGCAGAGAAGAAGTTTCGAAGACCATCCCAGTCGGCAGAATTGTAGTGCCAGATCGTGCGTTCTGGCAAGATTTCAGCAAACTCGGGATGTATGGGACAGGAGACGGTAATGAGGCCATGATCTGAACGACTAAGGGGAGCGCATACAGATGTTAAGTAAGGCTCAGATGGGTGGTAAGAAAAAGATCTAGTGGATTTGCATTATGGGTAGAAACGCGGGGAAAGTATGTTGGTTCTCTGATCAAATTGGTGAGCGAGTTGCTGATTGAGAAGTTTTCTGCTGCTCTGCCTTCTGGGTCAGTTTTTGTGGATCCTAACCATTCCTTGCTATCTACGTTGAAGTCGCCTAGGACGATAACTTCAGCGGAGGGAAATTCGGAGATGAGATGGTCGATTTTTGCCGATAGTCAAAGAACTCATTGTAGGAATTGTCTGATGGGGAGCGATAGATGCAACAGATAAATTTAGTAGAAGATTTAAGGGCGAGTTTTAGCCAGAGAATATCGGGCTGACCTGATTCCAGGTTCGGGAGTATGGTGCAAGAAAGACTGCTGCGAACGTAGGCACATACCCCACCATGAAGACGAAAAGATGACAGAAGTTCATAGCCTGGAAACAGGAGATGATTGGTTGAGGATTTGGAGCTGATTTGGGTTTCGGTCAGAAAAAGAATGTGGGGTTTGCATGATTGGAGATAGTGGTGGACAGAGTTTAAATTGGAATTAAGCCCGCAGATGTTGGCAAAGGTTATTATGCTCCCAGAATTCTCCGATGGTGGGCCCCCATGAGCACCCCTCGCCCGGAGATCCGAATGGAGGGGTTGTTTACCTCCGGAATTTTTTACCCCTGGGAGCGCCATCATCATTTTCACATTTGTTTTTTTTGAAGAGGTGGATAATTAGAAGAGAGAAGGTACACAAAAAAGAAGAGAAAGAATGACAGTCTGAAGAGGAAAGGAAAAGAAAAAACCGACTCACGCACCCAGGGCTGGAAACATCCGCTAAGATTTCACCAACTCTTTAAGTGGTTGCGCGGGGTGGTACCTCCTCGGTCGAGGAATAGATCCTCTACCACCTACCATTACACATTACAGAAACGTGAAATGATTGAGACTGTTCCTTAAAATGAAGAGCGTTGTGGCTAATACAGCTGAACGTTGACTATTACTTAAAGTATAGAGTCAGATTTCAGGCAGAAACGTGACATGGCTGTAACTATTACTTAAACTGCGCAAGGGCCAAGTCACATGAATTCATTTTAGTTAAAGATATAGGTTGATTAAAATTTAGATCAATTTATAAAGGAAACAGTTTCAGACCCAGGAAGTAACAATGATGTTGAACTTGGCTTTACATCATATTTTTACGGCCGAACAGTCAAGATAACCTGACTTCCTCAGATTAAAGAAATAACAGATGAAACTACTTAATCATAAATCATTCTATCGTCATCGCCAACTGCCAAGCGATAGTGAATTAAGGGGTTAATGTTGGCCCAACGAACTACAAGTTAAAGAGGGAACAAATCTGTATGTAATTTTTAAGATCTTTAATTGCATGATTATGTTAAAAGTTCATAAGGAAATTGATCGACTATTGCTCTTTTATTCATTTTCGAGCTCCTGTCAAATGGGACCAAAAATTTATTCTCCCCTCTACTCTCATCTCGGAGCTAATTGAAAAACAGTACCTAGGAATTTAGTATAGTGATTTTCTATTAACTTTATGAATTCTTTTATATAGTATAATCCTACAATAGCATCGACACGATAAGCCCACTTTTCTACTCGAAAAAAAAAATGGAAATCAACAGAGCAACATTAAAGTACGTGCATATTGCATAGCGGAACTAATGTACTGAATGTTATTATCAAACAAGTCTATCAGAAATTAAAAAAAAAACACTGTTTGTTTTAATAATTAAGTTTCTACAAATAATAACATACTAGAGCACTGAAATTTAATTAGATGTCAGTCACTCAAGTAAGTATACCTTGTGTGGATTCCATCACGTGACGGTGACAAAGGCACATTGCCCGGTCTTGAATATTTATTAAAGAAAATGTAAGTAAAAATAAGCTGGCGTGTGAATACTGTAATAAAAACATATAATTTTCAACTTCCAATTAGTCTAGTTCGTCTAATTTAAAAGGACAAAAAAGGAATTTTAGACTTGGAAGTCAGTAGTTCAGTTTTAATGCAGAAAAGCTTGGGACACTTCCCAACTATCGAACAGGTTTTAGTAGTTTAAATTAATGTATTCATTGAAAAATTAAATATGTGCTTGAAAAATATATTTCAGGATGCCTGAAACGCAAAACGTAAGACCAGTGCGTGCTTCCCGTAACAATCTGATAGAGTCAATTGAACTAACTACTTTATCGCACCTTAATAAACTACTTATTCGGTCGACTAAATTGGGCGCCTCGAATTCTAAAGATCTATTACATTTCCGCATTGTTAAATGAATTAAAAGATTAGTACGCGCATGTTCTTGTAGCTTAAATGATCAAAATTATTATTGGTAACAGCTTCCAGACGCCCACCATTATAGAAATAATAAGCTAATCCGTAAACAAACCGTGAATTAAGCGAATGTATTTTTTTAGCTTTTGGCAATATTTCTGCTTGTTGCGCACGTGATTTTAATAGTACGTAAGTTTTTTGCTGAAAACACAAATAGAGAACATAACTGCACATGGAAGTCAACTATATCTGATCTTTATAGACTTAAAACAGGCATATGACAACGTCTCCATCTGTTGACTATGGGGAATCAATAATAGAAAATGAAATTCACCCCAAAATACATTAAGCACATAACGCCCAAAATATTAAGGTAACTCCTTTACAATTACTTGATGAAAAGTTTTTTGCGCCCCCCTACGGTTATTCTTTTAACCCCTCAATCTTTAAAGGGAAATGTAGAAATCTTCTCCGGCAAGCATAATATTAAAATAGTAGCTATATATTACATTTAATAGATACCATGAATATTTATAAATAAAATAATATTACTAAATCTACGTCATCCGATTTTTCTTTGCGTTTCAACCCCTCTTCTTATTGCGCTCACTCAATTAATCTTTTTTATTGTATTATATGATTACACTAAACTAAGCACCTGACACACATTTTACCGTTCCAACTTGCAACTATCTCCTTACAATGGGCTTATTTAGTCATTTCGCGTTTTCAATAAATATGTTTATATTATTTCACAATCAGTCAATCGAAAAACCCACACAAAATTACGACGGTTGGGCGGATAATAACTAAAATAATAAGGTTTAAAATTCGACAAAATTGAAAACATTCAGTTTCCGGCTTGACGTCATCCCACGAAAAACAACTGAATGTAACGGACAATCTAATGGATCCAATGCAACACTGTCATGATCCTCTAAGGGGGATAAGTTTTTTGACCAGCGTCATTTTGACAAACTCAGTTGCAAGATTTTTGCAGCGGTGCCAACGCTTATCGCTCATCGTGGGACTACGTCAGCAGACGTCATTCTCCCGTTTTATAATGAGCGATGTTTGACCGCTATTTTAAGGGCGAATTCGATGAGAAAAATTCTAATCTTTTGGTGGTAAGCTTTTCGAATGGAGCACTTTTGAATCATGAAATAAAAAAAATTGCTCGATAAGCCCATTGTAGAAGTTGGATCTAGTATTTGAAGTTGTAAAATGGTGGTAATGGAGATAAAAGCGATATACAAACAGCCGGTGATTCAAACTAGATACAATGCAGTGTTGCCAACTTGGGGATTATATCTCTAGCGAAACTCTTAGTAGAGGTTGTAGAAAGAAAGTGAGATGGTTCAGCTGTGCCGAAACACTCTCGCATTAATTTAACCTGGGAATTTTATTACTATGGTTTAAATTTTTGGAATCCGCGTAAAAACCTAATCCATTAACGAGAAAGGTTGTGCTAGATGAAACGGTATACGGATTAAAAGTTCCTCCTCCCTACTTGGCCCTACAGGGGTTTTGTTTTTGTCTGAAAAAACATAATTTTTTATCCCAATTTGGAAATTTTTTCTTGTTGTTTAGAGACACGACCTGCCACTATGGGGAAGGAAATATTTATACTCATATAGTGTGCTGACAACCAGGTGATTCTTTTTTTTTATCTGGATGAGCCCACGTAGATTTTAACCCTAAGTACTAACGTACCGTGGGCGTCTTAAGAGAGGGAAAATGTAATCTATTGATACGAGATTTAAAGGATTGGAGATTGAGAAAACATCTGTAGGCAATTTGTTCCATAACCTGGAGACCCCAGGTGTGAATGAGCGAGAAAAGTGGAATTTTTTAGGTTTTTGTAGCTGGACAGTAAAGGGATGCATACTTAACGCGCCTTTTGTTGTTATGTTACGAACAATAAAGGGGAATGATAGCAGCTAGTTCTCCCGAGTAAAATCCGTGGAAATATCGGTAGAAAAGGAACATATCTCCAGCAGCGCGGCGCGGCGATGGGCGAGAGAAAGGAGTTTTCTTGTGTCTAATAGCCCTCTTTTGGGTAGCATCAAGGATGTTAAGTGTCGAAGGTGATACCGCTCCCCAGGTGTGGGAACAGTACTCTAGGTTAGGTCTTTGGGAAACATAATGTGTAAGTTGGAAAAGGAGAAGAATTTTCTGGCTCGAAAGAGAAAACCAAGCTTTTTAGCTGCTGTGGCTATTGAAGTAATGTGTTTGTGCTAGCTGAGATCATGTTCGAAAGCGATGCCAACAAGATCGAACGTTTCTTTGTTGTATATGGCTTGGCCAGTCATGTGGATAGGATAAGTGTCGCCGGATTTTTTTGCGTGACAGGGAGCATGGCTAGGTTGTGGAGGCAAGGAACAAGGTTTTTGGCACCCCGGTCTAAGATTTTTTGAAGATCTTGGGGAAGGGATAGGTGCATAGATCTGCGTCTATTATCAAGCTCATGATACCAGACTTGTCTGGAAAAATGAATGTTGGAGTGAAGAGTACTATTGTCAGCGTATCTGTGGATGGGATTGGTAGTTGAAGAGAGCAGGTCATTAATGTGAAGAAGAAATAGGTTTGGTGCCAGGACTGAACCTTGGGGTACGCCAGCATTGATAGGATGGAAGTTAGATGAGTGACCCTCCACCACGACAGATAAGCACCGATTAGAGAGAACGCTACCGATCCAGGTACATAGTTTGGTATGAAGACTGTAAGAAGATAATTTGTTGAGGAGTGAGGCATGCCATCTTTGGTCAAAGGCCTTGGAAATATCAAGGGCAACAATTTGGGATTCGCCATGAAATTCGAGAGACTTGTTCTAGTTGTGTGTGACAAAGGTAAGGAGATCAGCTGTGAATCTTTGGAGACGAAATCCAAACTATCTGTAGTGGATGAGTTGGTATTTTTCTAGATATTTTAGAATTTGCACATTAATGACTTTGTCCATAACTTTGCTGACAGTAGAGAGAACAGAGATAGGTCTACAATTGGATAGAAGGGACTCGGAACTTTTCTTCGGGACAGGCTGCACACGAGCAGTCTTCCAGCTGTTAAGATACCCTTGTCGTAGGAGATCTGGAAAAGACGAGTTAAGATGGGTTCAAGTTCTGGAGCGCATTTTTTTTAGAACAAGTGCTGGTATGCCATCCAGACCGGAGGACTTTTTGGTGTCAAGGGATAGAACCATTTTTGAACTTGTTTGACCTTGAGTATTATGTCGGACATTTTGTGGGGTACAGGCGTAGCGGTTGGAAGAGCGAAACTGGCAGACAAAAAGCCGAAAGAAGTTCATAGCCTGGAAACAGAAGATGATTAGTTGAGGATTTGGGACTGACTTGGGCTTCAATAAGAAAAATAATGTGGGGTTTGCATGATTGGAGGTAGTGGTGGGCAGAGCCCAGATTGGAATTAAGTCCGCAGATGTTGGCGAAGGTTATTATACTTTTCGAATTCTTCGATGGTGGCCCCCCTGGGCACCCCTCGCCTGAATATCCAAATGGAGGGGTAGTTTACCTCCGGAATTTTTTACCCCTGGGAGCGCCACCATCATTTTCAAACCTTTTTTGAAGAGGTGGATAGTTAGAAAATAATAGTATTAGAAGTGACAGAGACAAAAGTTAAACTTTAATTGAAAGTTGATATGGGTATTTGTATTTGCTATGGGCAATTTGTATTACGTCAAATTTGTTTTTTGAAGTGGACATTCAATGAAATAAGTTTGTGAATGTTGTATTGAAAGTGTTCTCGGTCTGTATTTTGTGCAAATTTGCATGAAAGTATTTTTTGATGCATAAAAATAAGTCTGATAGTTTGGCTAAGCAAAAACGCAATAAAAAGAATAAATAATGTTAAAATCCAGACCTATTTGGCGAGCCTAACAACGTGAAAAATAATAAGGACAGTAAAACATGTACCTTGGACCGGAGTTTTCCAGCCAATCTGTTACAACTATTATCAGATATGAAAATAAATGGTATTGCTGTTATACCGCACATACTGTCTCGCGGGAAAAAATCCTTAACAGGCTCGGTGTTTGGCGCTGTATCGCGAAGTAGACATATCATCGCAATAATCTTTATTTTCTCCCACATATGTCTGTCAGGGAAAAGTAATAAGGATATTAGGTTATTAGGTTAGTAATATCATGTTATCATACAAGTTTTAAGCAAAAATGTTAAAAACGTTTTAAATTAAATCAAAGTTGACGATTTTTTTATCATGTAAATTTTTTGGAAAAAAACTAATAATGTCATATTATTAGGTTTACAATGTGCTCTTAACTTACAAAATTTGAGAAAAATCGTTAAATCCATTTTTGAGAAAATGAACTTTTTTGATTTTTTATCAACATCAAACCTCCCTTTTTGTGGGCGCGGAGAAAATAAAAATATAGATATAGAATTTAAACAAGATGGTCTAATAGGTTGCGGCGCTATACTAAGCTACGAACATTCATACAGACACAGACATTTTTTCCAAGCCCTCTTTTTTCGTATTTGGAAGTATGTAATAAGTAATGTAGAACCAAAATCCGTCAAAACTTCAAAGTCGAATGTTTGGGCCATTACAATATTTACTCGAAAGTAAAAATATCTTCCAACAAAATTTTAACAGGCATAAATATCTAAGCTCTTGGACGCAGAAGTTTTTAAAGTCATGGGAAAATTGAAGTAAAATGAAAACAAGCGCACGCGTACATAGTTATGCCCTTTTAATTTAATTACATCAGACGGAAACAATAACCCAGTGAAGGAACAGTATAACTATGGCGACGATGTGGGTCCTTATTTTTATATTTCTTAAATTTATTTTAAAATTTAAGTAATTTCTGAGTGACCGTAGTAAGTTTTAGAGAGAATGATAACTTATAAGCAATATTTGAGCACAAAAAAATTCATTATTTTATTTAAACGCTCAAGCAAGCGGATTCTATTAATACGATGATCTTTTATAGTTTTACTAAATATAAAGGGCTCCTAAAAATGTGTGTCTGAATTCTTGTGAAACCAAAATAATACTATAAGGTCTTTTTTTTCCTACGAACCTTTTCTAAGGAGATATTGTCCCCCGAAAGGGGCCGTTAAAAATAGGTTAGGTAATACATATTAAACCGTTGTGTAAATCCGTATTGTGCATAAGATAAGACTGCTTAATCACTGCACTAGAGACGAACTACTGATCATAACCCCGAAATTTTGAGTCTGGTAAAATTTAAACGATATTTATTGAAATATTTGGAGCTTTTGCTACAAAAAAGGTATACTTTATCGATTCCGATAAAATGAAACTTTTTTATCCAGCTTTTTATGCAAAAAAGGATGTTAGTACTAATACTTAAGTAAATTTGTGATGAAGACAGTGTAATCTTAATTCGACGGAATTAACCACACAGTTTTTAATAAAATTTTGTAATTTTGTCCAATTCACATAAGAAATGTTTTCCAGATATACAGATTACGAAAAAAACTATTTTGAACTGCCCCTTTTAGGGAACAATATCTCCTTGGAGGGGAGAGAGAGCTATGGTTTTAACTTTCTTCCACTAAACCGGAATTCCATAGTAGTAACATTAAAATCTTTAAATAAGGGAACGTTATACGTGCTTTATGATAATAAAGAGAATCCTGGGGTGTTTCATAACTTTTTAATCGAGAAAAAACAATCTATTAAAGTTCAATCGAATTTAAAAACTGTAGACGATGACGCAGAAAATATCTTCGTGTGCGACCGGCATTTTACTATCACGTGGTCTGAACTCACGTGAACTGAACGTGGTGAATCACGTGACTCACCATTTGACAGCATCGCGTGACGGTTTGACGGCACTTTTGACCATTTTTAAAAATAGATGTCAGAAAAATAAATTAAGACAAATGCAAACGGTTTCAATTATTTTACGAATGTAAGGTGTATGTTAGAAATAGAATACAGCGATTGTATTAAATCGTTCAATTGAAAATTTTAAAAATGGTGACAACATTCCCGAACGGCTTTTCCTAGGTCCTGGTGTTGTTAAGTTTATATGCTCTCTTCAAAACGGTATAATGAAATCATTCTAAATAAACTCATCGATAAGCGTTAAACTAGCATGCGTAGAGCGCCCAATCGCCCCCCCGAGGGGGCTCTATAAGGCCGGTAATATCATCATTGTCATGCCCTGAAAGTTTCGTGTTTTTAGGCCATGTATTAAGGAAGATATCACACTCCTTCGGACTGATGATGCAGAATCGAGCGCCCTTCGTAATCGTATCGCTACATACATACAAACACCTATTACATATAAATACAATATATACGATTTCGCTGAAACCCTACTAAATTAAGCTTGTAGTCTTTCGATCGGCTTGGAACCATACATATATCAACATTGTCTTCCTGAAAGGGACCTGCTGGATCATGATTGGTGGCGAGCCCTTCGGGCGCGCCACTGACGTCTCAAAGAAAAAAAATTGTGCATATAGATTATGAACATCGCTTTTTTTAATCGAAGAAGCCGTTCGCGTGTTGTAAGTTGTCAACTTTACCCCTAATCGTTGCTATGGCAATCATCACAATTGAAAGTTTGCAAAAATATTTTTCGATAATTGACCAAATTCTACTTAGATGCGAAATTTCAACTCTACAACTCAGTAAATAACGGAGAAATTAAATTAATCGTTGTCATGACAACTAAATATCGAAATTATTTTCAAATAAAAAATTAGTGTACTTCCATCCCTTTCGATAGCCACGTCACTCGTTTCAATCGGAAATGGCGTCCACGAGATATAAATTATCAACTTTATCCTTAATTGTTGCTATGCCAACCATGGGAATCGATATTTACAGATATATTTTTAAATGATTGACCGAATTATTCCCAGATATCAGTTTTCAACTCTCCAACTCAATAAATAACGAAAATGGCAAATTGTTCATCGTCACGGCAACGAAATGTCAAAATTATTTTCACATAAAAAAGTAGTGTACTTTCTAACATTTCGATTGTCATTTTACTCGTTTCAATCGGATAAACCGTTCGCGAGTTAAAAATGATCAACTTTATACTTAATCGTTGCTATGGTAATCATCGGAATCAAAATTTATAAAAATATTTTTGAATGATTGACCGAATTCTACCCAGATATCAAATTTCAACTCTCCAACTCAATAAATAATGGAAATAGCAAACTGTTCGTCGTCATGGCAACGAAATGTCAAAATTATTTTCACATAAAAAAGTAGCTTACTTCGTTCCCTTTCGATTGCCACCTCACTCGATTCAATCAGATCAGCCGTGCGTGAGTTAGAAATTGTCAACTTTATCCTTAATCGTTGCTATAGAAACCATGCGAATCAAAATTTACACATATAATTTTGAATGATTGACCGAATTCTTCCCATATATCAAATTTCAACTCTCCAACTCAATAAATATCGGAAATAGCAAATTTTTCGTCGTCATGCCAACGAAATGTCGAAATTATTTTCAAATAAGAAAATAGCTTACTTCCTCCCCTTTCGATTGCCACATCACTCTTTTCGATCGAATAAGCAGTTCTCAATTAATAACAAATCTAAGCAAAATTTAAATCAGACCCGTCATTGTGATTTACCCCGTATACTACCTAATGGAATAATACCTTTCTATGATGCTTTGTAGCGTCATCGAAAAATCGTTAAATATGGTATTTAATGCGTACTTCTTCAAATTATATGTTCCGGAATCCACACTGGAAGGTCTTTAGAAGCGTTGGCCGGTATTTTTCAAGCCGAAAACGGTCCAGAAACCTTAAAATCTAACAAGAAAAACTGGCATTTTGGCGACATTTTGACACTTCATATTTTAATACATTTCTCCGTATAAAACTGATTTTGAAATGCATTTGCAGGGTCTCAGCAAAATCAATAAAATTGGTATGTAATGCTTAAATCGTCCAATGAAATGTACCGGAATTAAAAATATAATGTCCATTTAACCGATTCCATGTAAATTCCAAGCCGAAATCGGTCCCGGAACCTTCCAATATTGCAACAAGAATTTTGATGGAAAAAAATAGAAAAAATGGGTTTTTACCCCCTAAATCCGGTCCTGGATCACCCATTCGGGATTCATTTTAAAGCCTGATTATATCCCCACGGGATAGCGTCGAAAAAGTTTTGAAAAAGTTCGATAGGAAAAGATACAGAGTGATTGAATGTAGAAATGGCATGAAAAAAAAAATAGTTAAAAATCGAAATTTAATTATCGATTGCTCCTTTCCTATTAAGAATGAAGGAACCAAACAATATGCAAATCACGTATTTCGGCGAGCTCTTTCCGATAAGGCACATGGGATTTCGATTTGGATCCATTTTGACCCCGAAAAAAATTAAAAACCGTCAAATTTGCGTGAAAAATCGTAATTTCCACTTTTTCCCAAATTTTTCCAATTTCCAGTTGTTTTCGGTATAGGTAAATGTATTGCAAAAAGAAAGTATTTCAGATTCTTTAGTTTTATGTTCAAATCCGTGTGTCTGTTCCGGCTTCGAGTTATTAAGTGCCAAAGAGGGGTCTGCAAACGGCATTTTTCGACATAAAAAAATTCAAAAGAATTACTTCCCATTTTCCGAATACCGCCAGTTTCAATAGGGTTCTGAAGCTCCCGGTCCTCTACATCCTCCGAAAGTTTAAATCGATTTAATTAAGTTCTGCGACCTGTAATCGATTTCATACGAATTCACGGAAATTTCGACTTTGACGTTTAATAACTCCGAAACGGAACACCCTGTATAACTGATTTTTTTACCGAAGCTAGACGCACTATCCCTCTATTAACCCAGAAAATTTGAACGTTCCACTTGCAACCATCTCTGAGAAAAAAAATTGAAATTGCCGAAAAACACGATTTGTCAACCGACGAACATTTTTCTCACTCACGGGGCAGTATACAGGGTGCCCGAAATTGGGGATGACAGTATTGCGATCTCGGAAACTACAAGAGATATAAAGACGGTTAAATGGGGAAAGTTTTAGGCAATTATGTTAGTAGTTTATTGGTACTTGCGGATCGATTCTGGTTCTTTTGGTTTTTGAGATATTTTGAATTATACTTAATTGTTGCATTTTCTTAGATCGGTTGTAACTTTTTTATTTCCCAATATTTTTTAAATCTGTAAACACATTTTCATTGCCACTTTTTACATAGAATATGCCTACTTGGTCATATTTTAGTTACAACGTTTTGGTTTCCTGGAACCATCATCAACTTTATTTTTTCTTACGACCGCCATATTGAATTTTTTGCTCATCGAAAAGTAACTAATTTTTCCTATAATATGATACCAAACACTAATACAAAATAAAAATTGAGGCGTCGGATTCTAAAACCGGACTTGCGCTCGAAATGCCATAGAAGTTGGCCGGGCAAAAGTGAAAGGCATGAAATTTTTTTTTTCAGAATTTGAATATTTAAAAAATACTAGCTTATAGAGCCATAAATAGCGCATGTTTTTTGTAAATAAAAGTTTTTTGTAAAGTGAATATTTTTTCCAATAAAAAATAAAAACTACTTTTTATATCTCGGAATTTGTTCACCGCGGCGCAAATATAAATTGCGATATGTCGGAAGATTTTTAACGAAATGGTTTGAAATTCAGCATACATACTCGAAAAACTCTCCCGAAGACGATGGGATCATTAAAATCGTTAATTTTGAATTCATTAAATACTAATTAATGAATACTAATTGCGCGTTCGAAATCGTGTTTTTCGAACTTCGAAAGAAAAAAGTCTGTTGCGAAGTTTCAGTCTCAGGTCTCAGACAACTTCCCGCGGGAAAGTTGTTCTGTATGGTTGAAAGATGTTTTCTGGAAAATTTCAGATTTGTTGGTATTATACTTTTCGAGATAGAGCGAGTTGAACACGCTGCGCGACCCCGTAATGTGTATCTACGCGCTGACATAGGCCAGCGCTACAAAAGTATGTAACAAAAGACAATTGCGTACATTCCCGTTATTAAACATTTTATTCATAATGTTGGTCATCATATTTTGAACTCATTTACACATCACACGAGATATTGAATGATAATTTATACAATACGTTAACTAATATAAATGTAATTCACAAAACAAAATATTATACTTTGCTTTTTAAAACGATTTAACAATTCATTGCACAATGTTGCACTTTTGACATGAATTTTTCATAAAATTAAAAATCACGGCATTGTCATTTATTTAAAAAAAACTACTGCACAGAACACAAAAACAAAAAATCTACACAATCTTCCGAAGACATTTTTAATAAATAGACTTGTTTATTACATTTAAATACTTGTTAAAAATAAAGATTTAGAAGCACAGAAGTGACGTACGGCAGAAATAGACATGTATGATTTTCTAACATGATCGAACCTGCGCCGATTGTTGCTATCGTGTTTTGTTTCTGCTAATTTCAATACTATGTCGTGTGAATAACGTTTTACAGTCGAAGAATTGTTGCACATTATAGTCAACTGCAACTTTTTTTCGAATACAATTTAAAAATTGCTGTAAACATCATAAATATACGCAATTTTCTTTTGTTACATAGTTTCATAGCGCTGGCCTATGTCAACGCGTAGATACAAAAACATTACTAGTCGAGGCAATGAAGCACTCAACATCGGAATTTTTTGCACTAAGACGGATCGGAATGCGGTTTTTTGCATTCGCTTCCAAAAATTATTTGTAAAAAATTAATCTACTTTGTATCTTATGCAAACCGGAAATTGCATTGCTGCTGTCAAAAATGTATTCACAAAAATGCATTTTTTGGAGTCGCTTTAAGAAAATTAAATAACTTTGTTAATAAGACTCAGAATTGGCTCAAACCGGGTTTTCGGGGTCGCTGATCACGATTATGATGTTCAAATTGACCCACAGCCGACCTGGAGCTCAGGATCGCTGATGAACGTCATCTCCGTGGGACTCTCCCAAAATTCACGCGGGGAAGGAGAGAAACTCGGCGCCCGGGGGTTTTTTGAGTTGCTGAATTCAAATATGGCATCGGCGAACACCCCCCGGACACCTCATGCGCCGGAACCTGGACGTGGACGTCATCCCCGAGAGTATTCCTGACAAGATCGCAAAAAACAAACCGAAAATCGTTGTGTGGGCGTTTTTGGGGCGCTGAATTCAAATTTCCCTTTGAAAACGACCCCCCGAACACCTGGTGCACCGGAACCTGGACGCGGACGTCATCTCCGAGGGTTTTCCAGACACGATCGCTAAAGACAAACCGACAATCGTTATGGGGCGTTTTTTGGGGCGCTGAATCCAAATTTCACGTCAAAAACGATTGTCGGTTTGTCTTTAGCGATCGTGTCTGGAAAACCCTCGGAGATGACGTCCGCGTCCAGGTTCCGGTGCACCAGGTGTTCGGGGGGTCGTTTTCGAAGAGAAATTTGGACTCAGCGCCCCAAAAAACGCCCACACAACGATTTTCGGTTTGTTTTTTGCGATCTTGTGAGGAAAACTCTCGGAGATGACGTCCACGTCCAGGTTCCGGCGCCCCAGGTGTCCTGGGGGTGTTCGCCGATGCCATATTTGAATTCAGCAACTCAAAAAACCCCCGGGCGCCGAGTTTCTCTCCTTCCCCGCGTGAATTTTGGGAGAGTCCCACGGAGATGACGTTCATCAGCGATCCTGAGCTCCAGGTCGGCTGTGGGTCAATTTGAACATCATAATCGTGATCAGCGACCCCGAAAACCACCGAGAACCCGGTTTGAGCCAATTCTGAGTCTTATTAACAAAGTTATTTAATTTTCTTAAAGCGACTCCAAAAAATGCATTTTTGTGAATGCATTTTTGATAGCAGCAATGCAATTTACGGTTTGTATAAGATACAAAGTAGATACATTTTTTACAAATAATTTTTGGAAGCGAATGCAAAAAACCGCATTCCGATCCGTCTTAGTGCAAAAAATTCCGAGATTTTTGCTGATTTAGTGCTTCATTGCCTCGACTATACGGGGTCACGCAGCGTGTTCAACTGGCTCTATCGCGAAAAGTATAATACCAAAAAATCTGAAATTTTCCAGAAAACTTCCTTCAACCATACAGAACAACTTTCTCGCGGGAAGTTGTCTGAGACTGAAACTTCGCAACAGACTTTTTTCTTTCGAAGTTCGAAACACACGATTTCGAACGCGCAATTAGTATTTATTAATTAGTATTTAATGAATTCAAAATTACCGATTTTTAATCACCCTATCGTCTTCGGGAGAGTTTTTCAAGTAAGTATGCTGAATTTCAAACCATTTCGTTAAACATCTTCCGACATATCGCAATTTATATTTGCGCCGCGGCGAAAAAATTACGAGATATAAAAAGTGGTTTTTAATTTTTTTTTGGAAAATATATTCACTTTACAAAAACATTTTATTTACAAAAAACATGCGAAATTTATGGATCTATACGCTAGAATTTTTTAAATATTCAAATTCTGAAATTTGTTTTTCATGCCTTTCACTTTTGCCCCGACAATAGTTCTACGCTTTTCGAGCGCAAGTCCGGTTTTAGAATCCGACGCCTCAATTTATAACCTCAAAATAACTAAAAAATACATTTTTAGGGAAAATTCGAACACTATTTGCCAACACCGACATATCGGATAATCCTTTAAGTACTTCAGAATAAAGTTCAATAAATATCAATTTCTGTTTATACTATTTTTAATTAAGGTGAAAATTTTATAACTCTTTTTAAAATCCTAAAAATCTAAAATATTAAGTATCTAATACCTAATTCGATAAATCTGTTATTGTAATATTTTTGTTTAGAAGGCTTGGAACTGTAAACAAATGAAATTTTTTAATCTGTCCAATATTTTTTGTTCGTTTAATAAACAAAATTAATAATGGCGTTAAATTTTTCTAACGAAGAGAAATAATTATTTTGAAATGTACCCCGAACGACGACAACCCAGCAGAACGTATTTCCCTAAACTGACTAGAAATTTACTAGAATTTGGTAGTTTTGATAAGCCTCGTCCCAAATAATATGTAAAAGATAACGAAAATCGTAATAGAAACATTTTAGAACATTTTAATGAATATCCGACATCATCTACAAGAATTGCTGGCACACAGCTTGGTATTCCGAAATCCACCGTTCATGGTGTTTTAAAGGTTACTAAATACCATCCTTACAAGCCAATAATTGTACAAGGACTTCAAGAATGTGATTATGATAGGCGAGTCATTTTTTGCAATTGATATCTTGGTAAATGTGGAGAAAATCTCACTTTTTCAAATAATGTTTTATGGACAGGTGAGACACATTTCACCAACTGTGGAGTTTTTAATAAAAAGAATCACCATTACTGGGCTTCTGAAAATCCACAATTACTCGAACCACGCAGATTGCAAGTACGATTTGGATTTAATGTGTGGTGTGGAATAATTGGTAAAAATATTTTATATTTGTTGAAATGAACTTTACAGTAAAAAATGCTTGAATTATTTATCTTCAAAATTTATTTACTAATAGTATAATAATTACGAAGTACCTTTTTCATAATTTTCATTATTTTTACAAAATCGTCTAATTGGCCCCAAACATTGACCGGTCCAAGATACCTTGCAATGTTGCAAAATCATATTATTCCTACACTTCGAGAAGTTGTTCCCAATGATCAATTTAATAACGTGTGGTTTCAGCAAGATGGTTGCCCCGCACATATGTAATTCCAGACAAGTACAAACATTTTTAACGGAGACTTTCGGTGAAAAGGTAATATCTACCAGTGGTCCCGTGCGCTGGCCTGCTAGGTCTCCGGACCTTACTCCATTGGACTTTTATTTATGGAGATTTGTCCAAAATGAGATTTACGAATTTAATCCCCCCGAAACCCGCCAAGTTCTTGAGCAATGAACTCGGAATATTTTTAGACATATTAACCGTAACACCATTCGTAACCAGAGCTGCCGAAAAAAAATGTCAGCGATACATTTAAAAAAATGGTCGACATTTTGAACCTTAGTATTAGCAAAGAAAATAATAGCTACGCATTAGAAGTATCATGCGAGACTATTGGTAGACCGCGAGAGGCGCTGGCCAAATATGCAGACCGGCAGTTTTACAGCAAAATTTGATTTCGGCGCTCCAACGCTTGACGATTTAAAGGACAGCGTTGTCGGATTCTTTAATTTTACGTTCGTATAAGAAATACAACAGGTTCTACATAGCGCGTTAATAAGGTAGGTATATCTGTTGATTTATTAGGTTTAGGTAACTAAAAATTTATTGAAATGGTCTAATTTATTCCACGAAAATGATGACAATTTCATTTAGTTGTGTTTTTACAGGGTGTGTTTAGTTTCTCCTTTTTAAGTGTAGCCGAAATTAGTAATACAAACTAAACAATTTTTTTTTATTGCGAATAAAGAAAAGAAGATTTAAATTACAAATATATTACATAGTATGAGTATTTATATTCTATTTCAAGCATGCAAGGGAAGGCTTAAACAACGTTGCCCATTTGTTTGCAGACCAATTTTGAAAAACTTTTTAATTTTCCGTTAAGATTTAAACTTTTCTTACACATCTGGTTTACAAACAAAATGGTAACGTTTTTAAGTCTTTCATTGCATTCTTTAAACTCTTTTTCCGGTTGCAGATATCTTGGGCAGAATATATAAACATTTTAATAAAAAATTGTAATTCCTAAACACATTTAAGATTTTAGAAAAGGGATCGATAAGCTATTGTTTATACAACTTTTATAACATTACAGGGAACCTTAAGGATGCAACATTTTTTTAAATTAAATTTTGATTTATTACTAACGATATTTAACTCTTATGTCAGTAAAACTAATGAACTGGTTTTAGTGGATACATCGTTTCTAAAATTAAACTTGAAATTGATATTATCCTCTTCAGATCCAACGCCAACCCACATTGATTTAATTATTGATTTTTTGGATGGTGGTTTGTTTCTACATACAAAGACAAAATATCAATGTGCTTTTGAAAAATGTTTACCCAGTTTTGAAAAAAATCAAGTATCATAGAAGATACTTTGGGTCTATACTTATACAAATAAAAAAATATAAACAGAATAAGAATCTTGCGAAATTTCTTAGGAAAAGTTAAAAAAAAATTCTTTCTACGCTACAACATAATTACACTCCTCAAGATTTACATTTAGCAAAAATTAACTTATTACTTATTATCGTTTCTAAAATTAAACTTGAAATTGATATTATCCTCTTCAGATCCAACGCCAACCCACATTGATTTAATTATTGATTTTTTGGATGGTGGTTTGTTTCTACATACAAAGACAAAATATCAATGTGCTTTTGAAAAATGTTTACCCAGTTTTGAAAAAAATCAAGTATCATAGAAGATACTTTGGGTCTATACTTATACAAATAAAAAAATATAAACAGAATAAGAATCTTGCGAAATTTCTTAGGAAAAGTTAAAAAAAAATTCTTTCTACGCTACAACATAATTACACTCCTCAAGATTTACATTTAGCAAAAATTAACTTATTACAAGTAGGTAAACCGCACTTGGATCGCGATTTTTGTCTATCTTTCTTGAATTCCACCAAGTCTGTATTTTCCTGGAGCCTACATCTTTTGTCAGGAATAGGTTGGACACTCCTTTTTTCCTTCCCAGATTCTTTATTCTGTTCTTCTAAGTCTTCACATTCGAAATCTTCTTCTTCTTCTTGATCTTTTAGTACCAGTATTTTGCCGACCGATAATTTAAAGTCAAAGTAGTTCATAATTTTTTTTCTAGGTGTACCGGCAGCTTTTGCATTCTCGTGGTAGTTGAGCCACCCTGCTGCTACTGAAAAATCAAGTTCTTTTGTCGTCAGAGGGCCTAAAACAAAATTTTTGTCAATCAAATCTCGTTTTCGAAGATTTGGATGTTTTTAAAAAAATGTATTGCCACAGTCCCAAAGTATCACCTGTGATACTATTTATATTTTCGGACATGGTTAGAGTTTGCGCAAAAGGTTATGCAATTACAGTACATACTAAAATTAAATGCCGTCATAACAATTTAAAATCAAATAAATTTGCAAATACTGTGTACTTACGTTTATTGTTGCTAAAATCCATCACCACGAGTTTTACCGTTACGCCTTCACATGTAAACAAACGAATACTGACGCTAAATCAGTCGGCTACTGCGCCCAAAAATTCCTTCGCGTATCTTGCAACTGTATCGTATGTAATACTCCTGGAACCGAATGAATTCGTGCGGTCGAAGTGTAAAATAAAAACATATTTTCGCGAGTATCACATATGATACCCTGGGTCTGAAGAGGTTTCAAGTCTCCATACTTTTTTGTATGTAATAATTTTGGAAATATAAGGGGGACAAGATTCTCAAAAAATTATTTTTAGTTTTTATCCTGTTTTTTTTATTACACTAATTGAATTTTCCAATTATAATAACAAGCCTGACACGACTAACGTCGACCGACAACTTATTTTAAATATTTTAATTTTACGGGCTTATAGTAAATAGTACATACATTAAATTTTGGAGTAATCAGTTCATCAGTTTTCGAGATATGCTGAAGACAGATTGACACCAGTGCTGAGCTTTTATTTCGTTTTGACGAACACCGAAAATATAAAATGTAAATGGTAGGCATGCTGCGCTATTCACCAAAAAGAAAAAAGATTGTGCTTTAATAATTAAACTGGCATTGATTTTAACAAGAAGTCCTATGCCCAGAAATTTCGGTCAGAGCATAAGTAAAAAATTTGGAAATAGGAAAACGTTAATTAATGCTGCTCCGTATTAATAAAACTAGCCACATTAAAATATTAGGTTTGACCCTGATAAATTTCAGATGGAGTATTCCGTGTGCTAAAAATGAAAAAAAGAGTGTGTTAAACGAAAAATATTTTAAACTAAAATTTTTGACACAATGGAATTGAACCGCATAAAAGTAAAATCAAAAGTGAAATTTCCCTAAATAGATTGTAGTTATTTGAGAAGTTTTGTTTGAGCCTAAACTATTTCAGTCTTAGCTGTTTATAAAAATGTTCATTAAACTTTTTACTTCTTAGTTTTATGCTCTTTGTTTAAAAATTTACTTTTAATATATTTTTAGAAGCACATCTTGCTAGATTTAAGGCTCCCGATCTACTCGTATTGTACTGTCGTGGTTAAAAAAATGCAAGTATTTCTTAATGGTTTTTCTTAGAGAACTGGAACATAGACTGTGAATTAGATGTACCATTTTGTTGTTCACCGTTGTACATTAAATCTGTTGAGATCAAAACTTGTTTTGCTTCATGCACCATTTATTATCATGAGTGACATTTTATGGACAAGCAAACAGTATTATAAAACATTTTATTGTGCAGCTTTTTGGTACCTACATTGCATGACCCTTCAAGGAACAGTAAGTAATAATAAAAAATTATGATTTGAAAAAAAGGAAAATATATAAATTATACGCTAGTCTCTAAAACGAGGGAGTCCGTTTTTAAAAAATTTTAATTTGCTAAAAGCAGTATCGTTACATGTATACCAAAGAGTAGTTATCAGCTAACATTTCTACTATTTCAGTTTTTTTTTAACATTGTTGCTGCTATTTTGCTATGAGATACCAATGACTTTCCCAAATAAACACGGAAAAAAGACGCATAATTTACTAAAGAAATTAAAGTTTTATTTTGTACCTAATGCAAAAATTCGGTACCCCTATCGAATTTTCGCGTGGCGCGGTTTTAAGGATAAAGTAGGTACAGGCCAATGTTTTTATCTTTTTTTTTGACGAATTATATGTATTTTTTATATGCCGATTTGGGAAAGCCAAGGTCAAAAGGAAAGTTGGTGCTCAGTTTCAGCATATAACTGAGCAGCAATAATGTTAAAAATCAAAGCAACATGGGGATGTTACCTGATGACAACTCTTAAGCTATGAAAAGTAAGAAATGGCTTCGTAATTGCAAGCCGGGTCTATACTCGGTGATGACGTATAGACTTTATAGAATTTTCTGGACTTAGTCAGTAATTCTGTTCACACGACTGGTTGATTCGTATGACAAGAATGGTTTATTTTATCTTAAATAAAAATTTAAAAAAATAATAGTATTCTGGAAAAGCACAAATTTGTTGAAAATTGTTGACTATTTGTTTTGTAAATTTTTATCTTTTGAGTAAATTTCTTTTTAGTATCTCTAGACCACTTGCAGAATTTGAATATGTTTGTTAAAATCAAATGTTCAATTAAAAACGCTCGATGTTTTTAATTTTTAAACGACAAAAGTGTTTTATGGACCAAAGATGCAATTTCATCGGTAGGCAGACATTTTATCGTGTCCACCATAATTTTTTTGTAACAAAAATAGCTGTTTAGCATTAAATAAGTTATTATCTAGTGCGGAATCATGAAACAAATCAGAACATATTGAGCAGTGAAACCTATCCTTTAGTTTTTTGACCAGATATCCTGCATAATAATTTGCCTCTTTGAATATTATTCACAGAAGATTCTGGACTTTGGGCTAATTTTAAAGGAAGAGTGTGTTTATCGGCTAAAATCTAAAACAATGTGAGTTTTGTGGATATTTTCATTCTTTTGTGAACTATTTAATGGAAGTAAGGTTGAACTATCTGAGTCCTCCTGGCAGTTTGAATATTTTGATGGTTTTAAAAGTCCGGTTATGGTCTGAATTCTAAAAGACAAGCGAAATTATTATGTACAGATCCACGTACAGAAAACATATTTTCCAAAAAATCTTGATTCAACCTTTTTGTTAATAAAAATTTATTTTTGTCATTTTTCTCTTCCTCAAACAGTCCAAATATCCCATTAATTGTTTGAACAATTCCATCAAAATATGGAGGTCTGGTCTCTGTTAAGTTCGGCACAGAATCGGTTTTGTTTTTGTTAGTTTTAATGGTAACTTTAGTTAATAAGCTAAAAATTTCTTTACCTTTTTTAAGACTGTCAATTATTTCGGTATTTTTATCACTTACGCCGCATCGGAATAGATTTTTGTCAAAAAGTCTATCACTGGTTAATGCATCAAAGAGATTGTTCATAAATAAAATAAAATCGGCCGTGTCTGATCCTTCTTTACTATTAATTAATTTATTTTTGACGCATGTGCTAATAGCTGCCGCCATAGTTTTTGAAAATATTTGAAGTGCAGTCTGCAGGACATCTTTTCAGATGCATTGGGATTGATATGCTTTTCTGTAATTTTTGGAAGCGCCATAGCCGAAGATGAGGATTTATCTATTTCAAAAGTTCTTGCTTATGACATTAAAATTAATGATTTTGTCCAGTAATTTAAAAGCACCAGCCATTAAATTATTACGTATGCTTTTAAATAAATTTGGTGTGTTTTTACAGGGTGTTTTTATACTGCGGAAACAAATGGCCTCATGGAGTACAAATAAATGTTTTAAAGCTTTGAAGAATCTTTAAACAGATGGTAAAATTTAAATCAGTTGTGTCTGGTAGCTTATTTTTAAATGTAACTTAAATTAATATAAAAACTAAACAATTTTTTATTGCAAGGTTGGTAAAATGTAATTTAAATTACAAATAATTTACATAAAATGTATTTATATTCTATTGGGGACCATTCATACCATTCCCGCTGAAAGGGGGGAGGGGTTCATATGGTCGTTGTCGTTACTAGCCGTTACGGAGGGGTCTGGGGGTGTTAAGGCACCGTTACGTAACTTTACCAATTACAGTTCAAATAATAACTATCTTTTCCCCTTCATGCGCGTATTGCAGGTTTTTAATAATTACGGATCGTTACAAGAGGGGAGGAGGGGGTAAATTTACTCAAAATTAGCGTTAAGTAATTTATGCATGGCTCCTTGGTAAATATTTTTGTTCATAACGTAAAAAAATGTATAAAGTTTTTACGGAGTACCAGAATAATATCTAATTGTTAATATAATCTCAGTAACATTGGTTGTTTTATAAAACCACGTTGTTAGGTATACATTCACCTATTTTTATTATAAAGTTGTTTAATCAAAAATTGTAATTCCTAAACACATTTAAGATTTTAGAAAAGAGATCGATTATTGTTTATACAACATTTATAACATTACGGAAAACCTTTAGGGTGCAACATTTTTTTTTATTAAATTAATTTTGATTTTCAGTACTAACGATCTTTAACCCTTATATCAGTAAAATTATTGAACTGATTTTAGTGGATACATTTTTTCTAAAATTAAGTTTTAAATTGATATTATACAAGTCTCCATACTTTTTTCTGCTAATAATTTTGGAAATATACGGGGGACAAGATTCTCAAAAGAATATTTTTAGTTTTTATCCGGTTTGTTGGTTACTAATAATAACAACAGGACTGACACGACTAACGTCGACTAACAACTTAATTTAAATATTTTTATTTTATGGGTTTATATAGTACTTACACTGAATTTTTGACTAATAGTTCATCAGTTTTCGAGATATGCTGAAGATGGATGCTCACAGGTGATGAGCTTTTACTTTCAGGTTTACTAAAAAGGTTTAGGACTTAGTACTGGTTTAAATTAATATTTTTTAATTGATCAGTTAGGTTTTGACAAGACAGTGTCAATAAGTCACCGTTTAAAATGTATGAGTTATTCCAAAATATCAGATTTTTCATAAATAAAAAAATCAGCTGTCTCTGATCTTCCTTTATTATTAATTAATTTAATTTTGACGCACTTGCTAATAGCTGCCGTCAGTGTTCTTAAAAATATTTGAAGTGACCGTCAGCACGACATCTTTTCAAATATACTGGGATTGATATGCTTTTCTGTAATTTTCGGAAGCGCTCTAGCCGAAGATGAGGATTTATCTATTTCAAAAGTTCTTATTATGACATCAAAATTAAAAATCATTAATCTAAAAGCACCAGCCATTAAATTATTACGTATGATTCTAAATAAATGGGGTATGGGTGTGTACAATATGTACAAATGTATATCACGAGATCCAGTTCGCCCACACTTGTCAGTTTAAAGCGCAATTGACACAGTGTGAAACAACATGATGCACGTAAATTATATTATTGAAGTTGCCAGTCCTTTCATGTAATTGACTACGTCAGTAAGGACTTTTTAACGTTTTTGTTATATATGTATGTGTTACTAGTCCTAGTGAAACCTAATAATAAAACCTTTTAATAAAACCTTATGCAAAAGACAAGGCACATTTCACTCCTGAACATGTGTATATTAACTTTTTATTAATCAGATATTTTTTGTTTTGAGGTAATAACCCAAGACCCTCCCTGTATACTACTTTTCAAGTCTAACGTATATGTACATTCATATATACTTTTCTATAATCAATCACCGCCGAACAGTGTTCAAAATTGATGAAAACATGATCGAAATTAATTACGTCTAAATTGTAAAACCAAGCTGACTGAAAAGTTGAATTATTTGATATATACTGTAGAATGAATATAGAAAAATGTTTTGATTTTTTTTTGGAAGTTTTGAATGAGGGGCGTTCTTTTCGGTTCCCACCCCTTAGAGTGTAAAATATTTTTAAAAATGTCGTAAATGTTTAAGAGCTTTAATTCCTCTGTTATTTAGCTAAGAAATGTTTTAGAAAGGCATTTAGTACGGTTTATATTCCTTATCCTTTTAAGTATTGAGAGGAGGTGACTTAAATGTAAACCAGTTTTTGCTTAATTATCAGCACCTTTTTATAGTAGGTGGCAGTATTACTATTTTATTTATACAAGTATAAAAATTAAGCATCTGTGTCCTCCGATATTTCTTCCCCATCGTTTTCATCGTCGACATATTCATCCTCTTTGAGTTCACGTTGTTCCGTGTCTGTAAGGTCTAGCAAAGGAAGCATGCTCTGGTCTATTTTTTGATGGGCTTTTTTTGAGGGCTGCAACGAAGACAGAAGTGGATCTGAACTCAATAAAAGTCTATTGAATAAGTCCTCATTGATTTTACTAGGACTGATTTTTTGTGTGTGGCTGTCACGGTATTTCCTTATGTCCTTATTTTTTGACTCCTGTGCCTCTTCTGACAGTTCACCGATGGGCAGTAGGGCTTCCTTAATGACCACAGCACCATGCATGAGAATTTTATGTACTGAAGGTGGCATATAGTACCAGTTGTATAAGGATACATATAATTCTGCAGTGGCCTTACAATATTCTTCAAACTTGCCAATATTAATAGAATATCCACTATTTAACACACGCAAAATGACACCAAATCGTTGAATCAGTGTCTCACCTATACCTAAAAGAAGTGGTAATATGGATTAATTATATATACCCTTAACTTGAGACATCATTACTAACCCGTAATTTGTGACGATAAAGTTGGATTTGAAAAGACTCTTCGAGCAGTGTTACCATTATTAGTGGATCCAGCTCCTTGTTTAGGTATATCCACTAGGAGTCCCATTTTACTTCTAAAGTCTTGCTGAATTTCCTTTTTTCTTGAATCATATGCGGCTTTCTTCTCTTTTGGTACCTACAAAAAATATTGTGTGTACTTGTCTTACACTTTAAAATAAAACATGCTTACCTTCCAACTTTTGATTTCAAGCCTGTAAGCCACGTGTAAAAGACGTTCGAAAAATCTTATATATGCGTGTAGCACTGAAAGTCCAAATTGCAGACCTTCTTGATGGATTGGGCGCGGAGATAAATCATTCATCTTCGATATTTTGACGTCACAAATGTAACATGTCATGCTGGAGGTTTCGGTCAATGCACTACATACTTTTCCATCCACCATTGTAAGTTTTAAGTCGAACTTAATGGGTCCGAAATTTGAGAGGTATGGTTGTAACAGTCCTGCTCAATCTCCTCTTGCTCTAGCCTTGATATTGCATCTGTCTCGTGCACCCATTGCAGTCTTATTGGACGACAGTAACTTTTGGAGGACGGCCGGGGATTTTTCCACACTATTGCATTTGAACTTTCATCAATTACTCGCAGGGGTACTAAAGATGTGGTGAACAAGCCTTCCTCAGCCCTGGTGCTTTGTCCTTCTCGAATTTGCCTATATGATGTATACCCAAAAGATCCGTCAAAACCCCATTTGCAAATTAAACAAAATGTGCTTTTCTCCGATATAGTTACACATTTCATCAAACTTTCACAAGTTTTGTGTAACAGGTTTTGCAGGGGAACTTCACATTTCGTCTCAGACACAAAAATGTCACTCGGGTAAAGTTGTTTTTTGACTTCCAGTATTTTATGGTATGGAGGATATAGATCGAACCCATGTTCTTTGGCTCCACGTCTTAAATCTTTGTATAGCTGTACTGTCATATTTTTTGAAATAATTAATGCTAAGGCTTCATGTAAGGAATAGCTAGACAGGGGAACATTAGAATATTTTTGCCAACAAGTCAGAATTCTCTTCGCTCTGGTGGGCGTAGTCGTAGTTGCCTCTGTTACCAATTTTGCCGCCGACACATTTCCTTCTTCACGCAATTTCATGGTCGCAGCAAATGATATTTCTGCTGCTGTTTTTTGCCGTCGAATTTCTTCAGTCTTTCTACGTTTAATAATGTCTGAACTCTCTTCAAATGTTTTTGATGGACGACCAGCTATAATGATTGAAAACTTTTGAATTCATGTCTATAAATAAATGAATATTTCACTAACTTACCACCACTTGTAGATGCTGAACCTCCAAGAATCGCAAGTTGTTGTTGACAACGAAATACTTCATTTGGGAAAATAAGTTCCACCCGTAGCCAATCTTCATACATTGACAAGAAGTTGCTCTCCTTCCTTCCAGCAGCTTTCCACTTTGTAAGGTAGTGCGGGAAAAACGACTGTCTCATAAAATTACTAAGCGCAGTGGTTGCAATTTCATCTCCGTTTATTTGAAAATGTTCTTTTAAGAAGTCCAAAACACGAATTTTCTTTACAGAAAGATCTTGGCCACGTGCTTCCATCATTTTTTCATGGAGATGCAGACGTGTAATTGCCATTGTCACCAAATGCCGAAAATGTACTTACTACACTTAAAAAACAAAACGCAACTCTCTTAACGCCACCAAATAGCACAAACCACACTCAAACGAAACTTTGCACAAACTAAACTTATGACCGCACTGAATACGATCTACTAAAAGACTGAATACGTTCGGTACTCGGTGCAAACAAATGCCTGCTACGCCCTGTTGCGCACCTTTGCGCAGGTAAAACCATAAGTTCTTAAATTCCCTACATTGTAAACATTCATTTGCTGTATAATTCACTAATGAGCAAGCATTAGCAATAAACATGAAGCGTCAATAAAATGGCATTTCTTTAAAAATTGTATAGGATTACAAGCAGCGGATTCTACCTGAAGATAAAAACACCCTCCTGTATGTTATTCAGGTTACTTGAATCTTTAAGGTATGTACTTTTCCCTGGTATAATTATTTTTACACCAAAAATGATACCTGCAGTAGGTAACACCGAAGCAAAAGAAAAGAATTTAGCACTAAAATATGCCGTATGAAAATTTAATTAATTTTGTAGTTTTTCGTTATCAATATCTATGACCCTGACAAAGACAGAAAAGCGGTTCTTGGTAAAAAGTTGTATGATGACGCGTACAAACAAATACATAAATTTCAACATTCTCAGGAAAACTTAAACTTTTTAATTACGATCACTTTTTTGCAAATTTTGAACACTGTGCGCCGGCGACGCTATGAAAAATTCGATAGGATTAAAAAATAGTTAATTACCTATGAATGATCTGTAATATTTGGGATATCTAATAAATTTTACCTCTACACCGTCCGATCTTTTGCAAAACTCAAAAATATATGGTTTTTCTTTAATATGATTACCGCATTTACGCAAAATTTGGATGGTGTACGTACCAAAAAATAATTGTAAACTATTTTTTGGTATTCTTGGTTTTATTTTTGTATTTGTAGTATATTCCTTTAAATCAAATATTTTCTTGAGTCCAACAGATCTTTAAAATGGTCTAAAGAACGCATATTACGACTTGTCCATCTTTTTAGGCTTCGAATTTCACAAAATCCCGTCCGACGGTCAAACTAGTGTTGTAAATATCCGTATTCTTTAGGTATCCGAATCATACGGAATCGGAATCAGCTAATATCCGTATCCATTATCCGAATACGTATCCATTTCTTGGCCCGCGCGAAAGCGGTTACAGATCATGTATACGTATCACTAAAACATTTTCTATCCGGATACACGGCTAGGTAGGACGACGCGGTATCATATCATTCGAAGTCGAAGGTTAGGGATAGGAAGGCACCGTCGCGTTCGTTCTCGTTTGAATTCGGCTCGGGTGAGGCGGGCCTAGTTTAACCAATGGGTCTCATCCCATATGATACCCGTTACCCCGATAACTATGCTATCTTTTTTTAGGAAAGGTCATTAGAAAGAGAGAGCATAAGATCAAATATGCCAAATCGCAGACCGTGTTGTTCGCTTACAGTCGATTCCGATTCCGTTTTCTCTTTGCACTTTGCATTAGTAACCAGCCGATGAGAATTTTGATTCCGAATCAAGTTCTCGGCCGATTACGGATAATCCGGATTCTTTTAATATTTGGATCCAACGGATATTTGGATACGTATCCTTACATCACTAGGTCAAACCACCGTCGAGAGATATTCTAAATTCTAAATAATTCTCGACCGGCGGTTAAACAAGCAACTTAACAGCAAGCGCAACGAGGCAACAACGGACAGCAATGTCGGCTACACGCGGCCGCCGATTACATATGAAATTCCGATGGATTTTCTCTCCGAAAGAGAAAATCCATCGAGGGGTATATGGCGTTTATATGAGCATGAGCGTTCTTATGCGTAGCTATTATTTTCTTTGGTATTAGTTTGTTATTAATTATAACATTTTCACCTTAATTAAAAATAGTATAAACAAATATTGTGACTTAATTAACTTTATTCTTAAGTAAGAGGATTATCCAATATGTCGGTGTTGCCAAATATGTTCGAATTTTAAAAATGTATTTTTTAGTTATTTTGAGGTTATAAATTTTTATTTGTATTAGTGTTTGGTATCATATTATAGGAAAAATTAAGTACTTTTCGATGAGTAAAAAACCCAATATGGCGGTCGTAAGAAAAATGAAAGTTGATGATGGTTCCAGGAAACCAAAACGTTGTAACTAAAATATGACCAAGTAGGCATATTCTATGTAAAAAGTGGCAATGAAAATGTGTTTACAGATATTGGGAAATAAAAAAGTTACAACCGATCTAAGAAAATGCAACATTTTAGTTTATTCAAAATATCTCAAAAACCAAAAGAACCAGAATCGTAGTACCAATAAACTACTAACATAATTGCCTAAAACTTTCCCCATTTAACCGTCTTTCTATCTCTTAAGGTACGGTTTCCTCGGGGCGACCATGATAGGCGTTCGTCGCTCGGCGATGATCGCGAACCATTTCTAATGGCAAAGTCGCTCTACATAGCCCCCTGGAGTGAGACGATTACATTGATTTGCCATTGAGCAGTGGTTCACGATCATCGCCGAGCGACGAACGCCTATCATGGTCGCCGCGAGGAAATCGCACCTTTATAGTTTCCGAGATCGCAATACTGTCATCACCAATTTCGGACACCCTGTATAGAGCGCCAGCCAGGCGCTCTATAAAAATCGTTATAGTTGCTAAGTTTGCTTTAACTCTAAAACCGATTAAGCAACTAAAACTGTTTTATTAACGTTCTTACGTGCGTTTAAAAACATTTGTGTTAAACCGTTTTTAAGGGAGCATCTAAACATAGTTTGTGACGTAGGCTATATCTTCTCGAAGACTTTATTTTGTTTTTTTTTTATTTTCTTAAAAAATACCTAATATACAAGTAAGGACGCCGAAAATTATATTTTTCTCTGCTTTAAGTATACAATGGCACCCACATCAAAATTTAGTGACAAAGTTTATTACTAAAAACTGTTAAATGTTAAGAAAATCCAGTCAGACAATAGATACCACTATTTTGATCAATACGGCATAGTACACAAGTATGCTCGAAAACATCACAACTAAATATTTAATTTATTAACTAAAATATTAAACTACTAATACTGCGGATCCCAATATTATTTAACTTCTACACTAGCATAATATGTACATACAATGGGTAAATTCACAGGAAGGTTACATTTATGTTCTATAATTCGAGTTTGGAATATGCTAGTGCAAAAAACTACGTGCTGATCAGACAGGAAAATTTTCATTTTTTTTTATTTACTGCTTTTAAGAAAATATTTTGTAAATATTAATAGCGACCGACCACTTCAATAAAATAATAAAATCAATGAGTAACCGGTCACAGTAAGGTGGCGCGAGAGATAAAGACAGAAACCAACAGAAAAAGCGACAAAGTAGTGAAAGTGTAAGTAGAATAGGTTCAGTTAAATTAACGTTTAAGGTAGTAATACGAAATTCCTTTCATGGCCTGACGATTATAATAGAGAACAGTAACCTAATCCCAAATCATCAATTTGGCTTTAGATGCAAGCACTCCACGATAGACCAAGTCCATCGAATAACAGACATCATAGAAAGGGCACTAGAAGAAAAGCTAATCTGCTCAACTATCTTCCTTGACGTAGCTCAAGCTTTTGATAAAGTTTGGCACAAAGGGCTAATTAACAAATTAAACAGAATGTTACCAAAACAATATGTAGAGTTGCTAACCTCCTACATTACAGATAGAGTGTTCAGAATTAAACAGGACGATGAATACTCCAAACTGAATTAAGTTAAAGCAGGTGTGCCTCAAGGAACCGTCTTGGGACCCGTCCTTTATTTACTGTACACTTGTGATTTCCCACAAACAGAAAATGTAACTGTGGCTACATTCGCTGATGACACTGCTGTATTAGCAGTAGGAACAGACCTAGATGCAGTAACCAGACAACTCCAACATGCTAGCGACCAGATTTACAATTGGACCACAGACTGGAAGATTAAGCTTAATGAGCAAAAATCTATTTGTGTCAACTTTACCAACAAAAGAATAGGCAATCATCAACCAATTAACATAAATGGTATCATAGTTCCCTGTGCAAATACTGCCAAATACCTGGGGATGACCTTAGATGCGAAACTAAGATGGAAGGAACATATCAGAACTAAACGCACTGAACTAGGGCTCAAATATAGACAGTTGTATTGGCTCTTGGGACGAAAATCTAAGCTGTCAATACACTGTAAAATCATGATATACAACCAGATTTTAAAACCAGTCTGGGTTTATGGCATCCAGTTATGGGGCTGTGCCAAGGAGAGCCACATCAAACGCATCCAAACCTTCCAAAGTAAAGTATTACGGAACATAGTTAGTGCACCGTGGTACATACGAAATAGTGACCTACATCGCGATCTTGGTATCCCGTATGTCGCTAGTGAAATTAGAAGATTTGCCATCAAGCACGAGTCTCGACTCCATCAGCACGTTAACGTCGAAGCCATTAGGCTTCTTGACAACCAGGACCTAGTTAGAAGGCTGAAGAGGACCAAGCCCTTTGAACTAGTATAGACTTTTGAAAACATAGTACAGTGCGCAAGTGTGTGAGTGCTAAGTGCCATGGCCATGAGTCACAACAGATAAACCTTTAGGACTCCATTGGGTGAACTTTAGTATATAAGGATTTTAGTTTTTAAGAATTTAGAGAAAAATTAATGGTTGGTCTTGCAGACCAGTTTTAATAACAGTAAACGCCGCAGGCTTTATCAATAAAAAAAAAAAATGGCCTGACGCAGGCGTCTGATGCTGGTTAATAAAAGATATATTAGATCCCCAAGAAAAGGGTAATACTATATCGGTAGAACGATTCTTATACATATCATTTCTAATAATTGCTGTGACTAATTTACTTAAATTAAGTTAAATTTTTTTACCATTAAATCCCTTACACCTTTTTTGCTTGAGCCGGATAGAAGTCTATATTTTAAAATATATTCTTCTAAAACAATCTGTAGAAATTTTTTTTAGTTTTTCCCAATTTTTAAGATAATTATATACAAAACGCAATGTAAAACAATAGTAAAAGTGAGGCAACATAAATCTTATAAACAACTTATCTGTCAAGGGGTTATTTATGTTATGTATATCGACATCCGGAAGGCACTAACAAAAAACTAGTAAATAACTTGCAAGTATAAGTAAAACAGAATATTATGATAATCAAAATAGCGTTATAAAGTTATTAGGGAGTTTTTGCCACCAGAAAATGCGGCTACACAAACGTTAAACTGAAGAGGTTTGCGTGGTGTTGCCAAAACAGATTTTGCAATTGTACGCTAAACATTTCACCAGGATTTTACGCAAACCACTAAAAGGAAAATTGTACCAGAAATTTTATTTTTGTAGCACGCAAACTATAGGTGTGTACAATTTTGGTTTAAGTAAACTAATAAATAAGTTATGATGATTCTACAAAAAATAGAATTGCACAATTAAATTAATGAGAGTTACCGTGTGTGTTGTTATAAGACCTGAAAGAAAGTGGTAAAGTGATAAAAGGGTGTATCTGTTAACGTAGGAATACACCTTTTAACAAACAGAAGTCAAATTTTTTGCCAATCATGGG
The DNA here is from genome assembly GCA_963971165.1 of Philopedon plagiatum. NCBI lineage: Eukaryota > Metazoa > Arthropoda > Insecta > Coleoptera > Curculionidae > Philopedon > Philopedon plagiatum. The sequence continues at coordinate 56,693,921 of OZ020190.1, forward strand.
CGCCAGGTTAAAATACAGAGGGAAAAACAAGCGTTCTTGTAAATACACACTATATTTAAAAGTCCTATTTATTTACACCAAATAGAAAATGACAGTAGCCAGCGGGGGGTCGCCTCAGTGGCGTAGGCAGCATTTTGTTGCGGGGGAGGGGCAAGAACAGGGTGCTATAAAAAAATAACTGTTCGTTATGTATATGCGCGGGAGCGCTAATCACACGCTGATCAAAAGGGCGGGTGGAGGGCAGTCGCGCCCCCTGGCCCCCACCTGGCTACGCCACTGAACTGCCTCTACCTGGCGACACTCATAACCATATACGTATTAAATAAATATATCGCGGTTTGTCTGGAATTCTTGATGCCAACGATGTGAAATGGAGATATACAATCTCGCATAAGTCTATCCTTTAGTCTGATATTTCTGTATATGCGCATGCGTTAATACGAATTTTTTCATTGGTCAGACATTGTACTGAATTAGATGGCGAATTGTACTAATCATCGGCTGTTGTGCGTATATTTCGGCTTCTTTCAGTTTTCTGGTTTTTCTAGTTTACAGCTGGATCGCCATTCGCCTTTTTTTCTTTGTGTCGTGTTGTATTTTGTATTCGGTGTTCTTGTGGTTTATTTTGAAGTGTGCTAACTTATGCCCTGATGTACAAAAACTAATAAACTAGTTCAATTATACCAAAATACCAGCACTGTCAAGAAACTTATGAAGCGTGGCGCCGTTAGATTGCTAATAGCAACACAAAATTTAGCGCAATCGCAGTTTACGAAATATCGGATTAAAGGATAGACTTATGCGAGATTATATATCTCCATTTCACATTGTTGGCATCAAAATCCGCACATTGGGTAAATAGGGAACCCGGGGTATATTTATTTAATACGTATATGCTCATAACAAACCTTAAGTGACTATAGATGACAGGTCTATCGCTCTGTCATGGCGGTCATAAAGGGTATAAACATTGAGTTGTAATAAAAAGAAATCGTGATTTTGAAAATAAAAAGATGTCCACTAAAGTACGCGAGTGAAACGATTTGAATTATGATATTTTAACATATTCGACATTGTCAAGCGAAATGTTTATACGCTCTATAATGGTTTCAATTTTTTCCGCTAGGGGTTAGATTAGTTGTTGAAGTTCGCGAATATGGACAAGACAAATGTCAGGGATATTATTTTTTAGTCGAGGCAATTTTTTCTATTTGCAGTCTTAAAAAGGAATGTCTAAGAAGCATCTGAATGTTAAAAGTTGTGAAGAAGAGATCGCTTAATCGTACAGCATAAAATCGTGGTGTGTATTTTAGTGACGTTTGAAGCAACCCTGCCAGCGCTTGTTTAATAGAATCCTGAAGCCGACGTTGCCGTAATCCAAATTTTTCCTGTGCCAATTATCTACACCCTACAATCTTTCAGTCGTTTACTTGTATTGCCGCGATCAAAAAGAAAGTCGTACTTAAGAGTCCAAATGCAGCTTAGGGACTTTTTGAAGGTCTTACTGATTGCTGGCGAACCCATTTAATTTGACAGCAATGTTTTGTACATGAGAAGGTTACAGTGGAGGGTCAGTTAAACTAAATTTAAGAAAGCTAACATGCAAGCAAGCTCCTAAGAAAATTAGATGTAGATACGACGTTTTTGTACGCGCCTATACGTGTCATAAAACGAACTGGTTATTTGAAGCGTCAGCTACAGGCATTTTTGAAATAAAATACCACTGGATGCATAGTAATAGTTAGTGATGTATTTAGGTTTAGTGCCGCCCGGGCTACTTAAATCTGTCTGCCCCCTCCGTCAGCATTTCTTCACATTTTCATCAAAGTGAAGATATATTTGCTGCCCCTACAATTCTGCCTCCCTGGGCTATAGCCCAATCAGCCCATACGTAAATATGCCCCTGGTAATAGTACTGAAATGGATGATACAGTTCATTTTATGATAAAACTCAGCGTTGCGACATTTGACAATCACAGATGACATCAACAGCTGATATTGGTTCCTTCGAAAAGTCCCTAGATCAGTAGTGGGTTGGTAGTGGACATCAAGCTGACATGACAGGTTGTGTCGTTTTATTTTCGTTTGATTTTGGTATTTTGTGTTTGTGATTTTAGTGTTTCCGTGGGTGGTTTTTCTATAGTGTGTGTTTTAATCATTTTACTTTTCGACTGTGTAGATTTCGGAGACTAGATTTTATTGGTGTTTATTATTGAAGTTATACGGTGAGTACAAGTCCGGTCCTGTCTTTTACCCAGCCTCTAAACGTAAAATAGACCAGACACCCTGTTGAGGGTGCCATAGATGACAAGTGACTTGACCACAATATTGCGAGATCTAAGAAAAAGTTTACTATACCTATTAGTTACAACTATGGCTGTGTTTAGCTGATCATCAGCGGTCTCGGTAGCTGATTGGATTTGGCAGCGACCACATGAGTCCTTATATCAAATTTGAAGACATGTAACATGCCATCTGTCAAATTTGATCAACTGCTGAGACCGCTGAAAATCGGCTGAACGCAGCCAATGATAAATTAATTCTTGCAAGAGGACTTGATAACATAGCATCACCAGGGTGGTTTAAACCATTAATTTATCGATCGACGATCGAAACGAAAGCCGAACTTAGCCGAAAGGCAAATGTCAATTTCATGCAATGGAATCAGCTGATGTGTGATTTTTGATTTGTTGTTTTCTTTAAGTACTATATTTTTTATAGTGACGGAATATTTCCATGCCTTATATATTAAGAAAGGAAGAATCTGGGACTATTTCGGTATAATTATATATATATATATATATATATATATATATATATATATATATATATATATATATATATATATATATACCGGGTGCCCACGAGTTTACTGGCCAGCTCGTTATTTTGTTAAGAAATAATATTTCGATTTGAAATTTTGGGAATTCGTATGGTTACTTTAGATGCAGATTTTGAGTGCTCGAACATCTGACTATCGTTTCCGGTTCAACCGGAAATACAGTCAACTTTGTTATTTTAAACGAAACACCCTGTATATTTTTTAAAATTTGGATTCTACGTAAAATTCTAATTATAAAACATGAATCATACCACATACCTATCTTTAACAGTTTTCAAGAAAATGGCGTTTGAAAATGTCGGAAGAGCCGCAAAATATACTGTTTTAACATAAAACAAATGAATATGCGAAAAATTTAATATATTATTCTCACTTCTTTTTAGGGGCCTTGTATGCTTGTGTCATGACAATCTCACTTCCGGTGCAACCGGAAGTGCTACAAAATATTACATTCAGGCACAAATTACTTCAATAATTTCAATTGAACGACCTACTTTAAACTCTAAATTCTAATTTATCTTACTTTTCTCTATAATTTTTGTATACACCATCCCAGGTCTAAAGTTGATAGTTCTTGAGATATGGACAGCTAAAAATTTAGATGCATTCCAAATTTAAATCTTTCTAATTTTATCTAGGCGGCTATGGAGACCATTTGCATTAAGAAAATGTAGAAAGGATACACATAATTAATAATAGGTATCAGAGTAGTGCTTGAAGAATAATTTTATTAGGTTTTCATTATAAAAAATAAGAAATTAGTCATAAATTAAGTGTTCGAATTGTTGACCGTTTTCTCTCAGACGAACTCTTTGAAATTGCCTGAGCACCTTGTTCATTTGCTTTGGGGGTGATATTATTAACAGAAAATATGACAAGTGTCTTGTATTCATAGCCATCTTGATTAAATAATTGGAAATTGACATGGTTATGATCATGAAGCAGTTCAAGCGACAAATGATCTCAATAGCCGCCTAGATAAAATTAGAAAGATTCAAATTTGGACTGCATCTAAATTTTTAGCTGTCCATATCTCAAGAACTATCAACTTTAGACCTGGGATGGTGTATACAAAAATTATAGAGAAAAGTCAGATAAATTAGAATTTAGAGTTTAAAGTAGGTCGTTCAATTGAAATTATTGAAGTAATTTGTGCCTGAATGTCATATTTTGTAGCACTTCCGGTTGCACCGGAAGTGAGATTGTCTTGACACAAGCATACAAGGCCCTTAAAAAGAAGTAAGAATAATATATTAAACTTTTCGCATATTCATTTGTTTTATGTTAAAACAGTATAATTTGCGGCTCTTTCGACATTTTCAAAAGTCATTTTCTTGAAAACTGTTAAAGATAGGTATGGGATATGATACATGTTTTATAATTAGAATTTTACGTAGAATCCAAATTTTAACAAATATACAGGAGGTTTCATTTAAAATAACAAAGTTGACTGTATTTCCGGTTGAACCGGAAACGATAGTCAGATGTTCTAGCACTCAAAATCTGCATCTAAAGCAACCATACGAGTTCCCCAAATTTCAAATCGGAATATTATTTCTTAACAAAATAACAAGCTGGCCAGTAAACCCGTGGGCACCCGGTATATATATATATATATATATATATATATATATATATATATATATATATATATATATATATATATATATATATATACCGGGTGCCCACGGGTTTACTGGCCAGCTTGTTATTTTGTTAAGAAATAATATTCCGATTTGAAATTTGGGGAACTCGTATGGTTGCTTTAGATGCAGATTTTGAGTGCTAGAACATCTGACTATCGTTTCCGGTTCAACCGGAAATACAGTCAACTTTGTTATTTTAAATGAAACCTCCTGTATATTTGTTAAAATATATATTATATATATATATATATATGGATTATATATATATATATATATATGGATTAAAGATGGGAAAATCTACATAAGAAAAAATGAGAATGATCCACCAGTAAGAATAAAATCCCAGAAGGATGTTGAGAAGGCCACAATGAGTGAGCGTATTTAAAGTGTCCTTTTTATACATACTGTACTGTCATGGTACAGACATTTCTATGTTCCCATTTATGAATCTTAATAACTTACTTGATGATCACGATGTTAACTTTGGTAATGTTGTAGTGTGTAATAGTTTGGGTGACATTGGGTACTTTAAGAGATCCGACCATGCAGTGAATTTACTGCATATCAATGTTAGAAGCCTCAATAAGAATTTTGACAATCTTATATTATTTTTGGAGTCCTTGGGTGGTAATTTTTACTTTGATGTGATTGTGTTGTCAGAGACCAACATATTGCATCACAAGGATAATTTTAGTATCAGGGGTTTTGAGGTTTTTTATAATGAGAGTAAAATTAATAAATGCGACGGTTCGGTTATTTATTGCAGGGATTCAATTGTTAAGGACAGTAATATCATTCAGATTGGTAATTACAAATTTTTGAGGGTTAGTCTCTTGAAAAATGATAGATCAGTGGGTATAGTTTCTCATTACAGACTCCCCTCTCTTGGTCCCAATGATTATGCTGATGCTTTGCACAGTTTGCTGGGTGGGGATTCTTTTGTGGCTTCTGACGTTGAATTTTTTGTTGGCGATATTAATATTGATTTGTTGGGCAACAGGTCCAAAATTGTCAATGAGTATGCTAACTGTTTGAATAGCTATGGTTATGTATCTAAGGTGAATAAGCCAACTAGATTAGGGAGTTGCATTGATCATGTTTTCATGAAATGTAAAGATAGAATCAACAACAATTTAGTAGTGCTCAATACCTCGATCTCAGATCATAATGCATTGATGTTTAATGCTGACTTGGGCTCGAGGCAGAGAAATCTACGAATAAACGATAAAAATAAAATAGTCAAGATCTTAAATTATAAAAAACTAGGCGATTATCTTGAGGGAGAGAAATGGGAAACAGTATTGTTAGATGATGACCCTAATTCTTCTACGGAGGCTCTATTGGGAATACTGCATAAGCATATAACCAATGCTACAACTACCAAATCTATAACCAATAAAGAAATACGCCTTAAACCCTGGATTACCCCAGGTCTTCTTATCTCAATTAGAAATAGAGATCGATTACATAAAGTGTGTGTTCTTAACCCTAATGATAATGTTGCTAAAGAAAATTTTAAAAAATATAGAGATTATTTGAGTAAACTTATAAAGAGAACCAAATCGGCATACTTTAAACAGCAGATTGAAAATGTTTACCATAATCCTAGAAAAACGTGGGAAATAATTAAACAAGTAACAAATGACAATGCAACTCAGACTAACATTCCCATTTTGAAAAGCGAAACCAACCAGGAACTCACAGAACAGAAGGAAATCGCTGATGAGCTCTGCAAATTTTTTAGTTCTGTTGGAAAGAAACTTTCTAGTAAAATAACTGAACCGGTTAACATTCCCGATTTTTTATCAAATGAAAAGCGGTTTCCTGGATCAATGTTCTTGGGTGCGGTTGTTGAGGATGAAATCATTGAGTCAATAAATTCATTAAAAAGCTACTCATCACCTGATGATTATCAAATTACAAATTATATAGTAAAGATGTATTATAAATACTTAACTAAGCCTTTGGTACATGTTCTGAGTCGTATCTTTGAGACCGCAGTATTTCCCAGTGTATTTAAGAAAGCTGTGATTATACCTTTGCACAAGGGTGGAGATAAAACTAACTCTAACAATTATAGGCCGATTGCACTAACTGGTCCCTTGTGTAAAATTATTGAAAAATGCATAAAGAAGAGGTTGAGTGGCTTTTTGGAAACAAATGGATTGATTTCTGACTCACAATATGGTTTTAGAGCGGGAATGGGTACTGATTCAGCACTGTACAGAACTAATGAGTTTATCATTGACTGTTTTAATCATAATTTTAAGCCGCTCGCTGTTTTCCTGGACCTCTCAAAGGCATTCGACACTGTGGATCACCGTATCCTTCTAAACAAGTTAGATAATATTGGGATAAGAGGTAAAGTGTTAGAACTATTTAAGTCATATCTTAGTGATAGATACCAAAGGGTTAACTTAAATCAGGTATATAGTTCTGATCATAAGGTGGAGTATGGTGTTCCGCAGGGCACAGTCATTGGACCGGTACTGTTTTCAATTTACATTAACAATTTGTCGGATGCAGTGCCTGGTGTTAGGGCTGTCTGTTTCGCTGACGATACGGTGCTTTTATGTAAGTGTTCGACCTGGGCGGGAGTCTTTGAGAGGGCCGAGAGGGCGGCAGCTTTAATTAAGGCGTGGATGGATTAACAATTCCCTAACTATGAATGTTGATAAAACTAACTTTATGTGTTTCGCAATGAACAGGAGAGGTCTTCCAAATAAGAGGGAGTTGAAAATTCACTCGTTGAACTGTAAATATTGAAGTAATTGTAGTTGCTATGGAACTATTAAATCTGTTGAAAGCATAAAATACTTGGGTGTATACTTTGATCAATTCTTAAAGTGGAATATCCACTCGGAATATGTAAAGAATAAACTTAGGAAATTGATCTACAAGTTTTACGAATTGCGTAATGTCTTGAATAGGGATGTAATTATCAGGGTGTATAGATCATTGGTTGAGTCTTGTCTGGGTTATGGGATAATTTGTTGGGGTTCAGCCCACGATAATGTATTACATAATGTAAGGATAGCTCAAAAGTATATTTTAAAGGTTTCTATATTTAGGTCAAAGCGTTTTTCTACGGATTTGTTGTTCAAGCAGTGTGAAGTATTTAATGTTGCCCAATTGTACATAAGGAATATAATCAGTTTTTCTCTATCTAGAAATATATTTCAGAACTTTATTGATCATGGCATTATGACAAGAGCTAATGCTAATAACCAGCTAATACAACCAAATACCCGTTTTCAAGCTACACAGAGATTTATTTCTTATGTAGCACCAAAAATATTGAACTTATTACCGGCAGAATTTAAGACAAAAAAATATCAAACAGTCAAATATAAAATCAATAAATGGATTCAGGATAACGATCAAAGAATTCGTGATTCGGTTGGGTTTTTGTAACCTAATGGCATAGCTTTCGACAGGTTTGGTAGGTGGTAAAATGGAGTGTTGTTGCTCGTTTACCTTTCCGGTTATGTCTTTGTTCTTGTGCACACACAGACTGATTGAGTCCATTGTGCACTATTACTTTTCTTCTTTTTGTATATATTGTATTGTATAGTTTATTAAAGTATGTATGCTTGCAAATAAATAAATAAATAAATAAATAAATAAATAAATAAATATATATATATATATATATATATATATATATATATGGATTAAAGATGGGAAAATCTACATAAGAAAAAATGAGAATGATCCACCAGTAAGAATAAAATCCCAGAAGGATGTTGAGAAGGCCACAATGAGTGAGCGTATTTAAAGTGTCCTTTTTATACATACTGTACTGTCATGGTACAGACATTTCTATGTTCCCATTTATGAATCTTAATAACTTACTTGATGATCACGATGTTAACTTTGGTAATGTTGTAGTGTGTAATAGTTTGGGTGACATTGGGTACTTTAAGAGATCCGACCATGCAGTGAAAATGGGAAAAATTTTTATTAGGTGAGTATTGGAAAAACTTTTCCGGGGGATCGGTTCTGCATGTCCGATAACCTAAAAATCGATTTTGACATACGTCACGTGACCACTGGTATAGCGTCAAATTAAAAAAAAAATTGTTAATTTACAAAAAGTGAGGTTAGTTGACGAGATATCAAAAAAAGTTATTTGAAAAAATTGCTTAGAATTAAATTCTAGGTCCTTGTGCAAAATTTTAAGATTTTATTTAAAAAAATTGGAAAACTCAATTTTTTTTAAATATTTTTTTATCGATTTACAAATTTCCAGTTTTTTTCGTTTAGATAGCTTGGCTAATGTAAAGCCCATGTATCTGGATGAAAATAAACGAATGTAGTAGTTTTTTCTACAATTGACAGGACAAAATTAAAAAAAACAGGGTTTCGCCGGACGCTAGCTGTTGCAATGATTTGTATCTAGCAGCAGTGTCAAAATTTTAGAGACATTTCAATGAGATTACATTGAGAAAACCTTAATCGTCTTAAATATATCTGAAGTTCGACTTTTTGTAAAGTTAAGGGGAGTAAAATAGATAATAAAGAAAAAATTACCTGTTTATGTAATCGAAATTTCATAAACGAAAACCAATGTAAGAAAAACTTAAAAGTAGTCAAATTCTGTACTAACAACATAAAAAATCATTGTTTTTCCTTGGGTGCACAAAATTTAAAACTCAGTATGACCACCATTTCTCTCCATACATACTATTGTTCTCGAGCGCAACTCTCGATTAACATTTCGGAGCATTTTACGATTTATTTGCAATACACAATTTCTAATGACATTCTCTAAATTTTGTATATTCCTAAAGGGTCGATGTTTGTACACAGAGTTCTTTAGGTATCCCCGCATAAAGAAATCTAACGGAGTCAGATCTGGTGATCTCGCAGGCCACGGATTTTCAGAAAACCGTCCTATCCACTGGTTTCCAAATTCTTGATCCAGCCATCTCTTCACCTCATTTGTGGAATGAATGCTAGCTCCGTCTTGTTGAAAGTATAAATTTCTTCTTTCGGCTAATGACAAATTGTCTAAAAAGTCAGATATCTCAGTTTGTAGAAATTCTAAATATCGTTCTGAATTTAAATTGTCTCTAAAGAAAAAAGGTCCCACTATTCTGAGGTTGAAAATTCCGCACCACACATTAACCTTAAAACTATATTGGTCTTTACTCTGAATTACAAAGTCTGGGTTTTCGGTGGCCCACCATCTACAGTTTTGTGAACTGACGGTTCCGTTAGAGGTAAATGTAGCTTCATCCGAGAAAAGAACGTTCTTTGGGAAATTAAAATCTTCCTCAATCATACCCTGGAACCAGGCACAAAAATCGAAGCGGGCGTCATAATCCCTATCTTTTAATACTTGTACAAATTTAGGTTTGTACGGATGAAATTTGTTTCTTTTTAATATCCTCCGCACAGATCTTTCGTGAATGTTAGTGATCTCCGATATTTGACTAACTGCTAATTGGGGTGTTTCTGTGATCGACAAACACACATCCAGAGAACCTTCGTCACCTGTTACCGGTTTTTCATGGGAAACTTTATACTGATTTTCTACCGATCCCGTTTCTTTAAATTTATTGACTAGACGAGATACTGTGGAATAATGGAGGGATTTATCGGGGTGCCTCTCATTAAAAATTGCTGCTGTTTCTCTATGGCTTTTGTAATTATCTCCAGAAATTAAAATAATTTCTATCTTTTCCTGAAGAAGTAGTGTGGGTGCCATTTTAAGGAATAAAATATTAATAAACTTATGTAAAATATCAAACTTAGTAAGATGCGAGACATAAACCAATGACATAGGTTGAAATCAAACAAATTATAATTTGTTTGACATTTTTCTGTTGTTTTTAACCTACTAGATTATTTGGTTGTTTTAATTTCAGAGCCTGCTTTGGTAGTTTTAAGTACAACTAAATAGACCTGGTTGTTAAATTTATGTGCGAAAAATCTTAATAAAATCTTGATACAGTCATTTCATTAGATTCAAACCATTGCAACAGCGAGCGTCCGGCGAACACCTATTTTTTCGATTTTGTCCTGTCAATTGTAGAATTGTAGATCTGACTCCGTTAGATTTTTTTATGTGGGGATACCTAAAGAACCCTGTGTACAAACATCGACCCTTTAGGAATATACAAAATTTAGAGAATGTCATTATAAATTGTGTATTGCAAATAAATCGTAAAATGCTCCGAAATGTTAATCGAGAGTTGCGCTCGAGAACAACAGTATGTATGGAGAGAAATGGTGGTCATACTGAGTTTTAAATTTTGTGCACCCAAGGAAAAACAATGATTTTTTGTGTTGTTAGTACAGAATTTGACTACTTTTAAGTTTTTCTTACATTGGTTTTCGTTTATAAAATTTCGATTAAATAAACAGGTAATTTTTTGTTTATTATCTATTTTAATCCCCTTAACTTTACAAAAAGTCGAACTTCAGATATATTTAAGACGATTAAGGTTTTCTCAATGTAATCTCATTGAAATGTCTCTAAAATTTTGACACTGCTGCTAGATACAAATCATTGCAACAGCTAGCGTCCGGCGAAACCCTGTTTTTTTTAATTTTGTCCTGTCAATTGTAGAAAAAACTACTACATTCGTTTATTTTCATCCAGATACATGGGCTTTACATTAGCCAAGCTATCTAAACGAAAAAAACCGGAAATTTGTAAATCGATAAAAAAATATTTAAAAAAAATTGAGTTTTCCAATTTTTTTAAATAAAATCTTAAAATTTTGCACAAGGACCTAGAATTTAATTCTAAGCAATTTTTTCAAATAACTTTTCTTGATATCTCGTCAACTAACCTCACTTTTTGTAAATTAACAATTTTTCTTTTAATTTGACGCTATACCAGTGGTCACGTGACGTATGTCAAAATCGATTTTTAGGTTATCGGACATGCAGAACCGATCCCCTGGGAAAGTTTTTCCGATACTCTCCTAATAAAAATTTTTCCCATATGTTGCGAACTTTTTGCCGGTCACTGTATATATATATATATATATATATATATATATATATATATATATATATATATATATATATATATATATATATATATATATATATATGTACATATATATATATATATATATCGGTATAATTTAAAGGTTCTTAACACACAATGGAGGAGTTTCTTGAGTCAGTTGTGTTAATGTGTGAAGAAAATAATGAAGAAATTGAAAATGGAATACGTAACCTTATCATGGCTAACCCACGAGACCATTGAAAGCTTGTCGAAAGATGAATGTAGGAGCAATTTTAGATTTCTCAAAGAAGGCGTACTTCAGCTTGCAAGAAAACTTAGAATACCAGAAAAAATTAGAACATCTACATGGTACAGGGTGTCAGGTATTTGAGTGTTAAAAAAGTGCGAAGTTGGCCCGCCATGACATTTTTTAACGATAGTCGTGGTTCAAAACTCATAAGTTCCCGTTAGTACCGCCATAGCAACCGTTCTGCATAAAGATAATGACATTTTGTTGTTGAATTTTGTACTTCCCAAAAAGCTCAAAACATGTAATATATGTTTTTGGTAAGAGCTCTGCCTTTGAAAACCATAAAAAACTGAAGTACTCCGTTAGAACTATTATGCGCTGTGGTCAAACTTTTGTTTTTCCAGTAACGGGGGGCTGCGTGGAGTTAGTCCCCATTTTTAAAATATTGTTTTTACTTTTATTGTAACGGAACTATTAATAAAAAGTAAAAAGTATTCTACAACTCTTCTTTGGAAACGAGGAACTCCATTAATTTTTAATGAATTTTGCATTGGGGGACCCACTTCACAGACATGTATAGTATAATTGTGATTGTAAAACTCTTTTGGTCCTTGCATTCTCTTGTTTGTTTTTTTTCAGTCTGTAGGGGTGCAAAATTTAATATTTTTACAATACTGTACATACTGCAATGCTTTATTACGTCTGTGATATGTGTATGATGAGTTGAGATATACTCTTTTGAGCTCTCAATGTTTGTAGGTGTGGAAAGGCTGTGTATACTGTTAAGAAGACTAAGTTCTCCAAACAGACTAGTGGATTTAGAGCCATTTTTTCAGTGTCAAATCTATATATTTCAGCAATAACAAATGAAGTTATGCAGATTATCGTTAGTAATTCTGGAAAGCAACATGAATTTGCAAACCTGCAGTGGTTTACCTATGAAAGACTGAAATTCTACTCTGAGGCATGTAGACCATAATATTAGAAGAATAATTAACAGTGGGGGCTGGTGAAAGTTTAAAGTTGTACTATATCTCTGTTGCTCCATGCCAAATTAAGGATTTTTGATAATGAGCCTACTAGGAATGTTTTGGTAATGAAACAGAATATTTTGTAATTTGCGGAAAAAAATTAAATTTTTGCGGAGTCCCTCTGGGAAAAAATTTGACATGTTGAGGAATTTTATTTATTAATTGTTTTAAACAAATTTTACATCATTTTGTCGACAAGTTTTAAATTTTAAGAGAAAAATGTATTAATAGTAGACAGTTACCCATTTCAGTTTTTTTAAGTTAAATTTTAGGTTTTTAACAAAATTCAAATATCTATAACTTTCCACTAACACATTTTTCTCTCTTCAAATTTAAAAATTTTCGACAAAATGATGTAAAATTTGTTTATAAAAAATTATAAATGTCACCTAAACGTGTTCATTTTTTAACTAGGGGTGCTCCGCAAAAATTCAACTGTTTTTCGCAAATTACAAAATATTATTTTTTCTTCACCAAATCATTCCTAGTAGGCTCACTAGTACAAAACCTGAACTTGGCATGTGTCCTGTAAGTAGCAACAGAGATATACAGCTTTAAATTTCACCAGCCGCCAGCGTACGAAAAGCAGCCCAGAAAGGCACGAAAAATTGCTAGATGCAGATGTAAAATACATATATAATTATATCCTACTGCAATTTATAGTTAATTATTGCATAAGTTCATGTAAAGAATATTCGCATGTTTAGTTTTATTCTTACTTGTTTCAAATAATATGTAGAGAAGAATATCTTTAGCTTAAGGAGTAATTTTATGAGCCTTATTGACAGTGGCGCACCCAGGATTTTATGTTGGGGGGGGGGTAGGATGAATAGTGCAATTCGGTGGATTTTTTTCAATTAGTAGTACACTTTTTTAATTTTTGTGTGTCTAGGATGTTGGTCTGGGGGGCTGCAGCCACCCCCCCCCCCCCCGGTGCGCCACTGATCTTTAATATATTATACAAAGTGTCCGAAAAGTCTTAGTATGAGCAAATATATTTGTTATTAGTAAAGATAAAACACCAAATGTAAGGTGCATCTTATTGGTTAATAAATCAATTTTTTTTTATGTCAATGAACTTTTTCAACCCCCTTGAGGGGCGACGCTAGGGAGTTGAGGTCAAAAATTTTAAAAAGTAACCCTATGCCTTGTGGCACCTCATTTTAAAGGTCTTAAAAACATTTTACCGCAAATCCGAGGTCCGTATCTACTTCTGTTTAAATTTCAAGCCTTTAAAAATTAGAAATCGTGAAAAAAAATTGAAATATTGAAACTGCTCTATCCCCAGTCTATTCATCACGTGACAAAGTCAATCACGTTGGCTGTAATCGTCTGGCCGTATTACCTTATTTTCCTACGTTGTGTTTATTTCAGGTTCTTTTAAAGTTTGGTACAACAGTAAATTTTATATCAGATTTTGATAGTTTTTAATTATATTTTCCCCTTTTTAGTCTGTCGCATTATAGATACAAGAAATCAAAGAATCAATCTGTTTTAATCATTTATTTATTTGTACAGCTGTTAGTTATCAATTTCACATTCAAAATAATAATAAAATATATTCAAAATAACAATAAAATATGTATAACAATTTACAATTCAATATATTAGCATAGGCCTTTGTCTGTCTCCCGTAATTTGTACCCTTTTTCACTTTTGTCACCTGTTTATGTCTGCGACACTACAGGTGATTTTCCTGACTACACTTTACCGGTGATTTTCTTGGCTGCGCCTTTCCCACTCATAGCGTACACATCTAATGTCTGCGACACTAGATGGTAATCCTCGTGAAATGTTTCTCTACCTATCTTGGCTGCGCCATTTCCCCTCACAGCTCACCCATCTAATGTCTGCGACATTGATGGTGATCCGCGTGAAATGTTTCTCTACCTATCTTGGCTGCGCCATTTCCCCTCATAGCTCACCCATCTAATGTCTGCGACACTGATGGTGATACTCGTGAAATGTTTCTTTACATGTTGTTTTTCCCAAGACCCCTATACCTGTTACTGTGCGTCTGCAGCGAACCTCTGCATGCACTCTATCTTACCAAAACCGCTATACCTGTTGCTGTGCGCCTGCAGCGAACCTCTGCATGTACTTTATCACTTCGTCCCTGTTTTCATAACACCCCTTTTTCTGATATTACCTGGTAATCTTGCATTGTATTATTGGTATCGCCCCTCTGACGTGTACGTATAATTTTCATTTACTCTTTAAATATCTTTTTATTCTTTAAATACATTTTTAACACTTAGTATCACCCCAAATTACGTACACGCTTGGCATAATGCTACTACGTAGGGTGGAAAGCCTCCAGCGGAACCCCACTTTCGGACAGTCCGTGAGGAGCCGAAAACCTGAACAGTGGAACCCCACTGTTAAATTAATTTACTGTAATTAGCCGATTTACAATCAGCAAAATACCCAAACAAAAATATCGGACACCTCAACGTATAACATATAAAGGTGCAATAAAAGTTGGGAGTCCATTCGCCCATACGCATGTGTCACTTTTCTTCTCGAGCGAATGTTGTTTTCATGTTACTGAGGTACCGGAAACCACGACAGCAGCACCATCGCCGGTTATAACCCTTTCTCAAGAAAACCCATCACACCGATTTATATATACCTATTATCTGTTAACGTTCTATAGGTAGCATCATGTAAATATCTACACCCCTGCTTTATTTTTTATCATTGCCAATCTTGATAATACGATTGTCAAACGCGATTATTCATATTTTCTCCAACCCAACCCTTTTTATTTTTATTCTTTAATAATGCAGATTACCTTTAATTTATTTAAAACACCCTTTTTATTTTATCTACCCTGTCGGTTTACTGACCTTTGTTTTTTCTTTGTTACGCCAATTAAACCCCGGAAGACAAACTGGCCATCTGTATTTACAAGAAAGGTGCTTTTGCACTAGCCCTAACAATACTGACCCAAATCTCGAAAGCAAAAGTTATTTGACACCATCTGGTACCGTTAGAAATTAGGTCTCTCTTTCAGTCATAATTTATGTAAAATAATATTTGATAATCTTATTTTTTTTTTATACCTTCATTTTAAATTCTCCCCCAAATGTTGCCCCGTTTTTAAGATTTAGTTTTTAATTTTAAACAGATTACTTTATATCGTTTATAAGATTAACTGTGATGTACGACTGCCATTATTTGATTTAAATAATATGGTAATTTAAATTACAGTAATGGATTTCATTTCGTTACCAAAATACCTATATCCACCAGTTAGGTAAGCCTCGGCGTAATCCACCGGCAGCTTAAATCGGCGTACAAGGTACCTCACTAAGTAAAAAGAATCCAATTTTATATAGAATTATTAATGAGATGTAAGTATATGTTTAAGCAGTTTCATGGATTTAATTTCGTTACCAAAGACACCTATATCCACCAGTTAGATCAGCCTCGGCGTAATCCACCGTCAGCGAAATCGGCGTACAAGGTATCTCACTAAGTAAAAAGAAATCCAATTTTACTACTTGCTTAATATCACAACACAAATTAACGTAATTGTACTTTGGACAAAGAGCAAAGGACTTAATGGCAGTTTTTCAACACAGAAAATTTACTAACAGAGAACCCACTGACATCGTCACAACTTAGCTTTTTTAAAAAGAGGAAAATTTGAATGTCTATCTGATATTTGAATGCGAGTCGAATGTGAATCTCAATCTGAATCTGAATGCCTTTCTGCCGTCTCATCGAGCGCTTAAGTAGTCGCGCTTCCTCCCTCTGCGGGGGATGTATCGTGGCTTGTTGGTTCCCAGGCTTGGCTGGGCCATCTGGATTCAAGAATTTGACCTGGAGACCTTTTAATCTGCACACTTTTGCCGTTTCCCACGTTTTTAGACTATTTTAAAAACAGAGATTTTTATGTATGCATATTATTAGAATTTTTTATATTTTAGAATATTCATTTTTCTTTAGAGATCTTGCAAAATTTCCCAGATATACCGACCCGGGTACGGGTGGTTTCAATATGTATCTTTATTTCTCTTTTAACTTTAACAGTTGTTCAAACTGACCACCATGGAGTTCTTAACAGTAATAAAGTCGATTTTGGAAGTCACTTCTCACATTTTCGGGAATGGCAGGAGTTACTTCATCCAAAATCGACTTCATTACTGGCAAGAAGTTCATGGTGGTCATTTTAAACAACTTTTAAAGTAATAAGAAAAATAAAGATGTTATCATTTTTACGTTCAGATTCGCTAAGAAGGTTTAGGATTTAGTACTGGTTTAAAATCTTCTAGTTGATCACTTCTGTTTTGACAGGTTTTTGTCCTGCCGTTGTTAATAAGTCGTAATTAAAACTGTGTGAACTATTCTGATATTTCAGCGATTTGCTTCGTTTCCAAATAATATGCCTCTTGAATTTGAAACGCGTCGCTACAATGAATTTAGTTCTATTATTATCGAAAGTACGTACTAAAATTGTCCTTTTCTTTGTAAATCTGCGAAAAATCTCAGATATAAATTCATGTGTGTGTGTGTGTGTAAGTTTCAATGGCTCTGGAAGCTTCCAACAGGCCAGACTAGTTTGCAAACTGTGGGAAGTATGCGTGACATTAGTTATTCATGATATTGTCGTTTTGATTATTGTCAGTTATGTTTCGTCTGGATTCCTCCTGTATATTAGGATTAAACTACTCTTGATCAATTCTACCTGTATTAACTTTTCTTTTCTGTTTTTACAATTTATGTTTTATTTTTTTTCTTTAATTTATTTTGATTTATTAAGTATTTTTTTTATTATTTTTTAATTTTTTTTTTATTATTTTTTTTTATTTGGCGGTAAGACTGGGATATAAGAAAGGATTATTTTGGTTCCGGTTGGCTGTCCCGGAAGGAGAGACTAACAAGAGGCCAAATTTTGGGGAAGGTGACACAATGTTACAAAGGAGCCCTATATCTAACCTATACCTAGTCCCTATTCAACCCAACAGAGGTCGAGACTTAACACAATGATTATATAAAATATAAAAAAAAATTTCATCAGTCAGTAGATTTGCGAGGTTAAAAGGAGATACACTGTTTGAATATAAATTGAGATATAAATTCATAGTATAAAACTTAGTTGTCTTGTTCTTACACTTGTCAGTATAAAACTTGATTGTGAAATTAGACTGGACTAGCATTGAAGAATCTGGCCGTTAATTTTTTTTTCGCGATTTTGACTTTTTATAGGCTTGCTATTTAAAACGAATTAAGATGCGGACATCGGGTTTGTATTAAAATGTATATTTTTTAAAGGCCTTTAAAATGAGGTACAACACGGCATTTAAAATGTTGACAGCAGCTCCCTAGCATCAGCCCCTAAGGGCGTTCAAAAAGTTAATTACATAAAAAGGAGATTTCCTAACCAATAAGATACCTAAAATTTGGCGTCTCTAACTTTACTAATAGCAAAGATATTTGCCCATACTAGACTTTGCGAACACCCTGTATTTATTTTTCCTAGGTTTGTTTAAGTTCTTGTTATGTGAAAAATATGTAGTTTTTGTATTACATGTATGTTTAGTTGTTTTAATTTTATTTTGCGACACTTTATTTTACTTTTATGGTTGATATAAAAAAACAATTTGTAAAGGGTAGTTAAAAATTTTTTGGTGCTATCCCATCTAGAAAAAAAATATGTACGCATGGTCTTGGTACTCAATTCTAAGTTTATTTTTACTGAAATAACGAATTAAGAATCGCCTGTATAACTATTTAGTGTATAGAGCATTGTATTCAGTGACAGAGTTCTTAAATTCTTAGAATAACTCTATTTGTTTGAAGTTGTGTTGTATTGTAGGTTTTATTTTGGCTTCAGCTGCGGTATGTGAGCTGATGTTTTTGATATTATTACATTACATATTTTAACTCTCTGTATTATTATATCTGTGGTTAACTTTAGCATCGATTCCGATTGTAACCGTACGTTAAGCATTTTTTGCACATTTTGACAAGTCTGATAAGCCTGTGGGCTTGATGGGATGAATACATTTTGTTATTAGTATAGTGTTTTCTCTTATGTCAGTTAAAACTTGCATTGAATTATTACACTTAAAGTAGTAAGACTTTCACGTAGGCGCAGTTAGGCAGTCAGGGGTGCTTAAGCTCCAGCCCCCTTTAAGTATATGGCCACACATTTTATTTAGGGGTGCTAATGATTTTTGGTGGTGCTAAGCTCCCCTTAACTACGCCTAATAGCTAGGCTGGAGGGTTGTAAATTTTGGGGGTGCTGAGCACCCCCAAGCCCCCCTTAACTACGACTATGACTTTTTGACCTATTTTATTGAGAAGTTAAATAGGTACATGTACGTATTTTAGTTATTTTTAGCTATTCAGCATATGACTAATGAAATTGCTTAATTAGAAGCGCTTAATGTAAATTATGGGGGTGCTTATTACAGTTTTGGGGATGCTAAGCACACCCAACCCCCCCCCCCTTAACTACGCCTATGAGACGAAGGCGGTGCATTCGCCATTACACCAAAATTTATGTGCTGAGAATTTAACGAAAGTTTTTAAAAATTATAGAAACAAATAAAATAAAACATATATTTATAAATACATATATTAAAAAAAAATTACAAACAAAACAAAGATTTTGATTTCAAACTACACATCTTTGTAAATTGCCTTGGTATAGGAACTGGAACACATTGAAGATGTACAACAACCTAAAAACATATTGGGTACTTCCTTATTATGGAATAATTATGTACCAAGGTATCTAAAAGGTTTTTAGCAATTACTTTATGTATGTCTAAAGGTTGAAGCACACTTCTTTAAACAAATTTGACAACTAGCAAGACTTCTCTTTATGCATTAAAAAATGTCAGCAAGTGTTAACTAAATACTAATTTGTGTCTTCTGGTTATTTAGGATTTTTTTTTACAAAAATTAACACCCCGTGTATAAAAACCAAGTCTTGTATGACCTATATGAACATTTAGTCTTAACATTGACGAAGGTTTAATACCCTGAATTTTGGCCACATACCTTATTAACACCCTGTATATAAAAATGTCCATTGTTTGGATTTAATATATAACACTATAAATAAAGCACTAGTGCACTAGTATACATAAGCACTTGTGAATCATTGTTTTTGATATGTTCATAACCGAAACATGTAGTTAAATTCTTCAATCTGTTTGTTACTTCTTCCAGTTCTGGTTTTAACAAATAAATTTCAGCTTCCAACGATGTTCCAGATGTTCTCGAACAAGAATGTAACTCATCATCGGATGTATCTACTTGTACTTGTCGATGTACTTAGGGTTTCATGGTGGGTTTTAGCACTAGGTTTCGGAGGCCCTGCTTCTTCAACATTATCAGTTGATTTATTTTCACACTGAAGATTTTCACCACTATCTGTTGTTTAGACTTCGTTTACTTCAAAAAATAGAAATGTTTAGAGTATTGATAATAATATACAACTCTAATCAAAATGTAAGAAGGTAATATAATATTCATTTATATTATGAAAGTTTTATTGAGAAGCATCTTTAAAATTACATACCGTTTTGTTAAAGATTCGAAGATAAACTTCCTTTTAGCGTTAAATTCATATACAAGTAGTTGGTCCTTTTTTCCTCTCAGTGTTTACTAAATGACAACTGACTGCAAACCAGTGACTATTGTGATGGTTCCCTATCTTGCCTCCTAAAAAGTAAAGTTTATAAGTTATAAAATTCACTATTTACTTTGTAAATATTAATACCTCATCAGAGTAATAGACCTTTTCCTTTCGGATGATTCTGCAGAAAACACAAAGAACTTCCATTTATGTTCGTCACTGTAGTGCTGACAATCGGCTGCAAGGCACATAACCATGGTGGAAATGGCTTTAAAGCTAGAAAAATCATAAAATACCACATAAAATGCAATCCAAAATCAATTTGCCTATTAAAAATTATGCAAAAAGCATTCACCGTAATAGTAAATTGCCAAAACAATAACATAACCTAACAAAACTGTAATCACTTTTAAATAAGAGTTAAAACCTTACCTTTGAAGATTATGATGGAAAATCCTTTAAATACGCACACTTTATCGAAAAATAAATCTCACAACTCTTATTCAATAAGAATACAATAATAAACTTAAATAATTCAAAAATCGAAATGGGCTTTTGACAATTGACATAGCCTATCGATTTTTTCGAAAGGAACTTTAAGCTCCGCCCATTCATGTGTCGTTAACCCCAAACATGGGTGACTATTTCCCTGAAACTTTCAGTTTTCCTAGTTTGCAGTTGGCGATGTTGCCACTGTGAATATTTTAAACTGGAATATTGTCATAGTTATGTTATCATGGATCATTTTATTAATTATTTTTAAAATCACACTGTATTTATACATATAAAGATTATTTTGACAATAACGATGAATAGACACTCTGTTATTCGGTGAACTTGGTGACGACATTGAAGGTCAGCTTGGTTTTGTTTAACTTTATGAGTAAGTCAAGGTATGCTGACCTAGCAATGCACCGATCGTCGATAACTGGATGATAGAGTGATAGGTAGTCGTTCTGAAGATGTCGAGAGAAGACATGTGCCCGTTGGTCGGGAGAAGAGCCGCCCTTATAGAGAAGATGTAAGGGAAGTGTATAAGTAAGTGCCTCATTTCATTTATTTAAAGCCAAACTTTATTTTATTGCTATTATTGTTGATTAATTATTAAAAATGTTATATTTTTTATAACCTGTTTTAACTTCATTCCCTCTATACGATCCCAGAGACTATTACTTAGTCTCA
The DNA here is from genome assembly GCA_963971165.1 of Philopedon plagiatum. Lineage (NCBI taxonomy): Eukaryota > Metazoa > Arthropoda > Insecta > Coleoptera > Curculionidae > Philopedon > Philopedon plagiatum. The sequence goes on from OZ020190.1 coordinate 56,715,436, forward strand.
GTCGCAACAACCTCCATTGTGACATTTGGTGGAGGCGCCTGGTTCGTTCTCGTTGGTAAGTTCTTCCTAACTTGCCAAGGGCCTTTTGTGTTTTATAATTTTTACTGTCTCTTTCAGGTCATTTTAGTGTTTTTCAGTGCATTTTTAAAGTGTTTTTTTTCAGGGCGTTATAGTGCATTTTTTTTGTCAAATTATCAAGTGATTTTTTTTAAAGGGCATTTTTTCAGTGTTTTCTTTCAGGGTATTTTTACATTAGTTTTTAAAGGGTATTTATTTTACAGTGTTTTTAAGGGGAATTTTTACTGTGCTTTTTACATCTATATTTTTTTTCCTACCCCATCCTTATCCCTAACACGTTTGACATAATTTTATCTTTTGCCCGTTTACGCTGGCGAGATTAAAATTATCCAAACAGAACTTACAGTAAAACCCACCTCGTGCCCGTTCACGCTGGCGATGCTAGGTTTTCTGTCGATCCCACCCCTAAGCGTCCTCTGTGGTCCTGTCTCGTGCCCGTTCACGCTGGCGAGATTGGATTACATAGACTGCTAAATATAGAAATAGTTCCACCTCGTGCCCGTTCACGCTGGCGCGGCTAGAATTATTATTTATATATTGGGGTCATTCACTAAACTACCCTTAACCCTTTTATTCCTGTTATTCCTTTTATTTAAATTTTATGGCCCGTAGGAAGCTAAACAAGGTTCAAAGAGAACGAAAAAGGCAGGAGAAGCTAGGGGTTGTCAATAACGGCATAAACGTAAAATCGCATAATTCGTTGGGTTTACCAAATACACTAACGATGGTAAAAAATTTTATTTCTAACGAGCAACAATTAAGGGCACTGAGATTAAAAAGTAAATTTTTAGATTTGTTTGGAGACAATAAAATGTAATATTTTATTTTCATGACACTAAGGTCGTCGCCAGTGAACTTGATATACTCACGACCAAGTTCATTATTATTTATTTATACACAAGGTTCACGTACTCGTAATTAAAAAGTTGAACATGCCATTATTATAATATTATTAACAAAGTATTACACAAATAGTATCGTTATTTTCATAAGCATATTTATATATCTAAGCGCCATTCAAATATAAAGGTTTCCAATTTTTTTTAAATATTTTTTTATTATTATTATCTTGTAGGTATATTTTTACTGCCCTTTTAACGCAATTTTTTGATAAGGTGCCACAGAGTTATTTACATTTTAATTATCATTTTTAGGTTTGACACTTAACATAAGTACTTAAATTTCGCCTGTGATGTTTAGTGAGCAGCCGCCACGGCCGCTAACGAGGTCCCGTAGCAGCAAATACAAAACTTTATACCCGTTTTTAGGAGAATGCTCATTTTTGTTTTTTTTTTCTAGCTGACTAATCTATTTTTTATTTTTTTTTACAGGGCCGACCTTCGAAAAAATATTTTTTTTTTCAAGAAGTCCTAAAAGTCGTCTGTGGAAAAAATGGGGCTAATACTCTTTTGGGAAATCAAAGAAAAGGGTATCCTCTTATACATGGACTTTTGTCATGTAATCTGGGCTAAATGCAGTTTTTGTTTTAAAAAGGGACTTAAGAATTAAGAGCAAGAATATAATCTATTTAATTTTTTTTTCCAAATATGTAAAGGAGCTCAACTGGATAAAGAATTTTGAGGATTTATGTATGGTAAGAATGAACAAGCTGTTCTTGACTGAATTTGATGTTTTCAATTCATAATTTTAATTCCAGGTTGGGGAAAAAGGTTTACAATTTTGTTATGAAGTTTTAAATTTGTTTTTATAATTAGGTAAAAACAAATGTTTGATAATTAAATGTGCGTTTTGTGTTGTGTCAGTGTGTGTTAAGGTGCGTTTCCTATGGAGCGGCTGACGCTCGCGGCTGCCGCATAGCGTCTGACGCCTAGTACTGCTCATGTGACAATTTAATGTATCCGTTTCTTTTCGAGCGTCAGACGCAAGCTTCAACGTCAATGGATTACTGGCGTCAGCCGCGAGCGTCAGCCGCCCCATAGGAAATGCACCTTTAGTATGAGAGAGGGTATACCCAAAATGTGTTGGTTTGAATGTTTTATGCTTGGAAAATTTTAGGTATCATTTACCTTTATTGCGGTAGTAAATTTTATTTTAAGTTAGTACAAATCTTACAAAATACTATTTATTTTATTTTATGTTTTGCAAACAAATTAGCAGGTAGAAATATTATTAAGTTCATTATAAATAAAACATTAATTTAGAGGTAGACAGTCAATTATTTTTATTTAATTTTTTCTTATATCAGCAATACAGCAGAAAGGTAAAACTTGTCAATGTAAACAACACGTATTTAAAACCATTCATTCACCCAGGTACTTTTGTTAAATTGTAATTATACGGTGTCTAATAAAAATAATTTAAACAAAAACAAGGGTATATTTCATGACTGAGACATTGAAAAATAAATCAGGGTTAGAATTTTTTTTTAAACTTCTTTAAAGTCGATTATTATTATTATGAAGTAAATTTAAATATAGCGTACAATAATGCTTACCATATGCATTTTGTAATCGTGTGTTTATTTGTTTATATGACTGAAAGTCATATGTTTTCCAAATAGGGGGACATGGAAGATGACTCTAAGCAAGATGAGTTGAATGTCGCCTATTTGATGGTTTTATATATATGAGTATTTATTTATGACTAAAAGTCATATGTTTTCCGAGTAGGGGAACATGGAAGATGACTCGGACAGAGAGTTGAATGTTCGCCTACTCGATGGTGGTATGTATACCGTTATTTAAATGACTAAAAGTCATTATGTGAGTATAGGGAGACATGGAAGGTGACCTTCATATAGGGTTGAATGTCTGCCTATGTGAAATATTAAAAGTTATATGCAAGTCGTATTTGAAGTTTATGTGACTTTATTAATGAATAAATAGGATGGTAAATATGGTAAATATTTGATGATGTGATTACGCTATATTTGGGTTTTAAACTGTTATGTAAATATGTATGTATAATTTTGTTTTTCCCCCTGATGAATTAGAGACGTATGTCTCACTGTCTCCAAAAGAGTAATACTTAGACACCAATAGAAGTCGTATGTAAAACCGGGTGAATGTTCTTAGTCTGTCTACTTTTACTTAAACATCATATTATCATGTAGGTTTTCATTATTTATAAACTGTTTTTTCCTTTTAACTGCCGGTAGTCTTTTTTGTTTTTCATGTACCATTGGGAGACCACACGACCTGGATCGAGAGCCACAAACACACCAAAAACCCAAAGGCCAGTCGCCGCTTGCGTCCACACAGCCAGCGTCATGCATCAGCCACGCACGGTCCACCATGTCTCGCCAGCCTGGTCTTCCCTCACTAAGACTGAACTGCTGCACAACGAGCCGTGATGACACTGGTACAACGTACATACCTAAGGAACTTGCAGCGCTGGTTGACCACAACTAGCCTCAGGATCAGCCCAGCAAAGTTCCCGTCACTCACGGCTCAGTCCACCCAAAGTCCGGATGGCCGCACTCTTCGGAGGAGGGAGACCCCTGCTGCACTGGGAGTCGGCAACACAACTAGCCGATCCCACCCCCAGGACACAGGAACCGTGACTGCTGCATCTGAACGAGAAACACATGACGACCTGCCTCAACGTGTGGCGCCTAAGATGTGTCGGGTTTTGTCGGTGAGTAGGCTATTCGATCAGTAACGTGTTGGAACTCCCTAATAATAGAACTTTGTAAAGAAAATGTGTAAATTAATGTGAACCAGACTACCAGGACAGTAACCATTTTTATTCTTCATTTTTAAGCTACTTTTACCATTCTCCATTTCACCTGAATGTACTGAGCCTGCGAGCTCCAAATTGTTTGTTTATTAATATTGTATTTGTTTATTGTATATTTTGTTTATGTTGTATTTGTATTTTGTATATTTGTATTTTGTAAACGTGTGATATTCTGTATATATGTAAATTTTTTAAGCTAGGGGCTAGCTTTTACAGGCGCGGGGGAAATGTCATATTTTCCCATATATTCGTCATTTTTTCCAAATTTCTATACATTTTTCATATTATTTATTTAACATTTCGGAAACCACTCTATGTGCTGCAATTGCATATCGCTGGCCTCGCCTTTATTTTATGAACCCTGACCAGTTTGTACTGTTTGTATAAACTGTTCTTGAGGGATTCATATAAAGAGCGTACCAGTGAGGTGCAAAGAGAGGCGTCACTGTGGTGCCGCACGAATAGTACGATTAGCGCCAGCCCTTTAGGCTGACTGAGTACTCCGCTAGAAGCTGCCCCCTACGCTACCCAGTGTAGTTACGTAAGTACATTGTTTGTGTACCTGAATAAATTATACAAGTGTTTTGGTAAACCGCAGCCTATTTTATCAACCCCTAAGGCCCATACGTGACATTTGGTGGAGGCGCCGTTTTTACTCCCCATACACAATAAATTATAACTTTTTTGGTGCAAAAATTAAATATTCTTTAATAAATTCTGTCCATTGTGTGAGAGTAGACATAAATTTTCTTTAAGTATAGATAAACATTTGATTAGAATCTGAGGGAATGAAGTATATTTTAATTAAATTGTATAAAATAAGAGTTGGTAATTTTTACTTTACGTCTGAAATAGAATAAGTGGTGCAAGATAATCTTAATTTTCTAAACTCGGCCTCTTCAAAAAGTATTCTGAAATTTTAATGGTAATTTGAAAATTATATAGGTACAATTTTTGCTTTTATTCAAAATAAAACTATATTACGATACATTTTTTCACGTTGAGTGTTTATTTTAAATATAATATACAAGTTTGTCCCTTAAAGAGAAGTAACAAATGATTTTGGAAGAATCTTTAATTTCTTTTTGTATTACAGTAACAAAGAACTAAGTCAAAGCGTTTGTTAAATTGTGCATATACATATACATATGCACGTACGTATGTATGTATCTACGTTTCTTCACATTTGTTTCTCTACTAAACTTTTATTTCAGAATATAAAATACGTTAGCAAAAAAGGTGCTTAGTTATACCGGAAAATGCTTCTTTTATAAATAATTTTTCTAGTTGAATGTAAGATTTTAAGCAAGTATGAGTATCAAAGTATTATGAGTTCAAGTACCTATCTAACACCTGAGATATTTCTCGTTTTAATTTGCACTGATTTTTCTTTGGTTCAAAATTTAGTGTAAAATTGATTTTTTTTTGTTTATCTAACATTGCATACTATTTTAGTTGAGTCAATATTTTTACGCAGAAATTGTAATTTTTTTAATGTCCACAGGACAATTCGTCAATCTTCTCTTGATACATTTTCTATGTCTTTTTACGTTGGAAGACAAAATCCAAATTATATTGCTTGTTTATACTTTCAATTTTTGTGCCGTAAAAAAAAATCTATTTCTCATGTGTAATTTATTTAGTATTAAACATATGCACATAGGCGTTATGCAAGAAAAATAACAGAAAAATTTGATTAGATCTTTATTTTTAATTTAGTACTAATTTAATTTTAGTACTAATTACAAGTTTTAAAATGTGTTTTATTACGCGAAAAATGAATAAATCAAGTTTCACGCAATTAACGAAGACCACTGGTAAATAAGGGCATTAATGTGTTGTATTTTTAATATAATAGCCAGTGACAATTTTCGTTTCAATTTCAGAAGTTTGTTTTAAAATTAAATATTTCTTAAATAACTAACTAGTAAACATATCAACATTTTATTATTATTGCTTACGTTTATAGAAATACTAAATATTATTAGACGTAATTGTTATACGTCCAAGGTATAAAAATATTTTTTGTTATCAAAAGCTTACATAATTTTGCTTTATTTCAAGTTCATAATAAATCATAATAAATACTCCTGACCCAGAGATGGCAGGTACCAAGAATTTTATATTATTATACAATAATGGCATAAGGTTACCGATCAAGCACGCGCCTCATTTTCGCTTTCTGCAAGTACTCATTCATATTATTTATTTTCTTTATTTTTATGCATACCTAATCAAAGGAATTATGAAAAACTAAAGGGAAAAAGGGTTTATGCGTGCAAAACCAGAGTAGTTTTTATCCAGAATTATGATCTAGTTAATCGAGGCATAAAACAATTTTTATAGGCATGAGATGATTGAAACTTATAATAAACTTACGTAAGAAAGTAAGAGTGTTACAAATGAAAATATATAGAGATTTTTTTTTAATTCGATGCAGTATTAAAGCATCGTGTCTAAGTTCTTAAGTTAAATACACGAGTATGTATTTTTTATTCTAGAGTACAGAACGATTCATTTTAAGCAGGGATAGAAAAGTTGCGAATTCATTTTTGTCAAAGAAGTTATAGGTACATATTTTAAGAAATAATAAGGCACACACAAAAAGTGTTACGAAAAGGGTAGCTAGAGAATTAGCAATTAGCAACATAACGCTATAGCCCTACTGCAAAAAGTCATTTGCAGGTTAAACTTTACCGACAAGTAAGGTATTTTGAAATGGTTTTCAAGTGTAACAAATTTTATGAAGAAGAGACAAGTGAATGTATTATGTTATTCAATACCCTGCGTGGCACGTAGCCAGGGGAGTAGTTGTTTTAAGAATTTACGCATCTTGTCTTCATAAAAGGTGACACTAGTGTTTGAGCACAATGTTTAAACAAATCGATGATGTTTAGTGGTACAGGATGTTACCAGGTGAGATAAGCCTGAAGTTATCTATTTCCCTTAGGGAAAGTTTACAGATTTTTTAAGAGTTTCTGGTATTTGTAAATACTGCGTGAGCTAAAACTGCTCAAATGTTCGTACGGTTATTACTTATTGTTGACAGCATGTAAAATATCGTCAGACATATTTTTGAAAAAACAATAGCACAAAGTAAATTTTTTTTTGTCACGAAACTGCCTACTACCTCTCAGTAAATTGATATAATTTAACCTTTTTAAATAATCCCAAAATATTTTAAATTTTATTAGCAAGTACTAACCTAGACTTTCAACTTTGTACTAATGAGTTGCTTTTTTATTTATTCTAGTATTAAAAATCCTAGGTATACTAGAAGTTAAATATTAAGGTGTACTCTAAGCCTAACACTAAAGATTCATTTTAAAAATTAGACGAACGTTATAACTCAGTATACTTGGAGGTAGAAAAAGAGCAAACTGAAACTAAACAGGGATAGTTGTTCTGTTATACGAGTGCTATATTATTATTTTAAACATGCATGTATTATTTGAATTTACAAGAATTTGTAAATTAATTATTGATGTGCAAATTAAGTTTAGTTTATAGACTAGTTTAAATATTAGGGATTTTTAATATTAGATATACGTACGTGTAAAGAGAAATGTATTTTCTCATTTTAATTTTGTAAATAATTAAAGCATGTAAAATTAGGACTATATATTCATAAGTGTTGATACGCACTCTCTTTATGTTTCATGTACCTGGACACAATAGCTCAATGGCAGTGGAGATTGGGGATGAGCCAAATAACATGCACAACAACTTCCTACAACAAAGGGGAGCCAGAATATATCCATCATACCTAAACCTGAGCAAAGAGAAGCTGTTACTCAACGTCACCACAACGCACGCAAGCAAAGAAAAGGCAGTTACACCATCACGTTAGGTAACCTAACACCTAACAGTATCTTGTGTCTCGAAAATGCCCTAGGTACCAGGGCTCAGTAGAGACGACCTTATCAAAGCAAGCCGCTTCCAGCTGCATCCATCTTGCATCACCTTGTAAAATTGTGGCGATGAAGAATGGGGGATAGGGAAAATCCATCCAAAAGGGGTGAATGTTAAGTTCGTAGGAAATTTATATTATCTTTAATATAACTAAACTACTTCTGGCTCATAGTTGTGCATAGTTTATCATTGTTCGGCGTTATTAAAATTAGGCAAATCTTCAGTAAAGACTTCTTATATGTTGCCATAAATGCCCGTGTCACGATCTCATTTTTCAAAGAGTGCTACTTTTGAGGTTTTGTTATGTAAATATTTAAAAGATATGTTATGAGTATCAACAAGTTTTATTTTATTTTATATTTTTCGCTTTTACAATTGTCTCTTTAGTATAAAAAGTAATATTTTATAAGTTGATAAGACTGAACCTTCTATATGACGTTAAATGTGGCTATCTATGCAATATTTTATAAAAGTTAAATAATTAGAAAGTTTACTTAAGTCAGTAAATAAAGTAAAATAAAAAGAAGAAATAAATATTTTCTAAGTTTTCAATAATTATTAAATCAATCTTTTACGCGAATTTTAATTATGCTATAGTTACGTCCCTTCAAGATTTTTTTTTTGATCAATCCTAGATACAAATTTTTTCAACTTCTCATCAACTTATAAGTTTTATTAAAAATTATAGTTTTTTGTAAATTTAATTAACTTCTGGCGGCTTGACCAATATATTTGTATTGCATAGTGATGGAAATTTTGTAAAGCTGTGGGTCCAGCTTTCGCGAACGAGGGGCATATTATGTCATAGTTATGTTATCATGGATCATTTTATTAATTATTTTTAAAATCACACTGTATTTATATAAAGATTATTTATGACAATAACGATGAATAGACACTCTGTTATTCGGTGAACTTGGTGACGACATTGAAGGTCAGCTTGGTTTTGTTTAACTTTATTGAGTAAGTCAAGGTATGCTGACCTAGCAATGCACCGATCGTCGATAACTGGATGATAGAGTGATAGGTAGTCGTTCTGAAGATATCGAGAGAAGACATGTGCCCGTTGGTCGGGAGAAGAGCCGCCCTTATAGAGAAGATGTAAGGGAAGTGTATAAGTAAGTGCCTCATTTCATTTATTTAAAGCCAAACTTTATTTTATTGCTATTATTGTTGATTAATTATTAAATGTTATATTTTTTATAACCTGTTTTAACTTCATTCCCTCTATACGATCCCAGAGACTATTACTTAGTCTCAGTCGCAACAACCCCCATTGTGACAATATGATGAATTTATTGTCCAAGAAAGTGCTTTCACAAGTTTGATGTGCTAAGTGATATACGAGTATAGGTGTACGGCCGTTTTCCCTTTTTGTTTTTATTTACACTTGTTACAGCATAACATTCGTGTTTGCCATTTCTGTCAATGCAGTACACCCGATGGGAAAGAAAACTATGGCAAGATCAATATATCAACAGCCAGGGGCGGGGCGTGCCTCAAGAAACGGGGGGGGGGGGAGAAAGATACCGGGTCTTCTTCCAGGGCAGGAGGGGAGGGGAGGTATTGTACCATTTCTCTCACAAAAGTTAGGGGTGAAGGTAAAAAAGTGGGGGGAGTAAGCCCCCCTCACGACGCGCCGCCGCTGTCAACAGCTAAAGTGATATCTTGTCGAAAAGTTATAAAAAAGGAACTACCCTTTTAAGGAGAACTCGTCAACATTTTTTTTATTGTGCACTAGTTACGACACAAAACTGAAAATTGTTCATTATACAATTTTCCGTACCTAGGTTCTTGTTACGCCAAGGAAACTTTTTATTCTTGCTGGTAAATAGCTTATTTTTTACCATTTAGTCACGATTAGGATACAATGCAGTGCTCCCAACTCTCGAAAACTTTTCTCCCTAAAGCTCCAACCAAAAACCCCTAAAAACCCTACAATTACTGGGGAATTCCCCTAAAAAAATATTATTATTATTGAAATAAATAATTAATTATTATTACATGAATCACACAACTTACTCATCTGTACCTTTGGGCATTTTAATTAATTTCTTGCTAATACAAATCAAAACCGTGAACAATAATGAATAATGATCAACGTATTTTTAGTAAATATAACCAGATTATAATCACTAATTCTCACAGGTATGTTTATATTTGTGGTTAACCCAGGTAAACACCATATAACAGTGACATTCGCGTTTTATTTAACTCTGCATTTTTAGTAACAAGCAACCGTACTAGATGTCACTAAGCCGCTATGTTAGAAATGAATGTGATTGGCTAGATTTGGTTATTTCTGAGCCTATAACATGACATCATATTTTTAAATTAAAAAAATGGATATTCTAAGTTAAAAAAAAACCCTGAAAATTCCCCTAAAAATATAACACCCCTAAAAAATCCCATTCGGCTCTTTAAACCCCTAAATTTGGGGGGAAAACCCCTAAGTTGGCAACCCTGATACAATGGAGCAACAGCAAAGGCATACACGCAACTACCATGAAGTTTTTGGGGGGCTTCAACTCCACCCCATATAAATAGTCCAGACTTAAATATATACATCTTCTCTCTATACGGTTTTGGGGGTAATAAGACGATTGGGGACGTTCACCCCCCAGCCCCCCTAGTTCCACCTACGAGAAAAAGCAGATTTTGTCAAAAATGCGTACCTATTACAAAATTTAATTTATTCCCTTTTTATAACCAAAGCTTAAGTTTATTTTAAACATGTTAAAACTCCAGGTGTAGACACTTATAGACAGGTTTATCAATTTGTGCGCCCCTACGCCCTATGTTTTTGGCGCCCCCCTCCCCATACCATTCATACCAAACTCAGCATTCATCTTGGTGTAGGGTCGCCTGTCCTCTTCGGGGCCTCTACGCACGTGCCTAGAGTGCCTAATGGATAAACCGGCACTGGGTATAGAAATTCGTTTCATCACCACTAATATTTATCAGATACATTTCTTGTTACCTGTTTGTCATTTTCATCAAGCACAACTTTTTTATTTTCTTTTGAGTAGAAACATATAATTAGACAGAATTATTTCCGTGCGTCGGCATGTTTCTTGCATATTCCATACGGAAATAAAACCATACAAAGTATCAACATATTTAAACATAGGTATTAATGTTGCAAATTATTATTCTTTTCAGTGCTTAAGGACAAAAGACAAGATATCGGAATAACGCGCGGAGTTAAAGTAAATGCTCCCACAAAACTCGTCTAATTTTGTGTTTCACTGAAACAAATTCCGTTAAGATGTGGCAACATAGCGCACAACTTTCCTTATTATTATATATCCGTCTTTTGCTACACTATAGCTGTTTCTTTCTCACACATGTTCAGCGCCCTGAAAATCCAAGACCCCATAAAATTTTGCGACTTTAAACCGTTTTCAGGCGATTTAGCGTTTTGCGTGAGCGTTTCCGTGAGGTGGCAAAAACTCGCTATTACTATGACATTAATTCTGTAACTTTAAGGACAGATTAAACAAATTTACCACGTGTTAAGTTTCTGGAACCTCTGGCGTACTAAATCTGCACACCAATATGTGATTTTTGGCCCTGAAAGATATTTTAAAACAAAAGTAACTAATAAAAAAGATGGTCTATAGATTTAAAATCCCTAAAAATCTTATTTCTGAAAAATTTGACCTTACATTGTTTTTTCTTGGCATTGCAGTATAAGTCGGTTTCAAGAAATTTCTTGTACCTTAGAAGTAACTGTTTAGTAATTTAATAATTTACTTGGTATTAATTTGTTTGAATTATCACTGCCTCATTTTTAAGAGTTTCTCCAACAAATAAACATTTTAGTGCTTAGTAAAGCAGGCTAGTTAGCATGCTTAAAAGAAAATAGTAAAGCGCAGCCCTAAACCACACAAAACTTACTGAACTAAGAAGCTTGTAACTTGCCGAGATAAATTTCGATTTGACGGAACCAAGTCGCTATATTTTGGATTATTTTTAAGCCAACTAATCAGCATAAAACAGGCTTGGTTATAGTAGCTCTCATTTGTGTAACTAACTGCCGCCGCCATGAGCGCGGTTAAATTAGTCGGGCCAAGCTGAAGGCATTTGTTCAAGGCGGCAAGTGCACTTGGATCCTGAAAAAAAATTACCCATTTTGTAAAAACCGAACAAGAACATACAGTAGACTCTCGATATAGTGAACATGGCCTACAGTGAACTACTCCATATAGTGAACAAAAAAATATTTACATTATGTACATTCTCTATAGAGTGAACAACTAGCCCCTCGAAATAGTGAACCTAATAAGTTTTCCCATCTGATAGAGGGAAAAAAAATTTTCAGCTTTTTGACCCGCTTTTTCCTAAACCAAATATGGTCACATTACTTTATGTTATATCAATAGTTAAATAAAGTTTTATTAAATGATATACAATCTCGAAATAGTGAACACATCAATATAGTGAACTGGGTGTGCATTAATTAGTTCACTATATCGAGAGTCTACTGTATATACATTTATTATTAATATTTGATATTTGATATTTGATATTTGATATTCAATATTTAATATTTAATATTTAATATTTAATATTTAATATATAATATTTAATATTTAATATTTAATATTTAATATTTAATATTTAATATTTAATATTTAATATTTAATATTTAATATTAATATTTAATATTTAATATTTAATATTTAATATTTAATATTTAATATTTAATATTTAATATTTAATATCTAATAATTTAATATTTAAATATTTATATTCAATTATTCATCATTCATCATGATTATTATTATATATTATATTAGAGATAAAAGAAATCAAAATCGTAAATGAAAAAGTCATGAATTTTATGGATTTAAAATAAGCAGGTATGCACGATACACTTACAACGGTATGCTACGCTATGACGTCACTTCGAGGGAAATCCTAAATTGACTAGACGCTTGCACCCCTTGTACATAAGTACAGGCCAGTTTATTGTCTGGTAGTGTGTTGAGTTGACGTTTATTAAAATATTATTACAGGTCAGTTTATTGTTGGGTAGTGTGTTGAGTTGACGTTTATTAAAATATTATTGTCATATTTCATTTGCTCATGTAAGCGCCTAGCCAATTTAAGATTTTCCCTCGAAGTGACGCCATAACGTAGCATACCTTTGTAAGTGTATCGTGCATGTATGTATATATGGCTCACACGTCTCTTTTAATGACACATAAAAATAAAGGGTGACAACCCAACACGAAAGCAAGCAGGTTAAAGAGCCTAATACAATAGAAATGATCGCCTACAAACTATTAGTCCGGAACATGGTGATAGAAAATTTTGATATGATTCCTTACCGGTTGGTAAACCCAAATATTTTGTCACTTTTTTCTTATTATTTTGCGCTGGCCTTACAGACTAGTGTATTGGCTCTCTTTTTCACTGTGTCGATAAAAATGAAGAAAATGCAACACGTCTCGAGGTTACGTTATGTTCAAAAAGATTTTTGAAATTATCAGAAAAAAATTATTTTTCATGACTTACAGGATAAATTGTATTGCATTCCAAAGATTTTTTAATAAATATGACCAGTATCAGACTGTTTGTGTAGATGGAAGAGGCCGCCAGACTAAGCTGAACTGGTAAATTTCGTGCAAAAAATATAACCTACCGGCTGATTTGTGGTACATTGCTTATTAAAAAGTCTACAATAATCAAAAATACTCGTGCCAGTCAGTTTAGGGTGTGGGGGTGGAAGGGGTAGCCAAACGCGCACAAAAGTAAGCAATTTTCAGTATCAATTGCATTATAGCTTAAAAGGAACGTGTTATTGACATCGTTAAACAATAGAATAATAATTGCCAGCCAGTTAAGGTGAATGGAAGGCTGCGTAATAAACTAAGACAACTGCATGATGTCATGCTATAATAGATCACGGTATGCCTCGACTAAGTTTAACCCAAAGGTCTTTCCTCTTCCATTCTTTTTCAGATTTTGTTAAAGTGGTGTGGCCTTAGTAATTTAAGCCCAAAATGAAAATCCTAAATCAATAGTTTGAAAAGAAAACTTGATTTTACTAATTTTTTTTTTAGGTTAAGCGACTTTATTTTATGAAAAAAAGTATCAAAATTTTTTAAGGCATATAATCTTCTTTTAAGTCCTGGAAACGATATCCTCTTAGTGACGATATTTAATATTTTTAAATAGCTTTGATAATCCTGAAAAAAAGATGAAAAAATAAGATTTTCGTCAATTTTTGGTACCTATCTCTTAAATGGTACGTTTAAATACGATGGTTTATGAATTTATTTTAAAGATAATGCAATTACCTACAAACCAAAAAAAAATTGCCTCTCTACATCTGTTCAAAAGATATAGGTAATAGAAGGTTGAAAAATTGGAACAAAAAAATATAATCATAATTTTGTGATATATCTCAATAATTATAAGTTATGGTTAAAACTGTTCATCGATTTCAAAAAATTGTTTAATTTTCAACCAAAATAAAAAAAAAATCATCGTTTATCTGTAATAAAACCAAAGGTAGGACCACCGGTAGGACCGTCGGAAACTGTATGTTCGCGCCGACGCGACGGTGTTGACAGTGTCAACCGTGTGGAGCGCTATGACGAAATGCATTTAATAGGTATATTATTAAGTTTTTTTTTCGAGTTTTACTTACTGTGAAAATATAAAATTGGTTCCTTTTAATTTAATTTCCTTTAAATATATTATTTTCAATGTATCATATATAAAAGGACAAAATGATAGGTACATTAAAAATAATTCATTTAAAGGAAATTAAATTAAAAGGAATAAATTTTATATTGTATAAGTAGAACTCGAAAAAAACTTAATAATACAGCTATTAAATACATTTCGTCATAGCGCTTCTACGCGGTTGGCAGAGTCAACACTGTCGCGTCGGCGCGGACATACAGTTTCCGACGATCCTATTTTTGGTTTTATTCCAGATAAAAGATGATTTTTTTATTTTGCTTGAAATTGAGTCAACTTTTTGAAATTGAACAGTTTTAACCATAACTTATAATTATTGAGATATATCACAACATTCTGATTCCACGATTAGGTATATCTTTTAAACAAACATGTAGAAAGAGAGGCATTTTTTTTTTGATTTGTCGATAATTGCATAAACCTTAAAATGAATTTATAAACCATCGTATTTGAACGTACCATTTAAGAGATAGGTACCAAAAACAGACGAAAAACTCATTTTTTCATCTTTTTTTAGGATTATCAAAGCTACTTAAAAATATTAAATATTTCCACTAAGAAGATATCGTTTCCAGGGCTTGAAAGATTATATGAATTAAAAAATTTGGATACTACTCTTTTTCATAAAATGAAGCAGCCTAACCGCCGGCGATTTTCTTTCAAATTATTCGACGTAAAAATTTGAAATTTGGCACAGAGTGGTGGCCCACTTATAGACATGAAGTATAACAAGTTAAATTTTATTTCTGGGGGTTAATTTCGGGGGGTAAATTGGGCAATGGAAAAAAATGTTCAAGGGCACGTGTAGGGTGTCAAATGAAAGCTTATTAAAGCACGAATTCAACGATATATAATTATGATGTATTTTTTTATTGCATTTTTCGGAAAAAAAACATTAAAAATTGCTGTCCTCCACCCTTATCACCAGAGGATCGCTCAGAAAAATCTGAAAAAAATCATGAACACTGAGAATTTGGTGTAGATTGAGCGAAAATTGTCAGGATTGAAAAATTCTAGCGCGGTCAATTGTTATAAACAATTTAATTGTTTATTTTCTTATAACTGCTGAACCATTGGTTTTAGAGAAAAAGTGTTTCGACAAAAAATATTTCTTACGATGTAAGGAACAACTTTTGTCCTTACACGTTTTTCAAAATTTTTAATTTGGCCCACTTAGCACACTGTAATACGGCGTTGGTGCCGTCGGCGGCAGGTAGCGCGGCAGATGGACGGAGATCGGGCGGCCGAGGTTTGCTTGGGTTAAGTGGGGGGTTGATGGCACGGAACACTAATTGTGCAAGTATAGCTTGCACTTGACCGATTTTTTTAAGGTTACACCCGTAACCGCGTATGTGTCTCAACTTATGTTGGAATGCACAACCACATACGTAGCCCTGCTGAAGCCAATGAGCAGAAACACCTGTCTGACGAGTTACCATACTACCTTTATATACATACATACACACTGTCACGGTTTTTTCTCATAAATAAAATATATTATATAGTAATATACAATATATAATACTTATTAACGTTCCAGCGACGGCAGCTGTTCATCGGTGAGCACTAGGCTATGAGTTAGTAGTGTGGTTCACTTTTCTAACAAGGCGCCACCCAGTCTGCATAACTTGCTTTAAGTGAAGAAGAACCCCCAGACTGGGAGATGAACTCTTAGAAAAGATGTTAAAATAAAAAGCAGATTACCATTGACTAAATACTAAATTTTACCTTAGGTAACCCTTAGCTGAGGTCTATGTTAGCCGGAAGCCGTGTTAAAATGCCGTCGTCAATTCTATATTTCGGACAGGGAACGTGCGTTCGCGGGCTGATAAAATGATGCGTTTAGGTTTTAAATATTGGTGCAAACTCGTAGAAGGGGGGGGGGGGATTTTTAACCATGCTTATTTGATTTTGCCAATAAAGGTTTTAATGCAAATATTTTGTTGTAATTTAATATTAGTAGATTAGTGTATTGAAAAACAGAAAAAAGTAGAAAATAAATAGATGAAAAATCCAATAGGTGTCAAAATTTTGTCTCTTTGGATAGTTACTGCGAAAAGAGTAAGTTTTCAAAAACAATTATGTCTTGACACCAGTTACTATTCAAAATGACACATATTTGACATCACTTTATTGAACGTATTCTGAATTAAAATTCGGGTGTTTTTGGCTTTCCAGACGGGAAACGGGAATTTTCGTCATGAACGTACCTGCCTAACATACGGGAACCATCTTTCCTCGTCAACCATTAAGGACGGGAGACGGGTGGTCCCGCAAACCCTACATATACCCGTCTGTACAGCAAATCCGTAAAAATTATGCCCGTCCTGAAAGGGCTAATAAGTATTCCCAGTACTTACTATACTATTCTTATTTATAATTAGAAAAAATTAAAGTTTCTGATCACAGAAGTTCAATTTTCAAATACCCCCACCCAACTTAATTACGCATTCGAATGGTTGATTGATCAATCAAATTGACACGCACAAAAAAATATAACACTAATATCAAATCTGAATCCGAATCTGAATCTGAATTCCACCCTAACCTCCCACAGAAAATTTCACAAATTTTCATCCACACTACACTCACAACTTACTTATCCTATACTTTACAACTGTGTAGTATCTACCTACTACCTTAACCATGTTACATGAACCATTACACATCAAATATATATATATATATATATATATATATATATATATATATATATATATATATATATATATATATATATATATATATATATACAAGTATATTCAACAGGAGTGATAACTACGGAAAATTTCAATCGGAATAGGTCAGTCACAAACAGTACTGCAACTAGACCAACTAACGGACGAAGCGTGTCTTCCCTTCGTGCGCGAGGATGACCCAACAACCACTACGTATCGATATCTACGCACGGTTTCAAACTTTTCGCGTGCCACACCCCGCAATTTTTCCCATTCAAATCCTGTAACTCATACGTCCATGGTGACAGTCTTTTCTTAACCACAAACGGACCAATAAATTTATCCGCCAATTTGGCCGAAAAAAATTTAGCCGCATCCGACAATACAAAGTTTTTCCTATAAACTCTAGTGCCAACATCATAGGTAACATCACGTCTGCGTAAATCATAAAAACGTTTATTGCGCATGGCCGCCCTTTCGAAATTCTTCCGAACAACCGCATGGAGCCTACCAAAAGCTTCCGCTCGGTTTCGCAGTAAATTATTCTCCCGTGGTAACGATTCAAATTCCTGCGATCCATCTCTCGACAAACCCAAGTTATTCGGCATTTCGCGACCAAACACAATGAAGTAGGGACTATGCTTTTTTTTCCCCCTTGGGCTCCGTCCGAGACCGGAAGCACTGCGGCCACTAGAGGCCTATTGTGCCTACCCAATAACTTTTGTTACACCCACTCTGTTATCCCAGTTTCCTGCACAAGCCTGTACAGGTCCACAAGGGAGCGGGTGATCAATTCCTCCGGTTCTAACTTTGGTTGCCCGAACAGTTGGTGGCGCTTGCGATCTAGTGACTCGCAATTATATATAATAGGGACTATGCTTAGTCGATTCGTGAGTCTGTGTACGAATGGCACAAGCAAGTTTCAAAAGATGACGATCCCAATCACGGTGATTGTCCGTGACGAAACATCGAATCATGGTCCCTAGGGTTTTATTCACTCTTTCGGTGGGGTTAGCTTGAGGATGGTAATTAGCCGTAAATGATATCTGAATTCCGTACGAGGACATCAATCCTCGAAACTCCTTCCCTCGAAATTGTACGCCATTATCACAAATAATACGTTTTGGTTGCCCAATTATTAGAAGCCAATTGTCTTCAATGGCCCTGCAACAAAAACTGGCCGTCGAGTTTCGCAAAGGAACAGTCACGGTGAATTTACTAAAACTATCCATGATCACCATAATAAATTTGTACCCACGAGTAGACCGTGGTAAAGGTCCAATCAAATCACATGTAATTACTTCGAAAGGTCCACTTGCGACCTGATGTGGTTGCATAAGCCCAGCAGGTTTTCTCTGTTCTGGCTTATTTCTCAAACATACAGTGCACTTCTGTACAAACCGGGTAATATCAGCTTTCATCTTAGGCCAATAGAATTTTTGACTTACTCTATGAAAAGTTTTTAGAACTCCCAGATGACCGGCACATGGGTCGTCATGACACTTCCGTAAGATTTCAGCTCTCTGTTTTAGGAACTACCTGCTTCCAGTAATCACCATAGCTGGAAAGATCAGGAAATATACCAGTCTTACTATACTTATACAAAATCGAACCCACCACTCGCCAAGTTGAGAACTTTATTGTGTTTTTGTTGACCTTACAGATCATACCACGATACCACTTATCCGTGACACTACAGGATTCATCTTTATTGTTTTCCTGAAATTTACTATCAGATACCAAGGTATCCAAGTGAAGAAAATCTAAAGTGGGTACCGAACGAGATAACATATCCGGGACATGATGATCTGCGCCCTTCCTATGCACCACGTCAAAACTATACTGTTGCAGTTTTACCGACCAACGAGCCAATCGTCCATTGGGCTCTTTCAAGCTAGACAACCATTTCAAACTCCTATGATCAGTGATGACCGTAAAATGTGATCCCTCAAGGTAGGGACGTAACTTTTCGATGGCCCACACTACAGCCAAGCACTCACGTTCAGTAGTACAATACTGTCTCTCAGCCTTGATCAATGACTTGCTCAAATAACACACCACCTTTTCACCGTCCAGATGCTGCTGGCTCAAAACTGCACCTATGCCAAAACCACTTGCATCCGTCTGCACGCAAAAAGGCAGACTAAAATCAGGACACGACAAGACTGGAGCTGATACGAGATGCTCCTTAATAACACGAAAGGCCTCCTCCTGCCTCTCACTCCAGTGAAATTTTACCTTCTTCTTCGTTAATTCCGTCAACGGCGCAACTATAGAAGAAAAATTCGGTATAAACCGACGATACCATGAGGCAGTACCTACGACGCTTCGCACCTCGGACACCTTTTTAGGGGTAGGAATCTGCAAAATCGCGTTCACCTTCTCGGGGTCTACATGCAAACCATTCTTGTTAACCACGTAGCCCAAATACCGTAACTCAGTCCGACAAAATTGACACTTTTCTTCATTCAAAGTCAACCCCGCAGCAATTAAGCGTTTAAATACCTCGGACACCACTTCGACGTGTTTTTCAAAAGTCTGGGTAACAATAATAACATCATCCAAGTAAACGAACAAATAGGGTTCCAAGTCCATACCCAACACTCTGTCTATAAGACGTTGCCACGTTGCCGGAGCATTGTGAAGACCGAAAGGCATCGTTTTAAATTGGTATAAGCCTCGGGACGGTACGGAAAATGCAGTTTTCTGCCTCGACTTCTCCTCCAAAGGAACTTGAAAATACGCCGACTTAATGTCCAAAGATGACATATATCTAGCGTCTCGTAATTTATCTAAAATGTGTGACACATAGGGAAGAGGATATGCATCGCGAGTCGTAACTTTATTCAGTTTGCGGAAATCACAACAAAATCGCCAGCCTCCCTCTTTCTTAGGTACCATGACTATAGGACTAGCCCAAGGACTAGTCGAAGGCTCAATGATGCCTTTATTCAACATATCTTTGAGTTCAGCGTCAATATGCTGCATTATCGCTGGAGAAACAGAGTAATACCTCTGCTTTATCGGCTCAGAATCAGTAATAATTCGGTGTTCTACTAGGGTGGTACAACCCAATGAATTGCCCATTCTGTTAAAACCATCCTTGACCAGCTTGTCCAAGACTACTGCCTCTTGAGGGGTTAAAGAACTACGCGACTTTAAAACCTCAACCGCAGCTACATTAACATTGTCACAATCGGAAAATTTCCATTCTCCCGAACGCAAGTCCGGAACAATTCCCATCCTACGCCAAAAATCAATTCCTAAAATTAAGGTATGGGGCAGATCAGGAACAACTAAAATATCCACAAGTTTCTCCCTATTTCTTAATTGAATAGGAACATGCAGAATACCCAAACAATGACACTTCTGTCCATTCGCCACAGTTACCTGTAAGGAACTCTTTTCCAAAGAAATTAAACCAATACTCTTCAATAAATCCCATCCTTTACCTCCAAGTAAAGTACTATTGCTACCGGAATCTAAAAGACCTAAAACCTTCACACCAAACATGGAAACTTTTACATATGACCTCTCATCACCATAGGCATGTGACAGGACAAAATCTAAAACACGACGATACGAAACAGTCTCACTATCGGCCACATTAGGCGCACTAGGCAACAGTTGGCCGCTTCCTATTGCCTTGCAGCTCCGTTTCCTTGCAATTTATTACATTTGGGACAGGTACGAACAGTCACCTCAGCATATCCACATCGATAACAATAACGTTTTTGGGGCTCGGTACAACCAGAAGCATAATGACCGCTGCCATTACAGTCCAACACCTCCGATTAGACGGACAAGGCTTTCCTGATGCCATCAATATCTGCGGTGCGGACTTGCGATTAGGTAGCTTCCCATAGGAAGTTTCTGGTTTATCCCCTGATGAGTTCGTGCCACTGGAACGGGATGTAGATGCTATACTAGACGTCTCCGCATACGCCAAATCAGGTTCTAAACATTTGCTTCTTCTAGGCGGCGGTACATACGATTCAACCAAAAGCCGTTTCGCGTCAAGCCTGCGGCACAACGTCAACAAATCCATTACCGACGTTATGTCTTTAAAAGCTAGATGAGGTTGATAATAAGGGGCTATATTATCTAATAAAATCTTTAATTTAGCCTTATTCGGAATTGGCTGCTGAAGACGGGAAAATAACCCATTCATCGCTGCAATATAGCTACCGATACTCTCATTTTCGCCTTGAGTACGATGCTTGATCTCCTCAAACAGTCTCTTGTCATAGTCCGGACCTTGAAATTCCTCTCGCATAGCCGCAACTAAGGAGTCCCAATCAGTCACCCAATCTTTGATCAGATTAAACCACTTTTTTGCCTCTCCATCAAAGAGATCTCCAGCCTCTTCGAATAACATTTGACGAGAAACATGCCTGGAACGCTTCAACTCATTAACCCGTTCCAAAAAGTAACTAAAAGTTAATCCCTTATCGGACTTATCACCAGTAAATTTCAATCCCCAATCGTGTAATGGGACAGGTTTTATCCTATTCCTACTAGCATTCGCGTTATCATCGTCAGAATCTGACTCACCACTGCTCGATGAGGAAGGGTTTGAGAGTGCAGTACTATTCATAACATCTAAATTAAGCAATGTCACATTTTTATTTTTCTTGTCAGTTTTTATGCTAGACATATAAGTATCATAGGCTAATAAAAGCTTAAAACGCAGTTTGGATTTTGCCTCTTTTTCTTGATCGTCCTTAGGGACTGCATTCCTTAATCTTCCCAGAGCATACGCGAGTTTCGAAGAAATCTTTTTGCTAGTTTTTTGATCAATGCCATCAAAGTGATCCGTCAGATCCTCTAACTCAGCCAGGGCATCGTTCAATGCCGCCAAATCAGCTGCGAAAGTGTATGGATATGTGGGCTTCTTCTCTGCAAGAGCGGACTTATCTAGCCTCAAGGACTTCCTCAAGACGTTACGCAAATCATCGATACTCGTATCGTCTGGATGTGTAACACCTCTAACAGTTAGCTCATATAAAATTTCTGACTTTGAGTCTATTTACCTCCAGTTTCAAATTTTGCGCCATAATTTTTGTTTTGGAGAACCGAATATATATATACAAAAAAAAATATCCGTTAATGCTTCACGCGAAGTTTTCTACAAAGCTACTTTACAACTAGAACCAATATTCCTAGTTACCTAAATCAGTACCAAAAAAAAAACAAGGAAATTTTCACAAGGAATCTCCCCAATATTAAACAGTTATAAAAACTTACACCGTCAAGTGTCAGTTTCCCTACTCCGGTTCCAATTTAGTGTCTCCCAAAACAACAAAAAGGGGCCCCACGTTGGGCGCCAAATTTCTGTGACCACCCTTACTTCTCTTAGCACGCCACGAGGATAATTATATAGAAAGGTATCTCGCTAGTTCTCGGTTGCAAGATTTTCAATTGCTGATGTACTGTATGGATGCCGCCAGCCTTTAAACAGTGGAGAAGGGCCAGATTCATAAAAAGATTTATAGAGGGCGCCACATGATTTTATTTAATCCACCAGTACCAACCTACCTACCTATCAACCAAAACCATGAAAATGATAATCTCTTCCTCGTAACTTCCCAACAGAAACTATGCAGTAGCGAGGGACGCTCCCTCAGCTAAGCCACCTAGATTGATCGTCCTACAATAATTTACATTCCATTCTTTTTTTTTTCTTTTTGACACCAAGAAGGAGTCCGGGTAATAAGAAGCGTTTTTCTTTGAAAATATGAAGTATATTAAATAATGAGTAAGATTTTGGGTAACACCCTAAAGATTAATTTAATTTAAATTAGTGATTTGAAGATGTAAAGTATAACAATTATTAAGATTTTAGGTAACCACCCAAAGATTACTTAATTTAATTAGTGATTTTTATAATATAAAATATATCAAATATTAAGATTTTAGGTAACAACCTAAAGACTAATTTAATTATTGATTATTAATATTGCCTATTCATAATAATGGTCCGTAGGCTTATATTTAACTTTTGGTTTATTTTTCCGAACCAAAATTAAACGAGGAAAGTAATACAATAACACTTAAACTACACATCATAAACCGTAAAATATAGCGCACTCGTGAAAGTATACTTAGATACCCAAAAGAAAATATTTACACGAAACTAAAACGACATAGTTGCGACGCACTTTGTTCAATAAAAAGTGTTTGATTAAAAACCGTCAAAGATACTATGATGAGTATCCTTGACCAAGTACTTACCGCTTAACTTGAAAACATTAAAATAACTCTTAAAGGTACTCTAGAGAAAAACACAGGAACAACAGGGTGTTCTGAGGGAAGCAGGTGTAGTAGAGCGCGTTGCAAATTAGCCCTCAGCTCAGTTAGGCTGGGTAGGTTCTATTGGACGCCACCAGTTTTTACACCGACGCAAACTGGAAGTCGCCTAGTTGGTCTAGGGACCTGCTTCTCACACAACAATCCCGCTATTCATAATTAAAAATTAAACAGAGGGCGCAGTGAGCTGGATAAAAACAACTTAATACATTTATCACTGTACATATATTTACAGAAAAAAAAAGGTTTACAGTTGGTGTTGACAAGAATTGTTACAAATGCTGTTTCCGAAGAAATAAGAAAATTGGGCGATTTTTGCCCCCGCAAAATAATTAAATCAAATTTACTCAAAACTTCGTGAGGAAGTTTGTCCTCACATACAAAAATTCATAGGGTGGCTTCTTAGCACCCGCCAAACAGAAATAGGGATAGTTACAGTAATTTAAATAAATAAAAAAAAAATGTTAGAAGTTACGTGAATAATTAAAAATAAAATCAGAAGTTACGTTATTAGGAAAAGGTAAAATTTGGAAAGAAACAATTTACTGGAACTAAAGCGCCGAAATGTAATTAGTTCTTTATCAATTAAGTAATTTAATATTAAAAGAGAAAGTCATTGGCGTGAACAGAATCGAAAAATTTAGATAAGTAGAAAAATATTTTAAAAAATAAGAAGCTACGTCAATATAAAAAAACCATTAATAAAAGAGAAAGTAATTATTTGCAAAATTTAAACGAGCTTAAGATACGATTAAAAGGTTACATTAATAAAAAAAGTTAATATTTGGATAAATAATTTACTGAAACTAATCCGCAAAATTTAAGAATATTAGATAAATGGCTAATAATAAATGAGAAAGCCAGTGGCCTGAAATCAATCGCAGAATTTTAGTTAAGTTACAAAAAACAAAGTGTGAAGTTACTTTAATTAAAAAAAAACTATCAATAAAATAAGTAATCGCTGAAAACCAGATTGCAAAATTTAAACAAACTCATGGTAAGATTTAAAAAAGTTACGTTACTAAACAAAAGAAATTATTACGCAAGGGCATTGATAACTAAATAAAATTGTACAGTTCCTTGATACTCAGCGATAAGCGTTAATATTTACAAAAATTAAATGTTCATTAACTGACCAGTTTAACACTTCATTATGTTATCTTACATTAACAATAAAAAAAAAATAATAAAAGTACAACAAAAGCAAAAATAATTGATAACTAAATTATGAGTTCACGAAGATTACAAGTATAAAGAAAGAATAAGGCTTAAGCGTAGCCTGTAAAAATAACTAGAAAAAGATGGAGCCCCATTTAGCTTGACTTAAGATTTAAGCATTAGCACTACTCGTGTAAAGCGAATCAATGTAAGATAACATAAGAAAACCAAAGCATATATGGAGAAATCGTTTAAAGAGAAATAATCAGAAATACACCGCTTATGTACATTTATAAGAACACAAATGTTAAATTAAAAGCAAAATATACCGCTAATGTGCATCTATCACAAATTTAGATTTAATTAGTGTGTAACTTTTGTGTTTATGACCGTAAATGAATAAATAAATAAATAAATAAAAACACCAAGCTTAAATCACAAGCAAATAAATTGCTACTATAAAACTACCTGACTACTCTAGGTTCCCAAAAGCAAGTTAACTAATTATAAAGCATCTATCTACCTTAAATTCCAACTAAGCAAATGGTATGATAAAATAAAAAGTGTAAAATGTGTATGAGCCTAGTAAGTTTATTTCCCCAAAACAATAGTGACAAATTTGAAAATTAAATAGTAAGTTATCCCCTCTGAACACATAAAAAAATTACTCAACCAATCGATATAAATAAAAGCTAAAATAAATCTACACTTTCCAACTTCATAGGCATAAAGCCCGAAACTTCCAGCTCATACACCTTTTAACTTATACAAATATTGAAATTATAATTATAGATAATAGCCCCTGCATATGATTGAGTATGAAATAAAGTCGATAAAGAAACTTGTTAAAGCTACGGTATGTGCTTTGCGATAAAGTCAATAACAAAACCCGATAAAAACAATCTACATTTACCAAGCGAGTGACTGACGGCTTAAATCCAAGCTTAGCTGTTCCAACGGACCCGAAAGCGGGTATAAAGAGGCCCTAAACATAGCTTATAGATTGTATGAACTTTACTTCACACTATTCAAGCTTCAAAAATATAGCCACGCTTTCAAAAGAATGCAAATTAGGTAAGTTAACACCAACACCAAAGCAGTTGAGCAGCTTGGTTATTATAGTAATACTTTAGTCAGCTATTATAATTCAAAATAAGATGTAGCACACACCGAGCAGCCGAAAAAAAACTAGTCTGAGAAAATAGTGCTGTGAAGCAGCATTTTCGATAACTATTGACCGCTGAAATTTAAATTACAATGTATGGGCGTAAAACAAATAAACGATTAATAAGTATTAGAGAAACACGGGGCAAAAAAAGCTTCAAAGTGACTTACCTCTTCAACGATAAAGAGGGATTGAAATTCCAAAACTGCAGGCAGCAAAAGGGCACCACACAGCAAAGGTTACCACAGGGTTTGGACCTCCAAACTGTTGCCGATGTTCGTGGCTTGATAGAAATAAAGAAAGAAATCCTTAGTACTTGAAAAATTTCAGCATGCACATGGCGTCTACGGGTAGACAAAAAAAAACGGACAAAAACTCACCTATCCTCGAACGAAGTCGCCCAAAAATATCCTGCGTCTTGCAGAAACAAATTCAGTAAGAATTTACACACAGTCCCTGACTTTTTAATCCAAAAAAAAACTAGAATTTCAAAACTGAAACTTTAAGATAGGGACCATGGAACAATTGCTTCGAAGGGTAGAGTGGAAGTGACCGGCCTATGCCTCGTGTCGGAAGAATCATATGACACTTCCTCCCACCACAGACACATATCCAAGATGGTTCCGAAGAATTTGCGCCCTGCACTGATTACTCCAACTGTCGCCACGCCACCAAACAAAGACACTACTATTGTACAGAGACCCCGGGCGTGAAACAATAAAGTCACGGAAATACAGAAAGTTATACCTACGCCGGTGGCCTGAACAAAATAGCAACGAAAGCCTGCCAAACCCACGCGAAAATGCTTAACGATACAGTACAAATTTTACCCCTCCGGTTTGGCAGCACTGCAAGACTCTGACAGTGTCAACCTGTCAGTTCAACCAAAAATTCTAACCTTCTCATATAACTCAATTAAATGTTTACAAAATTCAAAACAAGATCTTGGAAAAGAAAAGAGAAGGAAATCTTGGAGTTTAATTAATAGAGAACGCTAGATTCAGGAATCCAGGACAGTGAAGGCAGTGGAAAACACCGGGATTAAATCTCATTCAAAATGTAGGTAGTCTTTTAAAATTTATTCTCTAAAAATATGTTATCATAAATAGACTAAAGGCGACTGTCTGTACACAGGGGGAACGTTAAGCAGGGCGCAGACCCAAAGTACAGGGCCCAACAAACAAAGAATATTAAATCGAACTACGAGCGATGGCCAAGCTGATGTGAAGCTGACTTGGACAAGATAGCAGCAATCAGCCAGAACAGAAACCGAAGAAACTAGCCTGGGAACAGGGCAGATCAAACGTGTACGTGTGGAGACACAACTATTACATTAAGGTAAACTATAAGATAAAACTAGACAGGCCCTTCGTGACCAAAACTAACCCTTAAAACAAACTCTGATACTGGGGCCGAAATTAAATTGTCACAACTCCCCCTCTCCTACGAAAGGAGGGAAATTTTCCAAGGAAAATTAACCGACGATAAGGATCAGAGGCTCTCTGTAGATACAAGAAAATTGAAAAAGAAAATAAATTACCTGCGCTATGCTGGCGCCAATAAAAAAACATAAGTGAAGATACGTGGGAACCCAAGTAGTACGATATAACTAATATTAACTAACAAGTCTGATAACTCAATCCTAAAATAACTAAATACTCAAAGAAATCTTTGGTTCCTTTGCCACTAGTCACCCAGCGACCTTCTCCAGGAAGATTCAGTGTGGAACGTAAACCCTAGGTTGGTAAGGGGGCTAGCATTGCGTAACACCCAAAAATATTGTGGGGAACCTCGTTTACTAGCCTCACACTGTAGAATCGTCCCGAATTAAATCACCAAGTGACATGCGTCAAAGCAACCAAAGGGTGGACAACCAAAAAGGAAAAGATAAATATAATACAACATAAGTAAAATGAGAAGAAAAGAGGGATAGCCCAGATGATCCACCATACAAAAGGGAGTGGATTGTAGTACCCACCAAGCTAAAAGATGTACCAAATGGGAAGCACATCGGTCCCTGTATACAAAAAAAAAATTTAATCAGGGTGTTCTGAGCGGTGGCACTGCCACCGGCCTGTCGCAACCTAATAGGCCGACTTGAGCTCAGGCCGAACAAAGTAGCTTGGTCCTCCCCTGGAACGCCGAACAAGTTCGATGGGCAAACTGTTACCCCAGGGGTCAGACTTCCGCCCCCCCTGAACAGCCCTTCCAGTCGGTCTGCTCTCCGAAGGATCCATGATCTAACAAAGAGCGTCGAAGCGAAATCCGGTAGCACCCAACACCGTGCAGCCTGTAAAACGAGATAGGGACAAATGTCAAAATCGATACAAAGTCAAGATAAAGTAAAGTCGCAATCGGGATAGTTTTATTTTGTCTAAAAGGTGAATAGACAAAATATATCAGAAAAGATCTAGGCGCAAAACCAGTAAAACTGAAATGGCCGGAGACTAACATATAGACCTACCAAAACCTAGACCTAAGACAAATCCAAATAAATAAAATACCAAAGGTATTAAAGTAAATTAAAGCCAATCAAAGGCCAATCACGATAAGGTAAGTAA
Organism: Philopedon plagiatum; assembly: GCA_963971165.1. Taxonomy (NCBI): domain Eukaryota; kingdom Metazoa; phylum Arthropoda; class Insecta; order Coleoptera; family Curculionidae; genus Philopedon; species Philopedon plagiatum. The sequence continues at coordinate 56,743,713 of OZ020190.1, forward strand.
ATCAAGGAATGAAAAAAAGGTAACGGAATGAACGCAAAGGTAATCGAAATCACGCAAAGGTAAGCAAATAAACGCAAAGGAAAGTAAATTAACGCAAAGGTAAGCAAATAATCACAGAGGTAAGAAAATTATCGCAAAGGTAAGCAAATTATCGTAAAGGAAAGCAAATTATCGCAACGGTAAGTAAATTATCACCAAGACAAGTAAATTAACGCAAATATATAAAACAAGGTAATCAACCAAAAGTAAATGAAGCAAGTAAATCAAACTAAAGGTTCGCAAATCGAGATAAAGGAAATTGGTTTACTTGCCAACAACTAGCAGTGAATCCCACCATAAGTGGTATTCTCAACTTCACAAAATCAGCAAAAGGAGAGAACGAAAATTCTGTTTCTACTCTAAATCCCAAAGGAAAGACAAAGTCGTACTCGAGCAAAAACACTTACTAGTTCAAATAACCGAAATTTCCAGACACAAGTAGGGAATAATAATAAAATCAAGTCAAGGTAGAGAAAATTAAGCCAAATCAAAGTAAAAGGTCACATCAAGGCAAATACGTCAAATCAAGGTAATAAAAAAAAGGTCCAATCAAGATAATAAATAAAGACTTTTGGCCCTAGTCTATAGTAAAAAAAACCCTTAATAGTGAATGCAGATAAAAAAAACGATAAAGAAAATTAGGTCCAAAATTAATTAATCACCGCCTTCTAACCAAGTAATCACACTTAAATTACCATGTGACACACCGACCCCCATCACGTCTCGCGCCGAGATGGGTGTCTGCGTGAGGCTGATAAACGCAAAAAGGTAAGCTACATTAAATGACCATAAACGTTACTATACGTTACTATACAATAAACAAAGTGACGATAAGGTAAAGATAATCAGGTAATGAAAGATAAAAGACAACAAGGCGTAAGGCGGCGATGGCAAGTGAAAGTAGTGAGGCAGCTGAGGGCTTACCTACTACAAACAATAGAAGCAAGGCAGCTGAAGGCTTACCTTGCCACGGCTTTCAGGGGACTCCTACCCCAACTAGTTAACCCAGTGCAGCGCTATTCTAAGTGACAGTGTCCAAATCCATCAAGTCTCGCGACCAGATGGATCCCAACACCATCACGCCCACACTGCAGAGCATAAAAATTGCTCACGACTGAGCAAGGAAAGTAAAAAAAAAGAATTTAAACTGGGCCAAAAGTCAAAATTAACGCAACGATAAAAGAAAACTCACTAAAGCCATTATTACCGAAAGAAGAAGAAAAATTAAATAGTAGTAATTAATCAAATTGAAGCTATGGACTCAAAAGTTAATAAATTCAGAAATCGATAGATTGATAAGTAAATTGAAGCAAAATGACAAGTAAAACGTAATATTAAATTAATGACAGTAAAATTAACGGAAGGTAATAAAGTAAATAATGACTTTGAGATGCCTAACAATTTATTCACTCCTACGGACCATCACACGCAGTTTCGGCATATACCGGCTTAAGGTCTTGTACATGCCAAATGCCCTTACTAACACCGTGTTGATCCTCCAGTTCGTAAGTACACGTGCCGGTCTTTTCTACGATCTTAAACGGACCTACAAATTCCGGAGCCAACTTTGCGCTATAATACTTCGCTGCATCGGATATACTTTTATTCTTACGCCAGACTTCTTGACAAGGAACAAAGCTTACTGGGCGTCGGCGCAAATTATAGTTATGTCGATTTTTAATACGAGAAGCTTCGATTTTAGTGTGGACTTTTCTAAATAATTGTTTGAAAGCTTCTATTCGTTCTCGAATGTAATTTTGACGCTCAGTTTCCACTTGAGGAACACCCTCAGCATAGTCCGAACCGAATAGCTTGTGTTCCCTGCGAAAATTAACGCAGTAAGGGGTGAAGCCCGTAGTTTCGTGTCGCGAAGTGCGAATGGCGCAACCGATAGCAGTTAAATTATCTTCCCAAGTTCGATGGTTATTTTGTTGAACGTAAGAGCGCAACATCGTTTTAATGACTCTATTAACGCGTTCAGTATGATCTGCTCTAGGATAGTAATTAGCAGTGTAAAATATTCTAACTTTATATTTATCGCAAAGGGCTTGAAATTCTCTGGATTTCATTTGAGTTCCGTTGTCGCACGTTATGAATTGAGGAGCTCCGTAAACTAAGAAGATGCCGTCTTCGACACACTTTACTAACGATTTTGCAGTTGCCGATCGACACGGGAATAAGACGACGTACTTGCTAAAATAGTCTGTTACCACCAGAATATGCGTGTTACCTTGTTTAGAACGAGGTAAAGGACCTATGTAGTCTAGGCTGATGGCTTGCCAAGGCTCTTTTATGTCTGGGCGGTTACCCATTAGACCAGCTGGACGTTTCTGCTCTACTTTATTCTGAGCACAAGTTCTACAAGCACGGACATAACTAGCAACGTCAGATCTCATTTTCGGCCAATAATATCTCTCGGCGACTTTCCAAAATGTCTTAAAAACACCCACGTGCCCTGCTGCTGGATTGTCATGGCATCGAAGAAATCTCTCTTTTCGCTTATCCTTAGGTACTACTATTTTCCAGTGGGTAGAATGGTCAGGAAAATTAGGATTGTTTGTCTTCACATATTTAAAGAGATTGCCATTCTCGACTCGCCAGCAAGGATATTTATCAGGACGTTCTTCTAGCTTCTGCATCATGCCTTTGTACCATTTGTCTGAGGTGTCAGAAAATGATGACGGTGGTTCGTCAACAGCTGCGACAGAATCAGTAGTCACTGGCACTGACCTGGAAAGAAAATCTGGCACGACATGATCTCGGCCTTTACGGTGGATTAGTTCAAGGTCGTAAGGTTGTAAACGAAGAGCCCATCGAGCGAGGCGTCCTTGTGGATCTTTTAGGTTATGAAGCCATAACAAAGAATGGTGATCTGTTATAACTTTAAAGTGTACCCCCTCCAGATAGTGACGAAGCTTTTCCACACTCCAAATTACGGCAAGGCACTCTTTTTCTGTGACGGTTAATTTCATCTCTTATTTGGTGAGAGAACGTGAAAGATAGGAAATAACCTTTTCTCCGTCATCAAATTGCTGAGTCAGAACTGCTCCTAAGCCAAAACATGACGAATCAGTCTGCAAGATAAATGTGCGGTTGAAATCTGGACATGTGAGCACAGGAGCTGTGATAAGAGCTTCTTTAACCAAGTTGAAGGACTGATGGCATTCAGGAGTCTATTCCCATTTGATATTTTTCTTGGTAAGCCGAGTAATTGGAGCTATAATAGCTGAAAAGTTCGGCACAAAACGCCTGTACCAAGAAGCAGTGCCAATAAAACGACGAATTTCTACGATGTTTCGTGGGGGTGCTATATTTACAATTGCCTGTACTCTCTCTGGATCAGGTCTCAAACCTTTGGCATCTACGACGTAACCATGGTACTTCAACTCAGGCTTACAAAAGTGACATTTCTCCTCTGTAACTACGAATCCTGCATCTTTGAGGCGATCAAAAACAAGGCCTAGGATCTTAAGGTGTTCAGGAAAGGTTCTGGAGATGATAATTATATCATCCAGATACACCATTACATGCTTTTCCAAGTCGACACCCAGTACACGGTCTACAATACGTTGCCAGGTGACCGGCGCATTGGTTAAGCCAAAGGGCATGCGCAGAAAATGATAGAGATTCCTACCTGGAACGGTAAAAGCAGTCAATTCACGTGAGGACTCACTAAGAGGCACTTGCCAGAAGGCTGATTTTATGTCGATGGAGCTGATATAGTGGGCGTCTCTGAGGCGATCTAAAATGACTGAAAAATATGGAATGTTGTAAGATTTCTTAGTCTTACTATTAAGCTGTCTGAAATGTATGGAAAACTTATAGCTATCATCGCTCTTGCGTTCCAAACACACTGGACTGGACCAAGGACTTTTAGAGGGCTCAATCACGCCAAGCTTCAACATTTCATCGATCTCCTTGTCCATAATCCGCTGCTTAAATGGAGAAACTGGGTAATATCGTTGTTTAATCGGCTTAGTGCCAGGTTCAAGTTCTATTACGTGTTCTGCTACTTTGCAACAGCCAAGACCAGTACCCATTTCTGATATCTTCTCCTTTACCAGTGCATTCAGAGTTGTTCGGTCGATTTCAGTTAAAGAGTCGCCATCTATAATGCTAAAAATTTCTGTAGGTTGGTCATCATTGGAAAAATGCCAGACATCCTGCTTCAAGTCGGGGATCACTTCCATGGATCTCCAAAAGTCGATTCCTAAAATCAGTTGGTGGGACAGTTCTGGAAGAACTAAAATATCGATAACACGAGTTCTATTTAATAACGTTACAGGAGCCTGAAAATAACCTAAACTAGAGCAAGTTTGGCCGTTCGCAACGGTACAGTCAGTCTGATGCTTAATAAGTTTTAATCCCAAACTTTCTAAAATTCGGAGACCAGGTTGACCTACAATAGTGCGTGATGCTCCAGAATCTAACAAGCCTAAAATTTTGTAACCTAAAATTGAAATTTCTAAATAGGGGCGTTGGTCGCCATGCGCATGAGCTATGATAAAATCTAATAGTTTCTTATTTGGAAAAGGGTTAGTAGCATGTGAATGATTTTTGCTGGAAAGAGAGTTATTGGTTGACGGAAGGTTTTCATCAGAAAGAAAGTTATTGGTTGGCAAAAGATTTTTATTGGACGCAGAATGGTTAGGGAGTGAACGGTTTTCGTTAGAAAGAAAAAGGTGGGTTGGTGAAAGGTTTTCATCGGAAAGAATGTTCTTGGTCGGTAGAAGGGTTTTATTGGGAACGGAGTTGTTCAGCGAGGCGTTTTCATTGGAAGGAGAGTTGTTGGTCGGTAAAGTGAGAGTAATGGGAGTAGTCTTATGATCTATCGGCTCTCCCGAGAATCGTTTCTCTGTCAATAAACACTTAGGGCAGCTTTTACTGGTCGCATTTGGTGCGCCGCAGCGGTAACAATGGATTCTGCGCTGTTCAGGGCACTGACTATTTCGATGACCTGGCTTACTACAGTTCCAGCACAAGATTGATCTAGATATTTTTGAAGATATTGGACGTGTCTCTCTTGGTAACTGTCTCACGTCTCGAGATGTTGATGGTGCTAGAGATGATGCGGTAACTACGTCCACGACTGGTAACTGTTCATCGTCTTTCGAACCCGATGCTTCAGCAGTCATAAACGCGAAGTCTGGTTCTACAAAATTATGTCTTTTCCTAGGAGGTGGTACATAGTTCTCTGCACGATATTTCTTCAACTCCAGCTTGAGACATTCTCCTTCTAATTCTTCTAACTTGCTGACTACCGGAAGTTGGGTAGCATAAAAGGGTGACAAGTTTCGTATAATGATGTCAAGTTGAACGTCCTCTGAGATGGAGCCATGTCGTCTAAACAACGCACTCATATTAGAAAGGTAATCGACTATACTCTCAGTCGAATCCTGAGTCCTATCCAGAATTTCCTTAAATAATCGATGACGATAATCTGGCGGTTCGAAATGTTTACAGAGAAGGTCAGACAAACCAGACCAGTCAGAAAAGCGATGACGATTTGCACGAAACCAATTTAGTGCTTTACCAGTAAATAAATCGATAGCGGATACAAATAGTTCGCGTTCAGAAAAACCCCGAGCTTCGCGTAGTTCCGAAACTCGCTCCAAGAAATTATGCACGGACATCTGTCCAACCTCGCCGGTAAATTTAATACCCCACTTTTCAACACGATGCGCTTTGCTACACGAATGATGGCAAACGGAAGCGGCAGCAGCTGTTACATTGGGACTAACCACGGTTGGAGTGACTTTGGGCGACGAGCGTGTGTGACGCGGTCGACTGTTGGACGCATTGCTATTTCTCGACGCATCCGAATCCGACGCATCCGAATCCGAACCGTCCGAATGAACTCGAGCGAGCAAGGTGCTTAAATTCGGATCTTGTTTTAAGAGACTGTCCAAACAGTTTAATTTGCCTAAAATTTTGAGCAACAAGCCAGAACGGGTTTGCGATTCCGCGGCACTAAGGTTCGCAACCGGAATACGATGAACGCGGGTAAATAAGTGAACAAGTTGAGATTGTAAACGTTCAAATTTTTCTTTAGCGGATTCACCGGTGACATTTTTAATCGCGCTATCAATATTTTGCAAGGTTCTAGTTATATAGTTACATTCATCGACAAAAACACAAGTATAGGCCAGGCGGGGAAAAATTGTACCTTTCCTTTCCATATCTAAAATTGGGCGTAACGCTTAAGCCAAAGGGCATGCGCAGAAAATGATAGAGATTCCTACCTGGAACGGTAAAAGCAGTCAATTCACGTGAGGACTCACTAAGAGGCACTTGCCAGAAGGCTGATTTTATGTCGATGGAGCTGATATAGTGGGCGTCTCTGAGGCGATCTAAAATGACTGAAAAATATGGAATGTTGTAAGATTTCTTAGTCTTACTATTAAGCTGTCTGAAATCTATGGAAAACTTATAGCTATCATCGCTCTTGCGTTCCAAACACACTGGACTGGACCAAGGACTTTTAGAGGGCTCAATCACGCCAAGCTTCAACATTTCATCGATCTCCTTGTCCATAATCCGCTGCTTAAATGGAGAAACTGGGTAATATCGTTGTTTAATCGGCTTAGTGCCAGGTTCAAGTTCTATTACGTGTTCTGCTACTTTGCAACAGCCAAGACCAGTACCCATTTCTGATATCTTCTCCTTTACCAGTGCATTCAGAGTTGTTCGGTCGATTTCAGTTAAAGAGTCGCCATCTATAATGCTAAAAATTTCTGTAGGTTGGTCATCATTGGAAAAATGCCAGACATCCTGCATCAAGTCGGGGATCACTTCCATGGGTCTCCAAAAGTCGATTCCTAAAATCAGTTGGTGGGACAGTTCTGGAAGAACTAAAATATCGATAACACGAGTTCTATTTAATAACGTTACAGGAGCCTGAAAATAACCTAAACTAGAGCAAGTTTGGCCGTTCGCAACGGTACAGTCAGTCTGATGCTTAATAAGTTTTAATCCCAAACTTTCTAAAATTCGGAGACCAGGTTGACCTACAATAGTGCGTGATGCTCCAGAATCTAACAAGCCTAAAATTTTGTAACCTAAAATTGAAATTTCTAAATAGGGGCGTTGGTCGCCATGCGCATGAGCTATGATAAAATCTAATAGTTTCTTATTTGGAAAAGGGTTAGTAGCATGTGAATGATTTTTGCTGGAAAGAGAGTTATTGGTTGACGGAAGGTTTTCATCAGAAAGAAAGTTATTGGTTGGCAAAAGATTTTTATTGGACGCAGAATGGTTAGGGAGTGAACGGTTTTCGTTAGAAAGAAAAAGGTGGGTTGGTGAAAGGTTTTCATCGGAAAGAATGTTCTTGGTCGGTAGAAGGGTTTTATTGGGAACGGAGTTGTTCAGCGAGGCGTTTTCATTGGAAGGAGAGTTGTTGGTCGGTAAAGTGAGAGTAATGGGAGTAGTCTTATGATCTATCGGCTCTCCCGAGAATCGTTTCTCTGTCAATAAACACTTAGGGCAGCTTTTACTGGTCGCATTTGGTGCGCCGCAGCGGTAACAATGGATTCTGCGCTGTTCAGGGCACTGACTATTTCGATGACCTGGCTTACTACAGTTCCAGCACAAGATTGATCTAGATATTTTTGAAGATATTGGACGTGTCTCTCTTGGTAACTGTCTCACGTCTCGAGATGTTGATGGTGCTAGAGATGATGCGGTAACTACGTCCACGACTGGTAACTGTTCATCGTCTTTCGAACCCGATGCTTCAGCAGTCATAAACGCGAAGTCTGGTTCTACAAAATTATGTCTTTTCCTAGGAGGTGGTACATAGTTCTCTGCACGATATTTCTTCAACTCCAGCTTGAGACATTCTCCTTCTAATTCTTCTAACTTGCTGACTACCGGAAGTTGGGTAGCATAAAAGGGTGACAAGTTTCGTATAATGATGTCAAGTTGAACGTCCTCTGAGATGGAGCCATGTCGTCTAAACAACGCACTCATATTAGAAAGGTAATCGACTATACTCTCAGTCGAATCCTGAGTCCTATCCAGAATTTCCTTAAATAATCGATGACGATAATCTGGCGGTTCGAAATGTTTACAGAGAAGGTCAGACAAACCAGACCAGTCAGAAAAGCGATGACGATTTGCACGAAACCAATTTAGTGCTTTACCAGTAAATAAATCGATAGCGGATACAAATAGTTCGCGTTCAGAAAAACCCCGAGCTTCGCGTAGTTCCGAAACTCGCTCCAAGAAATTATGCACGGACATCTGTCCAACCTCGCCGGTAAATTTAATACCCCACTTTTCAACACGATGCGCTTTGCTACACGAATGATGGCAAACGGAAGCGGCAGCAGCTGTTACATTGGGACTAACCACGGTTGGAGTGACTTTGGGCGACGAGCGTGTGTGACGCGGTCGACTGTTGGACGCATTGCTATTTCTCGACGCATCCGAATCCGACGCATCCGAATCCGAACCGTCCGAATGAACTCGAGCGAGCAAGGTGCTTAAATTTGGATCTTGTTTTAAGAGACTGTCCAAACAGTTTAATTTGCCTAAAATTTTGAGCAACAAGCCAGAACGGGTTTGCGATTCCGCGGCACTAAGGTTCGCAACCGGAATACGATGAACGCGGGTAAATAAGTGAACAAGTTGAGATTGTAAACGTTCAAATTTTTCTTTAGCGGATTCACCGGTGACATTTTTAATCGCGCTATCAATATTTTGCAAGGTTCTAGTTATATAGTTACATTCATCGACAAAAACACAAGTATAGGCCAGGCGGGGAAAAATTGTACCTTTCCTTTCCATATCTAAAATTGGGCGTAACGCTTAAGCCAAAGGGCATGCGCAGAAAATGATAGAGATTCCTACCTGGAACGGTAAAAGCAGTCAATTCACGTGAGGACTCACTAAGAGGCACTTGCCAGAAGGCTGATTTTATGTCGATGGAGCTGATATAGTGGGCGTCTCTGAGGCGATCTAAAATGACTGAAAAATATGGAATGTTGTAAGATTTCTTAGTCTTACTATTAAGCTGTCTGAAATCTATGGAAAACTTATAGCTATCATCGCTCTTGCGTTCCAAACACACTGGACTGGACCAAGGACTTTTAGAGGGCTCAATCACGCCAAGCTTCAACATTTCATCGATCTCCTTGTCCATAATCCGCTGCTTAAATGGAGAAACTGGGTAATATCGTTGTTTAATCGGCTTAGTGCCAGGTTCAAGTTCTATTACGTGTTCTGCTACTTTGCAACAGCCAAGACCAGTACCCATTTCTGATATCTTCTCCTTTACCAGTGCATTCAGAGTTGTTCGGTCGATTTCAGTTAAAGAGTCGCCATCTATAATGCTAAAAATTTCTGTAGGTTGGTCATCATTGGAAAAATGCCAGACATCCTGCATCAAGTCGGGGATCACTTCCATGGGTCTCCAAAAGTCGATTCCTAAAATCAGTTGGTGGGACAGTTCTGGAAGAACTAAAATATCGATAACACGAGTTCTATTTAATAACGTTACAGGAGCCTGAAAATAACCTAAACTAGAGCAAGTTTGGCCGTTCGCAACGGTACAGTCAGTCTGATGCTTAATAAGTTTTAATCCCAAACTTTCTAAAATTCGGAGACCAGGTTGACCTACAATAGTGCGTGATGCTCCAGAATCTAACAAGCCTAAAATTTTGTAACCTAAAATTGAAATTTCTAAATAGGGGCGTTGGTCGCCATGCGCATGAGCTATGATAAAATCTAATAGTTTCTTATTTGGAAAAGGGTTAGTAGCATGTGAATGATTTTTGCTGGAAAGAGAGTTATTGGTTGACGGAAGGTTTTCATCAGAAAGAAAGTTATTGGTTGGCAAAAGATTTTTATTGGACGCAGAATGGTTAGGGAGTGAACGGTTTTCGTTAGAAAGAAAAAGGTGGGTTGGTGAAAGGTTTTCATCGGAAAGAATGTTCTTGGTCGGTAGAAGGGTTTTATTGGGAACGGAGTTGTTCAGCGAGGCGTTTTCATTGGAAGGAGAGTTGTTGGTCGGTAAAGTGAGAGTAATGGGAGTAGTCTTATGATCTATCGGCTCTCCCGAGAATCGTTTCTCTGTCAATAAACACTTAGGGCAGCTTTTACTGGTCGCATTTGGTGCGCCGCAGCGGTAACAATGGATTCTGCGCTGTTCAGGGCACTGACTATTTCGATGACCTGGCTTACTACAGTTCCAGCACAAGATTGATCTAGATATTTTTGAAGATATTGGACGTGTCTCTCTTGGTAACTGTCTCACGTCTCGAGATGTTGATGGTGCTAGAGATGATGCGGTAACTACGTCCACGACTGGTAACTGTTCATCGTCTTTCGAACCCGATGCTTCAGCAGTCATAAACGCGAAGTCTGGTTCTACAAAATTATGTCTTTTCCTAGGAGGTGGTACATAGTTCTCTGCACGATATTTCTTCAACTCCAGCTTGAGACATTCTCCTTCTAATTCTTCTAACTTGCTGACTACCGGAAGTTGGGTAGCATAAAAGGGTGACAAGTTTCGTATAATGATGTCAAGTTGAACGTCCTCTGAGATGGAGCCATGTCGTCTAAACAACGCACTCATATTAGAAAGGTAATCGACTATACTCTCAGTCGAATCCTGAGTCCTATCCAGAATTTCCTTAAATAATCGATGACGATAATCTGGCGGTTCGAAATGTTTACAGAGAAGGTCAGACAAACCAGACCAGTCAGAAAAGCGATGACGATTTGCACGAAACCAATTTAGTGCTTTACCAGTAAATAAATCGATAGCGGATACAAATAGTTCGCGTTCAGAAAAACCCCGAGCTTCGCGTAGTTCCGAAACTCGCTCCAAGAAATTATGCACGGACATCTGTCCAACCTCGCCGGTAAATTTAATACCCCACTTTTCAACACGATGCGCTTTGCTACACGAATGATGGCAAACGGAAGCGGCAGCAGCTGTTACATTGGGACTAACCACGGTTGGAGTGACTTTGGGCGACGAGCGTGTGTGACGCGGTCGACTGTTGGACGCATTGCTATTTCTCGACGCATCCGAATCCGACGCATCCGAATCCGAACCGTCCGAATGAACTCGAGCGAGCAAGGTGCTTAAATTCGGATCTTGTTTTAAGAGACTGTCCAAACAGTTTAATTTGCCTAAAATTTTGAGCAACAAGCCAGAACGGGTTTGCGATTCCGCGGCACTAAGGTTCGCAACCGGAATACGATGAACGCGGGTAAATAAGTGAACAAGTTGAGATTGTAAACGTTCAAATTTTTCTTTAGCGGATTCACCGGTGACATTTTTAATCGCGCTATCAATATTTTGCAAGGTTCTAGTTATATAGTTACATTCATCGACAAAAACACAAGTATAGGCCAGGCGGGGAAAAATTGTACCTTTCCTTTCCATATCTAAAATTGGGCGTAACGCTACTATAAGTTCTTTTACCGTATTGGCATAACTAGCCGGTACTCCACGAATCGTAAGTTCATAAATTAGCATTTCTTTCCTAAGATGGTTAACCTGCATATTATAATCCATTTTGGAGTGAACAAAAACAATAGCAACTCAAAAGTCGAAGTAAAAAAAAGAAAAGTCAAATCTAGATATAAACGCGTAACTCGAATAAATTTACCAAAACTACGCCAATGGTGTAGTCAAATATAGCAAACAAAGGTAATTAAATCAGCAAAAATACAGTACGCAAAGATAATCAAGGTCACGTAAATGAATAAAATAAAATCGATAAGAAATCGCAATATCACAAAAAAAATCAAAGTTACGTAATAAGTAAAATAAAATCGGTAATAAACCAAATTCAAAGACAATCAAAGTTACGTAATATGCAAAATAAAATCGGTAATAAACCACAAATTCAAAGACAATCAAAGTTACGTAAACAAGTCAATTAAAATCGGTAATAAATCGCCAAAGCAAAGAAAATCAAAGTTACGTAATAAGTGGAATAAAATCGATAATAAATCGCCAAAATCAAATGCAGTAATACAGGGCTAGTACAGTTAGAGTTAAAATTGATGGAAATTTTCAAAGATCCATCCAGCTCACTAGACGCACAAGAGTAAAATTAGAAAAAAAACGGTAATTTTTTTAAATAGGCCCCACGTTGGGCGCCAAAAATTTGCGACGCACTTTGTTCAATAAAAAGTGTTTGATTAAAAACCGTCAAAGATACTATGATGAGTATCCTTGACCAAGTACTTACCGCTTAACTTGAAAACATTAAAATAACTCTTAAAGGTACTCTAGAGAAAAACACAGGAACAACAGGGTGTTCTGAGGGAAGCAGGTGTAGTAGAGCGCGTTGCAAATTAGCCCTCAGCTCAGTTAGGCTGGGTAGGTTCTATTGGACGCCACCAGTTTTTACACCGACGCAAACTGGAAGTCGCCTAGTTGGTCTAGGGACCTGCTTCTCACACAACAATCCCGCTATTCATAATTAAAAATTAAACGAGGGCGCAGTGAGCTGGATAAAAACAACTTAATACATTTATCACTGTACATATATTTACAGAAAAAAAAAAGGTTTACAGTTGGTGTTGACAAGAATTGTTACAAATGCTGTTTCCGAAGAAATAAGAAAATTGGGCGAAATTTAATTAGTTCTTTATCAATTAAGTAATTTAATATTAAAAGAGAAAGTCATTGGCGTGAACAGAATCGAAAAATTTAGATAAGTAGAAAAATATTTTAAAAAATAAGAAGCTACGTCAATATAAAAAAACCACTAATAAAAGAGAAAGTAATTATTTGCAAAATTTAAACGAGCTTAAGATACGATTAAAAGGTTACATTAATAAAAAAAGTTAATATTTGGATACATAATTTACTGAAACTAATCCGCAAAATTTAAGAATATTAGATAAAAGGCTAATAATAAATGAGAAAGCCAGTGGCCTGAAATCAATCGCAAAATTTTAGTTAAGTTACAAAAAACAAAGTGTGAAGTTACTTTAATTAAAAAAAAAACTATCAATAAAATAAGTAATCGCTGAAAACCAGATTGCAAAATTTAAACAAACTCATGGTAAGATTTAAAAAAGTTACGTTACCAAACAAAAGAAATTATTACGCAAGGGCATTGATAACTAAATAAAATTGTACAGTTCCTTGATACTCAGCGATAAGCGTTAATATTTACAAAAATTAAATGTTCATTAACTGACCAGTTTAACACTTCATTATGTTATCTTACATTAACAATAAAAAAAAATAATAAAAGTACAACAAAAGCAAAAATAATTGATAACTAAATTATGAGTTCACGAAGATTACAAGTATAAAGAAAGAATAAGGCTTAAGGGTAGCCTGTAAAAATAACTAGAAAAAGATGGAGCTCCATTTAGCTTGACTTAAGATTTAAGCATTAGCACTACTCGTGTAAAGCGAATCAATGTAAGATAACATAAGAAAACCAAAGCATATATGGAGAAATAGAGAAATAATCAGAAATACACCGCTTATGTACATTTATAAGAACACAAATGTTAAATTAAAAGCAAAATATACCGCTAATGTGCATCTATCACAAATTTAGATTTAATTAGTGTGTAACTTTTGTGTTTATGACCGTAAATGAATAAATAAATAAATAAATAAAAACACCAAGCTTAAATCACAAGCAAATAAATTGCTACTATAAAACTACCTGACTACTCTAGGTTCCCAAAAGCAAGTTAACTAATTATAAAGCATCTATCTACCTTAAATTCCAACTAAGCAAATGGTATGATAAAATAAAAAGTGTAAAATGTGTATGAGCCTAGTAAGTTTATTTCCCCAAAACAATAGTGACAAATTTGAAAATTAAATAGTAAGTTATCCCCTCTGAACACATAAAAAAATTACTCAACCAATCGATATAAATAAAAGCTAAAATAAATCTACACTTTCCAACTTCATAGGCATAAAGCCCGAAACTTCCAGCTCATACACCTTTTAACTTATACAAATATTGAAATTATAATTATAGATAATAGCCCCTGCATATGATTGAGTATGAAATAAAGTCGATAAAGAAACTTGTTAAAGCTACGGTATGTGCTTTGCGATAAAGTCAATAACAAAACCCGATAAAAACAATCTACATTTACCAAGCGAGTGACTGACGGCTTAAATCCAAGCTTAGCTGTTCCAACGGACCCGAAAGCGGGTATAAAGAGGCCCTAAACATAGCTTATAGATTGTATGAACTTTACTTCACACTATTCAAGCTTCAAAAATATAGCCACGCTTTCAAAAGAATGCAAATTAGGTAAGTTAACACCAACACCAAAGCAGTTGAGCAGCTTGGTTATTATAGTAATACTTTAGTCAGCTATTATAATTCAAAATAAGATGTAGCACACACCGAGCAGCCGAAAAAAAACTAGTCTGAGAAAATAGTGCTGTGAAGCAGCATTTTCGATAACTATTGACCGCTGAAATTTAAATTACAATGTATGGGCGTAAAACAAATAAACGATTAATAAGTATTAGAGAAACACGGGGCAAAAAAAGCTTCAAAGTGACTTACCTCTTCAACGATAAAGAGGGATTGAAATTCCAAAACTGCAGGCAGCAAAAGGGCACCACACAGCAAAGGTTACCACAGGGTTTGGACCTCCAAACTGTTGCCGATGTTCGTGGCTTGATAGAAATAAAGAAAGAAATCCTTAGTACTTGAAAAATTTCAGCATGCACATGGCGTCTACGGGTAGACAAAAAAAAACGGACAAAAACTCACCTATCCTCGAACGAAGTCGCCCAAAAATATCCTGCGTCTTGCAGAAACAAATTCAGTAAGAATTTACACACAGTCCCTGACTTTTTAATCCAAAAAAAAACTAGAATTTCAAAACTGAAACTTTAAGATAGGGACCATGGAACAATTGCTTCGAAGGGTAGAGTGGAAGTGACCGGCCTATGCCTCGTGTCGGAAGAATCATATGACACTTCCTCCCACCACAGACACATATCCAAGATGGTTCCGAAGAATTTGCGCCCTGCACTGATTACTCCAACTGTCGCCACGCCACCAAACAAAGACACTACTATTGTACAGAGACCCCGGGCGTGAAACAATAAAGTCACGGAAATACAGAAAGTTATACCTACGCCGGTGGCCTGAACAAAATAGCAACGAAAGCCTGCCAAACCCACGCGAAAATGCTTAACGATACAGTACAAATTTTACCCCTCCGGTTTGGCAGCACTGCAAGACTCTGACAGTGTCAACCTGTCAGTTCAACCAAAAATTCTAACCTTCTCATATAACTCAATTAAATGTTTACAAAATTCAAAACAAGATCTTGGAAAAGAAAAGAGAAGGAAATCTTGGAGTTTAATTAATAGAGAACGCTAGATTCAGGAATCCAGGACAGTGAAGGCAGTGGAAAACACCGGGATTAAATCTCATTCAAAATGTAGGTAGTCTTTTAAAATTTATTCTCTAAAAATATGTTATCATAAATAGACTAAAGGCGACTGTCTGTACACAGGGGGAACGTTAAGCAGGGCGCAGACCCAAAGTACAGGGCCCAACAAACAAAGAATATTAAATCGAACTACGAGCGATGGCCAAGCTGATGTGAAGCTGACTTGGACAAGATAGCAGCAATCAGCCAGAACAGAAACCGAAGAAACTAGCCTGGGAACAGGGCAGATCAAACGTGTACGTGTGGAGACACAACTATTACATTAAGGTAAACTATAAGATAAAACTAGACAGGCCCTTCGTGATCAAAACTAACCCTTAAAACAAACTCTGATACTGGGGCCGAAATTAAATTGTCACATAGTGTTATCAGGCGAAATAAGTCACCGTCCGCAGCTTACGTAAGCGTAGTGGAGGGGGAGAGAATTTTATTTACTAACGTATGGCTTTTAAAATTTGATTTACCGAGTATTGTTCGTGAATAGATCACCTTCACGCTAGGCTATTTACAGAATTTCAGGTTTTGTTGGTTATTATCATTATTATTTTTGTTTTATGAATATACAAAGATCCAAAAAAAAGAACCAAATTTTGTTTTATGACTATAAAAAGGTATACAAGAGAACCATGACAGTCGTCAGTAGTTAATCCCCTCAAACGCGAGGAAAATCTTCGCCACACAACCGCGGGACAGTGCAGAGATCGGAGTTTTAACCCAGGATTGACATTTAGCCCAGGATTAGCACTCTGAAATATTAAAAAAAAATAAAGTAAATGGAACGAACTTACTCAATCACTCTAAGTCAAACCTCCTTAGATTAGTTGAGGGCCTCTAGAATCAATCGTTGATATCGCCATGGTAACATCCAGACAAGAAAGAAAATGACCGGTACCCGAAAATCCCTGTGGACTATCTCTCGGTCTGTAAAATCACGCCGATTTGGTGTAAAATGGCGGCTCTCGGTTGAGACGAATATTTATCCCGAACATACGGTTGTGTTTTCTTACACGAAACTAAATCTCAGGTTGGCTTGAACCACGTCAACACAACCACCCAACTTTAAGAAAACACTGGTAAAACTAGAACTTTAACTCCCACAAACAATGTGGATTACTAGAAAATCGTTTTGTCTTAGCTTCACAATCGTCTCATTATGGAAAGAAAGATTTTTAGATCCGGAAAAAGGAACCAAGCCACATGGTAAGATTTCTGTCAAAAAAAACTCAAGAGAGCTTCCGCCAAGTAGATGTCGTAACGTTAATGTTATATGAACAACCACACAAATTATTTAACCCTATTCTTTTAAAACCGATAACCTTACTGATACTATCAATGACTGATTGCCTACAACCACCTGTTGTAGTCAATTCAACCATTTATCCTATATTTCACAACCCTAAAATTAACCATCTAGAAATCTCCCGCGTCAACCCGTTATTCAACACGGTTGTTAGAGAACCCTAATTCTAGATGTAGCAGGCAATTCAGCAAAATGAAACCTTCTAGGCACCCTTGCCGATTAGTGCAACTTTTACCAACGATACTGACGTCATCAGTCCATCTCCTCTTTGTACCTAAACAATTACAGACCTTGCCAAGACATGCATAACCCAAAATTTGCAAAACGGCTCAGATAGATTACAAAATAATCGTCTATCTCGCATCTTTTCCTTCAAAACCCCGGTATTCCCAAGTTAAAATGTCTAATGCCACACGGAAACCACTTCCGCGAAATCGGCCCCGTAAACTTGGCAATCCTGTGCGCTGACCGCCGAACTTCGTGCACCCATCTACAAAGCGCCTGTCGAAATGACAATTAACCTTAGAAAATGGCCAAACCAAAACACCGGTACCAGCAATTTCAATGAAAGTCAATAAATTTTGTAGTAGCTGTCCAACTTAATGTGACAAACTTAGAGGATTATAAACTTCCAACATTAATTCACGTGTAGACAGTGTTTGTGACTCGAAAAATCTGTTGAGTGTAATTTTGTAATATGCTACCTTTGTATAAAAGGTTACTAGTAAATGTATTGTTGTAGTAGGTAGATTAGAAATAAAAAAAAGAGTGACTGGTTGAATGTCATAAAAAATGTCAATGTTGTTTCACTAAAAATCTTCTTTAAAATTAATAAAACTAACAGGTTACGGGCCCAGATGCTCCATTAAGTATCTAGGGAAGTAAAAATAAATCAGTAAAAAGTAAAATCAGTTAAATAGAAAAGTAAAAGTAAAGCCTATGAAAATGTCTGCCCTGGATGAATTAGCAGTGAAAGAAAAATTAAAAGATAATGAAAGTTTTCAAGTATGGAAATTTCAAGTAAGGGTTCTGTTTAAAGCAAGTGATAGTTGGGAGATTGTTAGTGGTAGTAAAGCTTTTGAAATGTTAACTAAGCCAGAAGAGAAGATCGAATGGAATAAAAAAGATGCTAAAGCTCAAAAAGTCATCATAACAAGTATTGATAAGAAGCTTATGGCTCATATTTTAAACTGTGAAACTTCCAAGGAAATGTTTGATAAATTATGTGGTATATTTCAGCAAGGGACAGAAGACCAAAAGTGTAATTTATTACAAGAGTTCTTTAACTGTACCTATCAGAAAGGAAGTGATATGTCATTACATATTAGTAAGTTGGAAAATATAGCATATCGGTTGAATTCCTTAAACCATCAAATTGATGATGCTATGATGATATCAAAAATTTTAACTACACTTCCAGAAAATTATAAACATTTTTGTACGTCATGGGAATCAACGTCAGTCAACGAAAGAACATTAACAAATCTTACTGCAAGATTACTGGTGGAGGAAACAAGGAATAAAACAACTTATGAGAGAGAAGTTCCAGTTGCTTTTGAAACAGAAAAACAAAATTATTTTAAAAGAAGTAGCCATGGAAGTAACAATAAAATATGTTGTTTTAAATGTAACAAAATTGGGCATATGGCGAGACAATGCAAGCATTTGACAAATTTCAACAAAAATTACAGGAAGCATTGTTCAATATGCAAGAAAACTAATCATGCAGAAGAAGATTGTTTCTTTAGGAAGAATAAGCTGAATTCGGATGTAAATAGAAATAAAATAGCATTTTTCACAGACGTTACAGATGATACAGAAGATTTTGTGGATTTTGTCATTGATTCTGGCGCTACTTCGCATATGGTGAACAGAAAAGAAGTTTTAGACGGTATAAAAATACATACAAGTAATATTGGAATTGCAAACAAAAACTATAAAATGGAAACTGAAGCAGTGGGAACAATTAATGGAGATTCTTGTATTTTAAATGATGTACTATATGTACCGGATTTAAGTAAAAAATTATTGTCAGTGCATGCAATAACTGAAAAAGATGGGGAAGTACTTTTTAAGAAAAATGAAGTAATAGTATCAAAAGATGGACAAGAAGTACTAATAGGACAAAAGCAAGATAATGGACTTTATACTTTAAAATTAAATGCTGAAGAAATAACAAAACAAGAATGTATGATAACCGACAAGAAATTAGAAATAGTAGAAGATTGGCATAAGAAGTTGGGACACATGAGTAAGAAATATATGAAAAAGTTAATAAACATATCTACAGGGATGAACATAACTGAAAAAGACTGTGATTATCAAGAAAATGTATGTGAAATTTGTATGAAAGCTAAACAAACCAGACTGCCGTTTGATAATTTACGACAGAAAGCAACGAGGCCACTGGAAATTATACATACAGATGTGTGTGGTCCTATCGAACCTTCTACATGGGATGGTAACAAATACATGGTAACATTTTTGGATGATTTTACGCACTATGCTAGAATATACCTTATAAGTTACAAGCATGAAGTAGCCGAATGTGTAAAAAACTATATTTTGGAAGTAGAAGCTTTTATGAATCGGAATGTTTCGAAAATCCGCTGTGATAATGGTGGTGAATAATTAAATAGAGATTTACAGTCATGGTGTAAGACAAAAGGTATAATTATTGATTCGACAATTATATATACACCACAGTTAAATGGTAAGGCAGAACGTCTTAATCGAAGTATCATGGACAAAGCTAGAGCTTTAATTTTTGAGTCAAAGATGGAAAAACAATTTTGGGGTGAAGCCGCTCGTGTAGCTACATATATATTAAACAGGAGTCCTACTACAAATTTAGATGTTACACCTGCAGAAAAGTGGTTTAACAGAAAACCGGATTTAACTTGTCTACAAATTTTTGGAAATGAAGCTTACGCTAAAGTACTAGGTTATCCCGAGAAATTAGATGAAAAAAGTAAAATGTATATTTTTGTTGGATATGCACCAAATGGTTAGAGACTGTGGGATAATGAAAATAATAAAGTAGTAATATATAGAGATGTAATTTTTAAAAACCCTAGAAAAACAAGTTAAACTAATAGTGAAACACAAGAAGATATAAGAGTTGTTAAAATTCAAATAATACAAGAAGAAAATGAAGTTCAAGTTAATGATGAAGAAAATGAAGTTACAGTAAATATTGAAGAAAATGAAGTTCAAGTTAATGATATAGAAAACAAAAATGAAGATGACCGGGAAAAAAGAACTGTTAGAAGACCTGAAAAATACACTGATTACATGTTATTAGCTTATGATAAAGCTATAAATAATAAAGACAAAGAATATTGGCTTAAAGCAATAGAAGAAGAAAAATCATCATTGAATAAAGATAATACATGGGTTTATGTAGATGGAACTGAAGAAGGTCAAGAAAAAAGTAAAGTAGATGAACAAGAGCTTTTGGAGGTAGACAAAACAGATAAAATAAGGGAACAATCAGACGAGAAAGAAAAAGAAGAAAGGCAAAGATAAGATTGTAGAAGACAAAGAGAAAGATAATAAAGAAGAAGGCAAAGATGAAGATGCCGGCGAAGAAGGGACAGAAAAAGTTGGTAGAAAGAAAAAGGGAGCTGAGGAAGACAAAGATGCGAAAGCTAAAAAAGGGCCTGCTAAAAAAACTATTGTTGCTATGCAAGAGACTCTTAAAAAGATTAAAGAGGAAGAGGAAATATTAAAACGTGAGGAAGAAGAAAGAATAAGGAAAGAAGACGAAGCTGAACAAGCAAGATTGGAAGCGTTAAGACAAGAACAAGAACGGAAAGAAAAAAAGAAGCAAAAAGAGAAGGAGAAGAAAGAAAGTCTGAAGGCATAAGGGAAACTTGTGACTGCAAAACAAAAGGCTGACAGAGTAAGAGCTCAAGCATTAATCGATAGTTTGAAGGTACAAGGTGTGGAACTGCCTGACGTAGGCGAAAAGAAACCAAGACCTGGATTTAGAATTAAGCCCGGTAAAGTGAAGGGAGATCAAGTTGCTGATTTATTAACTAAACCTTTGCAGAGAGTGAAGTTTAAGAAGCATACAAGATTTCTTACTGAATAAAGTAGTTTAGAAAAGTAGTTCTATGCAGAATAGGTATTACAAAATTAAGGGAAGGTGTTGAGTGTAATTTTGTAATATGCTACCTCTGTATAAAAGGTTACTAGTAAATGTATTGTAGTAGGTAGATTAGAAATAAAAAAAAGAGTGACTGGTTGAATGTCATAAGAAATGTCAATGTTGTTTCACTAAAAATCTTCTTTAAAATTAATAAAACTAACAAAATCAAAGGATGCTGCCGAATAAATGTTAAAACCTAGCAGTGGTCATGTCAACAAGATTTTTAATTGCTATTTTTGGGGCTTTTCCAATACTTTTCGGTAAGTAAAGTTTAAAATACAAGAGAATACCGTTGTCTAATTTGAGTTACTTTTATGGGTTCCCTCAAAATAACAAGAAAACCCATTAGTAAAATTAGGTTGTTTATTTACATTAACGTTGCCTTAAACGATATTTATCATTGTAACGACGAACCAGAACGTTACAAAATTTTACATAACGGAATAATTTATGAAATTAATATAATTTTAAATTAAGTAATAATACGCATAAAAAGTATAAAAATAACTATTTAAAGCATGGCAGATCATATTTGATTGAGGTTAATTCATACAAATACATGAAATATACTGGCCTCTGCTATCAGCATATTTCTTTGGCAGGAAAAGATCTATTAATGTTTGTCCGGAATTTCTCAGGAACTAAGCATGAAACACATATTATTCAGGCAGGAAACATAACTAGATAGGAGGAAAAACGTACTTGAACATTGTACACCAGTGTGTATCCCAACAAAAAAAACTCTAGAATAACAATAAAAAAGCAATAAGTAATGGCATATTATACATTGTTGAAGGTATCTTACCTCAAAGATATTTTGAGAGTTTTTGAATCAAAACAGGCATTTCTTGACGAAAATACAGGAAGTTAAAGGTCGATAAAGGCATATTCTAATGAAAGAACTGAAATAAGAAACGAACTTTCAAAAGATGATCACGAAAACGCTTGATTATAATTAACATATCTGAATGAAGAATGAAGGCAAGGAGGAATATGACTAATATACACTCTTTACCATTCAGCATCAGCACAGTGTCCAAAAAAATTGTTAATAAGGTAACAGAAAATTTTAAGACGCGAAAGAACCATTCTATAATAAAAAACTTAAGATACAAAAGCCCATTCTGGGTAAGGGATGGTGTGTAAAACACCACACTCGACACACGGGCTCGCAGGAATTGTCTCTCTTAGCAACAGGCAAAAAGCATTTTTGAAGATCCCGTTCAGAGTACTGCGACGCACTTTGTTAAAGAAAAAGTGTTCATTTATAAACTGTCAAAGATACTATGATGAGTATCATTGACCAAGTACTTACCTCTTAAAACTTGAAAGAAAAGAACATTAAAATAACTCCGAAAGGTACTCTAGTGAAAAACAGAAACAGGGTGTTCTGAGCGAAGCAAGTTGTAGCAGAGCGCGTGCAAATTAGCCCTTAGCTCAGTTAGCCGGATAGGTTCTATTGGACGCCACCAGTTTTTTTACACCGACACAAACTGGAAGTCGCCTTGGTGGTCTAGGAACCTGCTTCAACACACAACA
The DNA here is from genome assembly GCA_963971165.1 of Philopedon plagiatum. NCBI lineage: Eukaryota > Metazoa > Arthropoda > Insecta > Coleoptera > Curculionidae > Philopedon > Philopedon plagiatum. The sequence goes on from OZ020190.1 coordinate 56,766,164, forward strand.
AACCTGTTATTCATAATTTAAAATCAAAATGTAAGGCTCAGTGAGCTGAATAAAAAACGTAAATACATTTAATCCTATATACATATATTTGCACAGAAGAAATTGTTACATATTTACACTGTTAATAAAACAAGAAAATTGGGCGATTTTTGCCCCCGCAATCAAATTACACGAAGAACTTCGTGAGGAAGTCTGTCCTCATTAAAAAAAATAGGGTGGCTCCACCGAAGAAAAGGTAGGATGACTCCTAGCCCCTACCGAAGACAATAGGGGGGCTTCTTCGCACCCATCGGAAACACAAAATAGGGAGGCCTCTTAGCACCCACCGGAAAAACCCTAGGAAAAACAATTCCTAGTAGTAAGAGTAATTTAAGTTTAATCAATAAAAAAAAGGTATAAGTTATGTTAATAGAAAAAAAAAATAATAAAATTTTGAGAGAAACACTTAAACTGAACTAAAGCGCAAAATTTAAGTAAGTTAAAAAAAATATAAAAATATGAAGTTAGCTTAATTTTAAAAAAAAAGTTACTAATAAAACAGAAAGAACCCAATCGCAAAATTTAAGCAAGCTTAAGATGAGATTAAGAAGTTATTACTCAAGGACATCGATAACTAAATTGTAAAGTTCATTGATACTTTAACAATAAACGTTAATATTTACAAAAAACTAAATGATCACTAACGACCGAGTTTAACGCTACATTATGTTATCTTACATTAATAATAAAAAAAAGTACAACAAAAGAAAAATAATTGGTAATTAAATCGTTTGCTTACGATTCAAAGTAAAAAAAAACGATAGACTTAAACAAAGCCAGAAAAAAATAATTAGTAATTCAAGCCCCTAAGGTAGCTTGACTTAAAAGTTAAGCGTTTAGCACTAATCGAGTAAACTGAATCAATGTAAGATAACAGAAAAAAAGGAAAACCAAATAATAATTGACTTTAGAAAAATTTAGGTCACCGAAATGAAGAGAAAACATCCCTTATAGGGAGAAACCGTTTAAATAGAAATAATCAAAAATATACCGCTTATGTACATCTATAAAAAAACAAATGTGCAATTAAAAGCAAATATACCGCTAAAGCAAGGCAACTACTTAACTACCTTAAGTTCCAAAAAGCAAATAATAAGATATAACAAAAGAATAAGAATAAATATTTAGAAAGCAACTACATAAGTTCTTAACCTTAAGTTCCAAAAAAGCAAATAGTACGATATAAAAGAAAAGAATAAAACATGCACGAGCTTAATAAGTTTCCAAATACTAATCAAAGCATGACAAATTTAAATGTAAAATATAAGGTTAATTAATAAATAACTAACTAAATAAATCCAAACTTTCCAACTTCGTAAAAATGAAGCTCGGGAAACCCAAGCCCGTACACATTCTAACTTATAAAAAAAAGAAATAAAAGATTTTGTGGTACTTATTCAGAATACACGGAAGACATCTATTCTTGATAGGCTGGCGACTGAACCTTAATAATGGCAAATTAACATTTTTTTTTATCTAAGATATCCCACGTAGACTTCAAGCCTAAGTACTAACGTACCGTGGGTATCTGAAGAGAAGGGAAATGTAGTCTATTGACACGGGATTTGAAGGATTGGAGGTTGGGACGGGAAGGGAAAACATCTGCTGGCAATTTGTTCCATAATTTGGAGACCCTAGGTATGAATGAGCGAGAGAAGTGGTCTGTTCTAGGCTTTTGTAGCTGGACAGTAAAGGGATGCATACGCAACGCGCCTCTGGTTGTTCTGTTAGGGACATTCAGGGGGGGGAATAATACCGGCCAGTTCTTCAGAGCAGAATTCGTGGAAGTAGTGGTAGAAAAGGGATAAATCCCCTACAGCGCGGCGATGAGCGAGAGAAGGGAGTTTTCTCGTGAGGGCTGGGTCATTGATAAGTCGAGTGGCTCTCTTCTGGATAGAATCAAGGATCTTAAGTGTCGGAGGTGGTTCCGCTCCCCAGATGTGGCAGCAGTACTCTAGGTTAGGTCTTATTTGGGAAACATAGAGAGTGTATAAGTTGGAAGGGGAGAAGTATTTTCTGGCTCGAAAGAGAAAACCAAGCTTTTTAGCTGCCGATGTGGCTACTGAAGTAATGTGTTTGTGCCAGCTGAGATCATGTTCGAAAGCGACGCCAACGAGATCGAATGTTTCGTTGTTTTGTAGGGCTTGGCCATTCATGTGGATGGGGTAAGCGTTGCCAGATATTTTGCGTGAGAGGGAGCATGACTAGGTTTTGGAGGTGTTGAACTGAACAAGGTTCTTGGCACCCCAGTCTTAGGTTAATTGAAGATCTTGGAAAAGGGATAGGTACATAGATCTGCGTCCATTATCCAACTCCTGATTCGAAACTTGTCTGGAAAAATGAATATTGGAGTGAAGAGTACTATCGTCAGCATAACTGTGGATGGGATTAGTAGTTGAAGAGAAGCAGGTCATTAATGTGAAGAAATAGGGTTGGTGCCAGGACTGAAACTTGGGGGACACCAGCATTGATATGATGGAAGTTAGATGAGTGACCGTCAACCACAACAGATATGCGCCGATTAGAGAGGAAGCTGCCGATCCAGGTACATAGTTTGGTAGGAAGAGCGTAAGAAGGTAGTTTGTTGAGGAGTGCGGCATGCCATACTTGGTCAAAAGCCTTGGAAATATCGAGAGCAACAATCTGAGATTCGCCATGAAATTCAAGAGACTTGTTCCAGTTATGTGTGACAAAGCTAAGAAGATCAGCTGTGGATCTTTGATGACGAAATCCGTACTGTCTATCATGGATGATTTTGTGTTTTTCTAAATATTTTAGAAGTTGCAAGTTGATTACTTTCTCCATAACTTTGCTGACAACGGAGAGAAGAGAGATAGGTCTATAATTGGATGGAAGGGACTTGGAACCTTTCTTCGGGACAGGCTGCACACGAGCAGTCTTCCAGCCATCTGGGAAGACACCCCTGTCATAAGAGATCTGGAAAAGACGAGTTAAGATGGGTGCAAGTTCTGGAGCGCATTTTTTTAGAACAATTGCTGGTATGCCATCCAGACCAGAGGACTTTTTGGTGTCAAGGGATAGAAGAATTTTTTGAACTGGTTTGACCTTAAGTATTATATCGGGCATTTTGTGGGGTACAGACTTTGCGGTCGGAAGAGCGAAATTGGGGGGAGGGATCAGGGTGGAATTGGCAGCGAATTGTTTGGCGAATAGTTCTGCTTTCCCTTTAGAGGTGGATATAACTTCGTTGTCAGACGTCAGGGGAGGAAAAGTGCTTCTACAGAAGTTCTGACTAATGTTTTTGGCAAGTGACCAGACAGATTTGCCGCCGTTGGGACAGGAAAGCACTTTATCTTTTATGCGGTTGTTAAAAGCATTTTTGGACTCTAAGATAGTTTGGTTGTATTGATTTCTGACCTCGGTGAAAATTTGACGATTTTCGGGTGTAGGATTTTGAAGAAACCTTTTGTGAGCTTGGGATTTTTTGAGCCTGGCTTTGTCACAGCCCTTGGAGAACCATGGCTTTTGATGGTGGAGTTTAGGTTTCTTGCGGGTATGTGGAATGAAACCTTCGATACCTGCTTGAATAATGTCTGTGATATGAGAGCAAATTTCGAAGGGATCGGGGGTGGAAAAACAAACAGGGTTCCAAGGGAAAGCAGAGAAGAAGTTTCGAAGACCATCCCAGTCGGCAGAATTGTAGTGCCAGATCGTGCATTCTGGCATGATTTCAGCAAACTCGGGATGTATGGGACAAGAGACGGTAATGAGGCCATGATCTGAACGACCAAGGGGAGCGCATACAGATGTTGAGTATGGCTCAGGATGGGTGGTAAGAAAAAGATCTAGTAGATTTGCATTATGGGTAGAAACGCGGGGAAAGTATGTTGGTCCTCTGATCAAATTGGTGAGCGAGTTGCTGATTGAGAAGTTTTCTGCTGCTCTGCCTTCTGGGTCAGTTTTTGTGGATCCTAACCATTCCTTGCTATGGACGTTGAAGTCGCCTAGGACGATAACTTCAGCGGAGGGAAATTCGGAGATGAGATGGTCGATTTTTGCCGAGAGAAAGTCAAAGAACTCATTGTAGGATTTGTCTGATGGGGAGCGATAGATGCAACAGATAAATTTAGTGGAAGATTTAAGGGCGAGTTTTAGCCAGAGAATATCGGGCTGGCCTGATTCCAGGTTCGGGAGTCTGGTGCAAGAAAGACTGCTGCGAACGTAGGCACATACCCCACCATGAAGACGAAAAGATGACAGAAGTTCATAGCCTGGAAACAGGAGATGATTGGTTGAAGATTTGGAGCTGATTTGGGTTTCGGTCAGAAAAAGAATGTGGGGTTTGCATGATTGGAGATAGTGGTGGACAGAGTCCAAATTGGAATTAAGCCCGCAGATGTTGGCAAATGTTATAATGCTCTTTGAATCCTTCGATGGTGGGCCCCCATGAGTACCCCTCGCCCGGAGATCCGAATGGAGGGGTAGTTTACCTCCGGAATTTTTAATCCCTGGGAGCGCCATCATCATTTTCATATTTGTGTTTTTTTGAAGAGGTGGATAGTTAGAAGAGAGAGGGAACACAAAAGAGAAGAGAAAGAATGACAGTCCGAAGAGGAAAGGAAAAGAAAAAACCGACTCACGCACCCAGGGCTGGAAACATCCGTAAGATTTCACCAGCTCTTTAAGTGGTTGCGCGGGGTGGTACCTCCTCGGTCGAGGAAAAGATCCTCTACCACCTACTTTAAAAACACTCTTATCGCACTGCCTGCATTTCTTGTACCACAAGCTCCTCTATTCATAAATTACGGTCTGAAATTAAGATTACAGATAGTAACCCTCTGCAAATGATTCACGACAGCATAAAGTCGATAAAAAACTTTGATAAAAAAACCGATCTACGTGTACTAACCGGGGTACTGAATCTACTTAAAATCGAATAAAATCCAAGCCTAGTCGTTACAACTGGTCCGTAAGCTGGTATAAAGAGGGTCTAACTATATTTAAGGGCATAAAATAGGCAAATATGTGTCTGAGAAAACACGAGGCAAAGAAACTTCAAGGTCAGTTACCTCGTCAACAGAGGTCTCGATATTCCAAATTCTAGAGACAAATCACAGCAAATGGGACAGCCACAGGCAAACAGCACTAACCAGACAGGGGTAACTGTTAAAAGAAATAGAGAAAATATCCTTAAAAATCGAGATTTCCGCCAAACACGTGGCATCTACGCATAGAGTCAAAAAAGCTTATAAAAAAAACACTCAACTTGGCACGATGGGATCGACCGACCGACGTCACAAACAAACCCCTGCACCCAGCAGGCAAAAATTCACCAAAAGAATTTAATCGCGGTCTCGGAATTAATCCAAAAATACTTGGGCCTAAAATGGTCAAAACCCGAGACCGCAACGAATTCGACGGAAATCAAAATTGAAATGCCCGGCGTTCTTCTCAAATGACCAGAATGCCACTCCCATCCCACCACCGGCACATGGTAACAAAATGGGGCCCGGAGTATTTCCGTTATGCGCCGAAAACCCCAATGGATGTCCTCAGTTACAAACCTGTGGCTGAAAAGAAATAGCAACATATAACCATGCCATCCGCCTAAAAATGCCTAAATGCTACAGCACAAATTTCGAACTTCTGAATCGGCAACACTGGAAAACCCTGATAGTGACAGTTGCTAGTACATGATACAAATAAAAGAAGATTTGATACCGCGTAGGTAGGCGTGGCCATTTACGTCACGCCGTGACTAATAACAGTATCCATTTGGTTTTCAGAGTGATGACAGAACCCCATTTTACAATGGACAAATAAAGTATATCTATCTCACCTTTTTTCTTTATCATATTTTGAAATTTTGACAACTAGAAAAAGTTAGATTAAGTTAAGAGAAACATCAACATGACATATTTTGAGCATGTCCCATAAGTATTTGCTGTAGTGTTGATAAACGAATAAACCTTTATTTTTCTGTGTAGAAAATGTTTGTATAAAGCGTTGGCCGCTTAAATTTATTTATTCTATAAATCTGTTACTGGCTAACAACTACCGAAAAAGTACGCAGTTACGTTACTTACTAAGGTCGGGCATTGTGGAGATGATTAACCAGGAACCTCGATCCCAAATAAATTTCCAAAAAGAAGTCAGAGAGGAGGAAAGAATGAAAATTACCCTACCCCTAACCATACAAAAATTTTGGTTTTCAGTTACAGTAAAAGTACCAGGCAAAGTGTGTTTATCCTTCTAGAGCTAAAACTTTAAACATTTAATTGAGAAACTGTCACATTGAGTTAAACAGTTATAATTTTTATTTCTACAAGTACTTAAAGTTGAGAATTTCGCTGTTCGCAGGTAGGTTTTGTAGAATTTATCAGAGAATAGGGAATATTTCTTTAAACTCTTTTTACGATTTATTTTAATAAAACATCTTTACTCAATTTTGCCAAGTTTTCTTTATTTATTAAAAAAAATGCCCGTGCATATTAGGTATACAGAAATTAAGACAGAATTAAATTATCATTCATAAGCACATGGTTATTGGGCATTAGCTATATTCAAATAGTAATTTTTTTACGTTTATAATCTGTTAGCAGTACCTATGCTAACAGAGTTATGTTAAAAAAAATTAGTTTAAAGGCAGTGAAGGTTTCAAAGATTTTGGTAAGATCTATTATCATAAAACAGCACTCCAAAAGTACTTCGAAAGTTTATTATTTTTAATAGGAATATTCCTTCTCCTTCCAAACTCCTCTAGGTCCACATTGTTGTTAATGAGGTTTGTGTGTGTCCACATAGAGCAAGAAAGACACTACTGTTACGAAAGAATAAATGTCTGTCTATTAACATTATGATAGCAGGCGCGACCCGTGGGTTTTTTTTACAGGTGGGTCAAAATTTTGTGGGCAACTAGTGATATCAACGCAACAAGCAAAATTCACTTTTTTAATTAAGGAAGGTTTTTTAATAATGTGCCAAGAAATTATTTACCTACAAATAAACACCGCAAAAATCATAAAATAGGTACTGCAGTATATTGAACATTACTACTCTAGTCTAGATGTTTATGGCTTTTTTCTATGTGTTTTGATACTCTAGATTAGTAGATTTCTAGCGGCTTTCCGTTTTGATACGTTTAGCATCTCCTCAGTAGAGGTCGCGCCTTGTACTAAAAGCCGAGAATAAACAGAACAAAATTCTGAGCTAAAAGTATATGATTATTCGTAAAATAAAATTAGGAACGCTGCCGAAACTCCGTTTTCTTTAATAAGTACAATACGGGCGACTAGACATAGTAGTAATTCGATCTTTGTCTACGCACTTGCAGGCTGCAAGCTGTAGTAAATATGAGATTGCCAACAATTTTAAAAATATTTCATCGAGGAACAACTTGTTGCCAATACACCTTTTAGAGCTGATCTAATTTTTTAAATACCAAAAATTAAAAAAAAAAACGTTTACCCCAACACAGACTCGAACCCTCAACCTTCTGGTCAATTCGCCAAGACTATACCACTGAACTACGCTGGTAATGTAAGAAAACCCGTCCGATGCCCGTTAAATTTATGCCTAGCGCTGGCCTGACAGAAATCGTATTTATAATTTTTTGTTTAGCCGCTAATTAATATTATTAATACAATGAAAATACAATGCGCACATTAGCTACCTAATTAGTTTTTCTTTTTCCGAACCGAATGTTTTGAAAGAGTATATTTTACGGGGCGGTTTGAGTGTATTTTCATAGTGGGAGTGGCCTGATATTATTGGTGGGCCGTCGACCAATTGTGTCTCTTTTTAACTTCCTAAAGCGCGTATGTCTGTTTCTCTCTTACTTTTAATGAATTTATATCCTCCATATAAACCTATAAGATCAATTTAAAAAATGACCCAGCCCGGAGCAAGCTTGGATATCCTTTGACGATGGCTTGGCGTGATTCTTTCTTGGGGAAGTTTCGCATGGAACTTTGAAACAAAAGATTCTTTTTTGGTTTTAAAAAATTAAAAAATAAGTTATTAGGTAGATCATTGAAAATTTTAGGTGGGTCATTGACTAAATGACCTTATGGACGGGCCGCGCCTGTATGATAGTGGATATTTTGAAATGAAATTTACAAAATTCTAAGTCTGCAGTAACAAACAAATGTAGCAAAAGGTGAAATTGGCAAGGCACTGATTATTGTTCATATCAACTGTAGGTTTAGAACACTTAATATAATCATTATAGACTGATAAGAGTTGCGATAAAACACTGTGATGAAACAATCACCTGTCTGAGGAGAGAGAGGATGGATTGCAGGGAGAAGCAGTGTTAATCAAGTTATAGTATTTTGACAAACTTTTTGTCACCCTCCAATGGAGGGTTCTTTTCAGTTACTTAGTTACTTTCACTCCTAGTAAAGTTATTATTAACATAATTAACATACAAAAACTTTACGTTGTTGTATGTTCGTGTCACAAACAGTGATGTCAAGTATAAAGTTAAACAGATAGGCAGATACCATATCAGAAAAGTAAGGCATTAAAACCATACAGACATAAGTTAAGCCGCAAGAATCGTCACATTGAAAGTTTTAATTGTCGTTTTGCTTCAAATGCATACTTACCCTTCTTTAGCCTACAAGCATAATTGAGAGTTAAATGCTGTAACCCTCAAAAAGGTCCATTTACGAAAGAATACAAAAACTTACACCGAATTAGGAGTTTTATTTAAAAAAGGAGCCTATTTTGTAGTTTTGCAAAAAAAACTGTTGTTTAATACTTATGCATGGACTTGCGGACTTACCTACTTATGGTTCATAATAAAGTTTAAATTACAGGCAGTCGTCCTCAAAGAAAGACGCGGGTTATTTCATATTTCTTTATTTTAATTTTTACCAAATTTGTTGTTTATCGTCGCCGTGGAAGTCAAGGGAATCAAGCCACAAATTTGGCGAAATAGAGTTAAGTACACAAAAGCATTTTAAAACCATTAAAAATGCCGTTGTCAATGAATTTGGGCCACAAAATGCTCTAATTTAAGGTATATTGTATTTTGCCAACAGATCTAGCACACATACATTAAAGCAGACAATGACACCAAGCGGCAAAAGTCTTTTGACATTCAAAAATTTCTTCCTTTTTCTTACTAGTCAACAGATCTAAGTGGCTTATACGCTGTTGACCACTGCGACTTTCCACGACATTCACACGCAATTTGTGGACAAGCGCTAGCACCGACTCACATTCGTCACTGATTTATAGTGTTGTCTTTCTCTAACTCCGCAAGAGAGTAAAAATTAACAGAGTTTGGCGGGTCGTGTTGTCCACGCCTCTATTATCAACCTATCAGTGTAATTGTCATTGTCATTACTGACGCTTCGATGGCGATCTATTATTGTTTTTTTTTTCGTTTTGTGACATGTACAAGTTTGTATTTTTGCGTGATTAGTAGATATAAATAATAATAAGCTAATAACATTTACCAACTAGTTCAAAATAAAAACCAGCGTGAGCGTATTATAGTATATCCTTCACGTGACAGTGGCGAAAACTTTTAAACTAAAATGGGTAGTCGAAGCAGGAAGATTTTGAACCTGGTTATAGGACAGGATAATAGTAAGTAGCACATATTTTTTTTAGACTGGAAGATAGGTTTTTTTATAGGCTTGATTATAAGAAATACATGCTAACCTACACTTATCTTTCACAGATTCCGTTCAGTATAATACCGGACAACCAAAATGTTTGGAGTTTGGGTTTGGGCCGAATGTACGAGACTTTTATGAAAATGATGAACAAGCCGAGTACACAGTGCTCCAGAATGTAATTCCATGCACACACGTTGGAGGTAAGACCATACTATTTTCGTTTGTTGGTTATCAATGCGAAGGTAAATTACTTATTATCATTGGGTGGTTTGCTTTAAAACAAAATTCCAATACAAATAATAATCCACGGGTATTATATAGCTGTATCAGTTTATTTCTTTTAACAGACTGTGACGTGACTGCCGTACAAGCTGAATATGCAGACCTCGAGCCGAACACGCAAGGTTTTGACGAGATCACCCTACAATCCAAACATGTAGAGCTCCATAATGTCATTCCAAGCACACTCGTTGGAGGTGAGCAATTTTACTCATTGGCTATCACACTTAAAAACAAAAAATACAGACTAATACCTACAGACATTATTGGGCGTGAATATGGATAATATGAAAATCTTGTCATACTAAATATTAGTCCAAGTATGATGATAATGAATAAAAAAAATAAATTGGGTGTATTTGTTTTAAAACTATTTTGTAAATAATATAATATTGTGTATTATTATAACACGTGCATGACAATTGTTGTGTGATGTGGCATTGGTCAAAGAAGAATTTTGATATTAATAACAATAAAGATTCATCTTGGTAGTTTAAATTAATTAACAAGTTTTTTGCTTTACAGACTCTAGCGGAAGCCTGGCGCCTACGTTTCTAGATTCATACGAGTCGGTCCAGCAGGAATCTGGAGAACAACACCATGTTAATGTCCCAGGAACATCTACGTCTGCAACATCGGACAGCGATGACAATATTGTTTTAAGTAGGAGGCGCAAAGGACGCCCCATTTATATCGAGGAAACGTCTACTTCTGAAATATCGGAGAGCGGCGATAACAATAATCCTGTACCATCCCCCGCCACTGTTTCAAATCAGGCTACAGATGGTTTGAGTAGGAAACGCAAGCGAAACCAAAAAAATTGAAAGCGGAATTCACAAAAGATATTGAGAATGGCAGGAAAGGAATACCAAACCAGATCCGGAAAACAAATTCGAGCAAGGACTGTTAGAGACATTAACTGTAAGTGCCATTATAAGTGCACATCCAAAATCGAAACACCACAGCGGGAGCAAATGTTGGCCGACTATCTGAGTCTGGATTCAGAGAGGGCAAGATGGTAGTAGTGTAAATCGTATTCCAGTGAAAAGAAGGTATTCTGGAGACAGCAATAAACGAGAGCACACCTTGCAATACACTGTGATGAGCAATGATCAGAGAGTCCAAGTGTGCAAACAGTTCTTTTTGGTGACGTATGACATCTCAGGCAAAAAAGTTGAAAATGCAATAAAAAAGCTGACTCCTTCAGGTGTCACTGAAATAGATCACAGAGGTCACAAAGATTCCCCCAATAAGAAATCGGAGGAAGTGAAGAACATAATCAGAGACCACATCATATCGTTGCCCGTAGTCGCTTCCCATTACTGTCGCAGCAGCAGTAAGAGGAAATACTTGCCATCTGGTTTGAGTGAAAGTCGTCTTTACCTGGACTACGTAGAGTATTGCAAGGAGCGTAATGTCGAACCAGTAAAGCTTAGCTTCTACAAATCAATCTTCATTTCAGAATTCAACTACGGATTTCATAGACCAAAAAAGGATCAATGTGATTTTTGTACTCAGTACCAGAACAAGTCAGACGAAGAAAAGGCAAGAGACGAAGAGGAATACAAACTGCACTTGACCCGAAAAGAAGAAGCAAGGGAACACAAAAAAATCGACAAGGCCCAAGCTAAGTGTAATCCAACCTTTAGTTGCTTTACCATGGATCTGGAAAAAGTATTGTTGACGCCGAGTTTGCAAGTAGGACAGTTGTATTTCAAAAAAAAAAGCTAAAAACTTACTTCACAGTGTATGACCTGGCTACTGGACAAGCGACGAACTACATGTGACACGAAGGTGCAGGTACAAAGGGTGCTTCGGAGATCGCCACGTGCCTGCGGAAACTCTTGGTTTCATTAGGCCCCAAGAAAGAAGTAACTCTCCAAATTCTCTATAGTTTCTAATCTACAGGGGATTTTTTTTAAAATAGTCAAAAATTTAATTCTTAAATATCTCGAAAACTATTAGAGTTAGAAAAAAGTTGTTTTTACAAAAATCACACCATTTTTTACCTTCTCTAAAGCAACGTTATTGTTTTGTTTATACCATTTGTTTTTACTGAGTTACTGATACTAACTTGTTTTTTTCAAATACGGACCTGGATTTTTTGCTGCATTTTTTGAAAGAATACTTCATACCCTTTACAACTGTGTATCACTTGATTATGTTTTTCGACGTTTTGGTGAAGAATGGTATCATCATCAGGATATTCTACCAGTACGAACCTGGCATTTTTCAAGTTAATGCGCCATTTCACGACCTATTATGGAGACAATTAGGTCGGAATCAGTAACTATGGATTAAATTGTTTTAACTGGTAAATTTTAATTATAATCATGGTTACTAACCAAGACCCTCAAGTTTGTAAAATTGGTCCAACGCCTGAAAAAAGCATAAGCTTAGTTTTAATTATAACAAATCCTAATAATTAATTCTTAGAGGCGTGATTGGCTTCGTGTGGTCAGTCCAATCGCGTCCATCAACCTGTTCGTCCGCCCGTCCATATGTTATAATTCAACGCAACGTCAAAAAATAAAGCAGAAAACGGATTTTAGATTCGAATTCTTTATAATCCGAACCCAGTAAATATGACAATGGTTTTATGCTAGAATATAGTTAAAGGTCTTTAATCTGAGATAATATGGTTTGTTTTCAAAGCCAGTAAATAGAAATTCAACTGTACCAGCAGAATGAGTTGCAGCAGAAATGAAACCATTAGGTAAAATAGGATTATTTATTATCTTTTGAACTGAAAGGTGATTTTTGGATACGAAAATATTAAAAACGTAAATAATGAAGACGTATCATCAAGGGTGCCTTTTACAATATGTAGTAAACTTAACCACTAGTTAGGTGCTGTTAATAAAGGTCACTAATTATGTCTGATCTGAGTCTGCTAAACTTTTGCTTTCAATAACTCATTGGCTTAAGTGCAATTTGACAAACTTTAATGACCAAAGGGTTCTGGTTAGTACTCATGAACATAGTTTAAAATTAATCAGTTGAATAATTTAAACCACAGCGATAGGTTGTGAAATTGTGTCTTAACATGGAAAATTCCAGGTCCGTATCGATAGAAAATCCTGATGATGTTGTTATTCCTGATCAAAACGTCGAAAACCATAATCAAGTGATACACAGTTGTAAAGGGTATGAAGTATTCTTTCAAAAAATGCAGCAAAAAATCCAGGTCCGTATTTGAAAAAAACAAGTTAGTATCAGTAACTCAATAAAAACAAATGGTATAAACAAAACAATAACGTTACTTTAGAGAAGGTAAAAAATCGTGTGATTTTTGTAAAAACAACTTTTTTCTAACTATAATAGTTTTCGAGATATTTAAGAATTAAATTTTTGACTATTTTAAAAAAATCCCCTGTAGATAAGAAACTATAGAGAATTTGGCAACTCCCTAAAAGGAATATGAATAGGAAATAGAAATGGCACATGTTCTCTAATTTAACCGACCTCGTATCTTTTACCATTTCGGAGATAGCAATAGTGGTATCACCTATTTTAGACACCCTGTATATACAGGGTGATTCAAAAGTAAGCGGCATCCTTTCGGGGGCGTAATCCTTGCATAAAAATAAGACAAAAAGTTCCTATTAATATGGCTCCGAAAAGGCTTCCTAAGGGAGCTACGCCCCTTTGAATAGGACACCTTAAAGACGATTTTTTCTCTATAACTTTAAAACCCTTTACAATTAAATTTTGAAAATTGGTGTACGGTATAAACATTTGATGGTAAATAAGATTCTAAATTCAAAATTTTAAAATCTTATTCAGGGGCGTCACATGCGGGGGATGGTGAGGGTAAAAACATCCCTTTTTCTTTTACTCTTTAGGTTAATGTGATTTTGTTTGGAAATTATAAAATTCTAGAGTTTTTACGTAAAAAAGGTACTTTTAGTTCAATTCGATAGAGCGTACCATTTACGAGAAAATCGACTTTGTAAACTTTCTGGTAGTACGTTTATTCATAATAAAATTACTAGATACGCATTCAAAACGAAGTTCAGTGCCTAATTTAGCTTGTCGTGACGCTAATGGTAATAATTTTGAACATTTTCTCTAAATTGTTAAATAAAATGTTGGTAAAAAAATGTGTTTTTTTTTCTATGGTAATGCAGATTAACTTTCATCAATAAACATATGCATCAGAAAATTTTCAAAGTCGATTTTCTTGTAAATGGTACGCTCTATCGAATTGACCTAAGAGTACCTTTTTTACGTAAAAAACTCTAGAATTTTATAATTTCCAAACAAAAGCATAACAACCTAAAGAGTAAAAGAAAAAGGGATGTTTTTACCCTCACCCTCCCCCGCATGTGACGCCCCTGAATAAAATTTTAAAGTTTTGAATTTAGAATCTTATTTACCATCAAATGTTTATACTGTACACCAATTTTCAAAATTTAATTGGAAAGGGGTTTAAAGTTATAGAGAAAAAATCGTCTTTAAGGTGTCCTGTTCAAAGGGGCGTAGCTCCCTTAGGAAGCATTTTCGGACCCATATTAATAGAAACGTTTTGCCTTATTTTCATGCAAGGATTACGCCCCTGAAAGGATGCCGCTTACTTTTGAATCACCCTGTATATATATATATATATATATATATATATATATATATATATATATATATATATATATATATATATATATATATATATATATATATATATATATATACAGGGTGTTTCATTAAGGGTGATGAGGTACCATATCTCAGGAATTGATACTCCAGGAGCTTTGGAAAAAAAATTCCAAGAAGGAAAGTGGCCAAGAGAAATTGCTGGAAATAATTTTTAAGTTCCTAACTCTGCCGCTAGGGGGCGTAATTGCTGTGGCCATGTAAAAAAAGACATTTTTCCGGAAAATATCCCTATAAAAGCTATCAAAAAAATATTACACTGATAATTCTACTAGAATTCTACATCTTTTTGGTTTAACACTTTTTGCTGTAAGATGTAAAATTAGGGCGGAAGAGGAGGGGGAAAGTCTACTGATAAAAGTGTCCATAACTTTGGTTTGACTCAACCGAATTTGATGAACTTGGTCTCGTTTAAGAAAGGAAGGCTTGCTAATTTAAACAAAATAATGGCTGTGTTACATTGATTTTCGCGGCACTCGCTAGATGGCGTTATTTGAGAAACTCTTTGTTTTTCCAATTTTTCTCCAAAATTTTAAATGGAATGACATAGTTATTATATCATAATCGAAAAGTAGAATAAATTTGCAAGAGAAAATGTAAAAAATTCGATTCGATATCTTCATTAGTTTCGGAGTTATAGCCGAAAGAATAATTAATATCATGTTAATTGAAAAAATCAATTGTTGTTATAGGTCCGTGGTCAAGCGTGCCATGGAAAATAAAAAAATATTTTTAAACTTTTTATTAAGTGTGTTTTTCTCTTTTTATTTAATTTTTAAACTGATTTTATTATTTCACACTCATGATTTTTATTTATTGTTTTGTTTTTGTTTACCTTCCTTCAGGCTTAGGACTGGTCCAAACCATGCGAAACGCAAGATTTGAAGCGTGTTTAAGGGCCAACGGGCCAAAACAACAATAAAAACCACAACCACCTTCACGTTCTTTATCAAGCCATAGAAATCTTGTTAAAAACAAACAACAAACAAATACTTTATAAATGTTCAAAATGACCACCATTTTGCAAAATGCAACTGTTACATTTTTCTCTAGTGCTGGAAACGGCAGTTTCAATTTCAGCTCGTGAAATCGTAGTTACGGCATTTTGAATTCTCTCAATCATATTCTCCCGTGTGGTTAGTCGTGTTTGATAAACAATCTCTTTTAGTCTTCCCCACAAGTAGAAATCTAGCACGGTTAAATCGGGAGATCTAGGTGGCCACGGAAACAAACTACCCCTTCCAATCCAACGATTTGGGTAACTAGCATCTAAAAAGTCACGGACTCTTCCAGAAAAGTGGGCCGGGCATCCATCATGTTGATACCATAGGGATCTTCTTATATCAAGAGGCACATCTTCTAAAAGGATAGGCAGGATATTTCGTAAAAAGTTTAAGTACCTATGAGTCGCCATTTAGGTGGCCATGAAAGAAAAACGGTCCGATAATTCTGTTTCCTAAAATTCCGCACCACACGTTGACACTCCACCTGTTTTGGTGATCAACTTCCCGCATCCAATGAGGATTTGTTTCTGACCAGTAGTGCATATTGTGCAAATTGACTCTACCACAACTAGTAAAAGTTGCTTCATCTGTCCATAAAATCAAGGAGAGGAACTGGAAATTTCCGTTGCACATACCTCTTAACCAATAACAATAATCCCGCCGCCTGTCAAAATCAGTATCTGAAAGGGCCTGGTGTAAAACTACATGACAGGGATGCAGCTTAAAATCCTTTAAAATGCGGAACACTGTAGTGCAACTTATACCTAAGTCTAAAGAAATGTTTCTGATACTCAAGTGCGGATCCAGTTGCACGTACGCGAGAACGTTTATAATATTGTCTTCATTCCTTACTGAACGTCTCCTGATGGGCACTGGAATGGGACGTACACTACCCGTTGTTCTAAACGTATTGCCAACCGCCGAAATACATTTCTACTATGGGGTCGTCGCTCAGGATACCTGACAGCATATTCACGTTCCGCAAGAGGAGCATTTTCAAAACACTGAAAATATACGGCAAGCATATCGTAAGCCTCGGCGTTGGTATATGCCATTTTTGAAAGATGCAGCAGAAAAGTTGAATAACGATGAACTCAAAATTCACAGAAAATCCAAGATAAAATCTTGAGAGATACTTAAAGATTGATTAAAGTGACATTTCAATTTGTTTGTTTCCCTGACAACCTGCCGATTTTGTTTCATGGCTTACTAGGTAATTTTTTAATAATACGTCAGGTTAGTAAATTAAAGGCAATAGTAATGGAGTAAAAAGTGAAAAAAAAACACTTAATAAAAAGTTAATTTTTTTTTTATTTTCCATGGCACGCTTGACCACGGACCTATAAAAACAATTGCTTTTTTCAATTAACATGATATTAATTTCTCTTTTGGCTATAACTCCGAAACTAATGAAGATATCGAATCGAATTTTTTACATTTTCTCTTGCAAATTTATTCTACTTTTCGATTATGATATAATAACTATCTCATTCCATTTAAAATTTTGGAGAAAAATTGGAAAAACAAAGAGTTTCTCAAATAACGCCCTCTAGCGAGTGCCGCGAAAATCAATGTAACACAGCCATTATTTTGTTTAAATTAGCAAGCCTTCCTTTCTTAAACGAGACCAAGTTCATCAAATTCGGTTGAGTCAAACCAAAGTTATGGACACTTTTATCAGTAGACTTTCCCCCTCCTCTTCCGCCCTAATTTTACATCTTACAGCAAAAAGTGTTAAACCAAAAAGATGTAGAATTCTAGTAGAATTATCAGTGCAATATTTTTTTGATAGCTTTTATAGGGATAATTTCCACAAAAATGTCTTTTCTTACATGACCACAGCAATTACGCCCCCTAGCGGCAGAGTTAGGAACTTAAAAATTATTTCCAGCAATTTCTCTTGGCCGCTTTCCTTCTTAGGATTTTTTTTCCAAAGCTCCTGGAGTATCAATTCCTGAGATATGGTACCTCATCACCCTTAATGAAACACCCTGTATATATATATATATATATATATATATATATATATATATATATATATATATATATATATATATATATATATATATATATATATATATATATATATATATATACAGGGTGGTGCAACCAAGATGGGGTGGACGATTGTGACTAAACGGAGAGGAATTTCGAAAAAATTTTTTTTGGATATTATCGATAGTCAAACACGCTATGTTTTAAAATTATAGCCATAATACAGGGTGGTCCGAAAAACTCGTGGCGAACCAAACTTGTATTTTTTTAAATGGGACACCCTGTATATAATGGTTCCAATTGATTCTCCTGTTCGTTACGATCATTTTGATATAGGGTTTATGGGGTCTAAAATTTATAGTAAGGGAATGGGACGCGGTTAAAGTTGAAAAAATGCTCACAGTTCGGCCATTTTTAAAAAGAATTTGAAACAGTTATGGAAAAACCAAGTATTCCATAAAACGTTACAGGGAGGAGGGAGAGGGGACGGAGAAAAATGAGAGCTGGCCAGTTGGTTTCAACCAGAGCCATTAATAAAAAAAAAAAAAAAAAAAAAACGTTACATATCCTTGAATACATTAATCGCTTGCAATTTGTTTAAAATTATTCACTGATATACAGGGTGGTCAAGATTTGCAAATACGCCCTGGACTCATTTTTTTTAAATGGATCACCCTATATATTTTATTTTCATGTTAAAGATAACATTACTAGCTTTCAAAAAATACCATACATGATGCCTTTCTGACCAACAGTTTTTTAGTAAACTAGCCGTGAAAGCAAAATTTCTTCATTCTAATACGATTATACTGAATTTACGTTGTTTATTATTAAATATCTAATATTAGGCCATGACACTATCATAAATGAAACAAAAGATTGACGAATTTGTCAAAGCTACTGCCGCATAATCCATTATTTACAAGTTAAGGTGAGGTAAGAAAACTGAGACCCGAAATCTTTACATGCTTATTAGAGATATTTCAAAAAAGTGAAAATATTGTTTTTAGGAAATGTAAAGTAATTAATAAACCAGTTATAAACAAAGATAATCAGTTATCAGTATTAGGTATTAATAGTGTAAGAAAATTAATTAAGCAAAAACAGAACATCTTTTAAAATTATTTAGTTATGTGTTATGTACTTACTTGTCAACCTAATTTAATATAAACAATTAAAAAAGCTCATAAAAGGTGTTCAACTAAACCACCATTTTGCTGAAGGCACATTTCGAGTCTATCCATAAGTGAAAGTTTCACGGTTCCCAAAGTCTGTTCTGAAATGTTGCGAAAACTGTTTCTGATTCTCGTCTTCATATCTTTCACTGTGGTTGGAACCTCTTTATAGACTTCTTTTTTAACATGCCCCCATAGAAAAAATATAGTGGTGTTAAGTCGGGTGATCTGGCTGGCCACTTAACTGGTCCACCTCGCCCAATCCAACGATCTGTCTTCCAATTATCGACAAAATATCTTACATTCCTATGGTAATGCGGGGGCGCTCCATCATATTGAAACCATAAGGATCCGCTTACCATTAAAGGTAAATCTTCAAGCAATACTGGCAACTCGTTTCTCAAAAAGTTGTTTATAACTGGTTTATTAATTACTTTACATTTCCTAAAAACAATATTTTCTGTTTTTTGAAATATCTCTAATAAACATGTAAAGGTTTCGGGTCTCAGTTTTCTTACCTCACCTACGCTTAACTTATACATAATGGATTATGCGGCAGTAGCTTTGACAAATTCGTCAATCTTTTGTTTCATTTATGATAGTGTCATGGCCTAATATTAGATATTTAATAATGAACAACGTAAATTTAGTATAATCGTATTAGAATGAAGAAACTTTGCTTTCACGGTTAGTTTACTAAAAAACTGTTGGTCAGAAAGGCATCATGTATGGTATTTTTTGAAAGCTAGTAATGTTATCTTTAACATGAAAATAAAATATATAGGGTGTTCCATTTAAAAAAAAATGAGTCCAGGGCGTATTTGCAAAACTTGACCACCCTGTATAACAGTGAATAATTTTAAACAAATTGCAAGCGATTAATGTATTCAAGGATATGTAACGTTTTATGGAATACTTGGTTTTTCCATAACTGTTTCAAATTCTTTTTAAAAATGGCCGAACTGTGAGCATTTTTTCAACTTTAACCGCGTCCCATTCCCTTACTATAAATTTTAGACCCAATAAACCCTATATCAAAATGATCGTAACGAACAGGAGAATCAACTGGAACAATTATATACAGGGTGTCCCATTTAAAAAAATACAAGTTTGGTTCGCCCCGAGTTTTTCGGACAACCCTGTATTATGGCTATAATTTTAAAACATAGCGTGTTTGACTATCGATAATATCCAATAAAAAAAATTTCGAAATTCCTCACCGTTTACCCACAATCGTCCACCCCATCTTGGTTGCACCACCCTGTATATATATATATATATATATATATATATATATATATATATATATATATATATATATATATATATATATATATATATGTGTGTGTAAAAAATAAAAAAAGATAAATTAAGTAAAAACAAAAAGTCAGACAGTAAGCTAAGATACAACTAAAACCGCAAATTGCTCACTTTTGTGCACGCCTGGCTACCCCTTCCACCCACCAAAACTATCTAGCATGAGGATTTTTCAATATTGTATACTTTAAATAAGCAGTGTACAAAAAATCAGCGGGTATATTATATTTTTTTCACGAAAATTTACCAATTTAGTTTGTTAACAGTCTGGTGGCTACTTCCACCCACGCATACAGTCTTAACACTTGTTTTCCCCTAGGTTTAATCAAGAAATCTTTCGAATGCAATACAATTTATCCGGTAAACTATGAGAAAAAATCAACATTCTTCAGGGAATTTTAAATATTTTTTTTAACATGACTTAACCAAGAGACGTGCCTGGCATTGCATTTTCATTTTTTCCGACAATGTGACAAAATATTTGGGTTACCAAGCGGTAAGGAATTATACTCATATTTTTGTCACCATCTCCCGGACCATCTAAAAACCCCCAATGGAAAAAAACATAGAAATAAATAAATCTCTCATCCTGATATTAATGCAGTACAAAAACGTATTATGTACAGTAAACCAACACGAAACGCAAAAAGCTAAAGCTGTAGAGCGACTCATTGCAATTACTAGACTTAACATCATCCAAGTTGATTTAACTTTAACAATACATTTTTAATATCCGTCAGATAATATCAGGTATAAAGAGTCATGTAACAATGGACTGTTATTATACAGTTATTTAATTTTTTCCTTGGAGTTATAAATAAATACTTGCAAATTTTGCACTTTTGCTTTGCACCATAGTACCTGTTCATTCTCAGCTTGCGTTGTTCCTAGCAGAAGCCACGCTTCCACATTATCTGGTTGCTGCTTTACAGCTGCCTCAAAACATAGTACAGCACTAGGAAAATCACCTACTTCTAATAACTGCTTGCCCCTTTCCACGGGATTAGGCAATTCCATCATGGGGTTATCATCACTGAATTCGTATTCCTAAAAAAAAATGTTAATATATTGTTATTACTAACCACTCTAATCTATTACAAGATTGTAGATATATTGTCCTAAGATATATTATATCATATTCTGTTGTTTTTAATGACACTACCAAGAGGAATATTACTCATTTGTCAAAAGTTATATTTATCAGAGTGTTGAGCTTAACATCCGGTATTTTTATCAACATAAACACAGCCATGTCGGCTTATATTCAGCGCATATGAAGGCCAAGCCGGCATAATGCCACGCCAAGTGACCAACGCACAGTGCAACGACATTAAACAATAATTTCAAAAATCATTAAAACATTTCCTACAACTGACGATGCATTGGTAACAGGGCTCTTAGGTTTTTTTCCACTGCACATTATTAATATTTATTTATTTATTTATTTAAGACAATAACACGCGCAATGGACTAGTAGTATTGTGTGCACTTAGAACTATTTACAATTTAATATTACATTTATAATAATATAGTTTCACAATATATTCTAATAATAAACTTATAGCTAATAAACATTATTTTATATGTATAGTATTTAGTTATTTGAGAACCAGGATATATTATTCTCCATTAACCAAACAGCCAGTCTTCTTTTAATTTTTTTATAACAATTCTGTCTTAGATTAGTAGGTAACATAATTATATATTTTTGGAGCAGTGAATAAAAGGCTTCGTTGACTTTTGGAATATCTCATTCTCGGGGTTATCACATTTCTTTTTGAAGCTTGTCTAGTTTTATCATGGATAATTTTACTCAGGTAATTTTTATTTTTTGAGAACAGTCTGACTATTGCTCTAATGTACATTATATTCAGTTTTAAAACTTTTGCTTCTCTAAACAGATTTTCAGTTGAGTAACGTTTCCTTTTATTTAAAATAATCTTGAGAATATATTTTTGTGCCAGAATCAATGGTTTCAAAACTGATCCACAAGATGCTCCCCACGCAGTAATGCAATATCGCATCACAGAATCCACTAAAGCATAGTAAACTGTTTTTAATAGCTTTTTGAGAGTATTTTTCTAAGCTGGTAAAATTTGTAAATCAACTTTCGGACTCTATCAGTAACATACTGAATGTGAGTTTCCCATCTCATATACATGTCAAAATACACTCCCAAATATTTGGTTTGGTCAACTCTGTTAATTTTTAATCTGCGGCCACACGAATCCAGTCCGTCACAAGCAAACTTATGAAGAGTAATATCAGTCACAGTGTGCTCCCAACATCACTAACAGAAAAACAAATGAAACATGATTTTTCTATATTAAGAGTTAGTATATTGTTATCAAACCATGTTTTTATAGTCAGAAGTGCTTTCTCAGCTCTATCTATTGCCATTCTCCAGTTATTTTCTTGTATTATTACAGCCGTATCGTCTGCAAAACAAATCACATCAACATCCTTCATCAGGCTTAACATATAAAGAGAATAGGACTGGTCCTAGTATAGTCCCCTGTAGTACACCAAGTTCAACCCTTCTCGGACTACTTATGTATCCATTTATTTTTACACTTTGGGTTCTATTAATTAAGTAGCTATGAAACAAATTTTGGACATTCCCACGTATACCAATATTTCCTAGTTTATAAATTAGAATTTTGTGTGACACAGTATCAATTGCCTTACCCAAGTCCAGGAAAATACCCAGGCACTTTCTTCCACTCTCAAAGGCATTGTTGACATAATCTGCAAGACAGTTTACAGCATCCTCAGTACTAGTATTTTTTTTTTGAAGCCGTATTGGCGATTAGAAATAAGATTATTTTCTCTATGTACTCAATAAGCCTCAAACCTATACATTTCTCTACAAGTTTTGAAATAGTATTTGTTAAGGCGATTGGACGGTAGTTTGTTACTACTTTTTTATCACCTGATTTGTATATTGGAGTTATCACAGCATGCTTGAAACAATTAGGAAATTTACCAGTATTAAAAATTAAATTAATCATGTGTAAGAGTGGCATTAGCATTATGATTGTCTTTTATAACTTTGACACTAATACCATCTTCACCAGAAGCAGCTTTATCTTTAAGTGTTTTTATTAGCATAATCATTTTCCGTAACTGGTCTAAGAAACATAGATTTTTCTGGTGTGGGGGTTTTATCTTCAAGGGCATTAGCATGTCTTACTATCTTGTTAGCCATTTTATTACATATCTCAGTAAAAAAATTGATTAAATGCTTCAGCCATCTCCATATCTGTGACCAGCTCCCGTCCCTGACTGTCTACCATAGAGCTGAAGGCACTTTCAATATTTTCTTTTATATTTGAGACATCTCTTATGAACTTCCACGTTAATTTTGGATCATTTTTGCTTTCCTCTATCTTATCAGTGTAGTACGAATTCTTTGTTGCTCTAATCAATCGACTAAGGTTATTTCTGTATTCATGATATTCCCATATAGAATCCTCTGTTCTAAGTATAACAAACGTATGAATGAAAGTCTACTTGTCAGGGGTACATATAAATATGCAAAAATTGAGAATAAATTCTCTAACCACCTGAAAATTCCTTATACAATAAGGATTTCAACAAATAATGGTAAAACAGCTATTCTCCGGGCTATATGCCCCTCCGAGCGCTGAATTACATACCAAAATTTTTGTGTGCCTGTGTCTCACTGCTTATGCAGTACGACAGTTGTAGCTTTAAGGGATTACTTTTTCGGAAGGTTGGTATGTTCGTCTATCCTGTACTGATGAGAACCAACGAGTTCGAAACCGGTCTGCAGGTGACGACATTCTAACTAAAGAAAAAGCTTCCTTCTTCCTGGTAGTTTCTTGCATTTGATACATTAGTATTTTCTTATCTAACTGTGTTAGAAGAAAATACGGCAAATTTTGGTATGTAATTCAGCGCTCGGAGGGGCATAAGTAGAGATAGATGGTTCCTTCTGCATCAGAGCTCCTAAGCAAAGTGTGCAAACCCAAGCACCGATACCGAGCGAACCAGAGCAAACCAAACCCGATACCGAACGCACCCAATTAAACCCAACCCGATACCGAACACACACACTCAAACCCAAACTGTCATGTGTCATCTGTCACCTGCCATCTGTCAACTGTCATCTGTCACCTGCCATCTGTCAACTGTCATCTGTCACCTGCCATCTGTCAACTGTCATCTGTCACCTGCCATCTGTCATCTGTCATCTGCCATCTGTCATATGTCATACGTCATCTGTCACACTCTTGGGCGTTAGTTATTTTGGTCTTAACTACTTGGGCGCTATCTATTTGGGTACTATCTAGTCCTCTTCTTCTTTCTGCCGTTTTTGTTCACGATGACGTCACAAACTTTTTCATTAATCCTAATTAAATGTATTTATTTCGTAAGTCGCGTATGCACTGAAAAAAGTTTTCTGTCCAAGGCGCGGATCGAACCAGCACATACCATGTGTGTAAATTTCGTATTATATACGTTTCCCAGCTATAGAACCAAGTACGCCACGGCACCTAGTTGAATAAATAAACATGGAAAATGATACCTTCCGGGAGTTTGGACGTGACGTAGTAGGTATGTTTTATGTGTTTTTTGCGATATACAAATTAAAAAATACGTCACGTGTTCGGGGGCGTCGTCAGAAGGCGTTTAAAAAAAGAATGGCGTTGATCGGCCCTTTGGTTCCGGAGAAAATAATAGTATTATGCTACTACATACATATAAAGCGTCGTGCGCATGGCCCGTTTGTGCGATATAAGAATTAAAAAATACGTCACGTGTTCGGGGACGTTGTCAGAAGGCGTTTAAAAAAGAATGGCGTTGATCGGCCCTTTGGTTCCGGAGAAAATAATAGTGGTCCGGTTGGCGGTTGTGTTAGCGATAAGCAGTCTTAGACACCAAAAAATTAATAAATTTAAATTAAAAATTAACAAAAAATTCCCGATCATGATTGTAGGCTCGTACGAAAGCTCTCAGTGGCGTAGAAATTAAACATTTCAATTACATGTATTAACATATAAAGTTCTGCTGAGTCTATCCGAGGTTGTCTCTCAATGAGTGTAGGGTGAAAAAGTGGGCTAGAGTCTGTTGAATGCCCACGTAATGCCAAAGTTGATTGTAGACCCGTACGAAAGCTCTCAGTGGCGTAGAAAATAAACATTTCAATTACATGTATTAACATATAAAGTTCTGCTGAGTCTATCCGAGGTTGTCTCTCAATGAGTGTAGGTGAGAAGCATGGGCTGGAGTCTAGGGAATGATTCTGTGATGTCAAAGTTGATTGTAGACCCGTACGAAAGCTCTCAGTGGCGTAGAAAATAAACATTTCAATTACATGTATTAACATATAAAGTTCTGCTGAGTCTATCCGAGGTTGTCACTCAATGAGTGTAGGTGAGAAGCATGGGCTGGAGTCTAGGGAATGATTCTGTGATGTCAAAGTTGATTGTAGACCCGTACGGAAGCTCTCAGTGGCGTAGAAAATAAACATTTCAGTTACATGTATTAACATATAAAGTGCTGCTGAGTCTATCCGAGGTTGTCACTCAATGAGTGTAGGTGAGCAGCATGGGCTGGAGTCTAGGGAATGATTCTGTGATGTCAAAGTTGATTGTAGACCCGTACGGAAGCTCTCAGTGGCGTAGAAAATAAATATTACTGTAACATGTATTGAAAAATGAAGTGCTGCTGAGTCTATCCGAGGTTGTCACTCAATGAGTGTAGGGTGAAAAAGTGGGCTAGAGCCTGCAGAATGCCTCTGTGATGAGACGTGACGTAGTGGGTATGTTGTATGTATTTTAGGTGGTTACTATAATAATAATAATAATAATAAAATAGTTTATTTATATTTACCATACATCGCGTGTGCCAACCGGTGCACTCGCAGCCGACGATATCGAGAACGACTCGTTGTCGGTTCCAGGTAGCCCTACACACGAAACGGTGTTGCTGTCGAGGGTCTTACCGCGTATACCACAATATTACATGCTAAAAAAATTGCATCATCAGCCGAAAAAATTCCAGGTAAAGCGCGCTAAAATTGATCGACACGAGGTACGGTCAACCTGTGCACTCGCAGCAGGCGATATCGGGAACAGCTCGTCGTCGTCGGCTCCAGGTGGCCCTACACACACAACGGTGTTGCTGCCGTGAGCCTTGTCATGTATACCACGATATTACATGCTAAAAAAAATTGCATCATCAGCGGAAAAATTTCCAGGTAAAGCGCGCTAAAAGTGATCCACACGAGGCACCTGTGCTGTGCAGGTGCACCTGTGCAGGTACACCTGTGCACCGTGCTGTTGTTGGGCAGAGGCAACGCCCCGCTCACTTTTTTGTGTAGACGCGCTTGGGGACGCTTTCAAGTGTGAGGACGCTGGTCTATTCAGCAGTCGTTAGCAAGGTTTCGTGCAGAGCAGTCGATTCTGGAAAAAATATACGTTGGTTTTGTTTTTTCTTGTGTTATAAAGTGTGTGTATTTGTGTAATATTATTTGGTAAGTACATTTATATGTATTATATCAAGAAACAAATAAAAAGTACTTCTCTAGTAAAAATCTGTTGTGTCGTAGCTTAGCAAATAATTCGTATTTATGTGTATAGCAGTGTTAAAAATATTACAGATATGTCTGTCTGTATATCATAGATCTATTATTAAAAACGCTTATACTTAGTTATACCGTTTTGCCTTCTACTTGTAGGAAAAATTAAAAAGGATTGAAATATTCCCATAATAAGAATAATAATTTGTTCATGCGTCTGTCACACAAACCGATAGTTCTATAAGGCTGAAAAATATAAGTGCGTAATATCATGAAATTGCTAAAAAAGTATCAATCGCTGCTAACCTCAACCCTCATCCGCAACTATATTGTTTTTTACAGAAAATGTTTGTCTGTCAGCACTGCAACCAGTCGTTCTCCAAGAAAAGCAACCTCACACGACATGGAGATTGCCGTCTGATAGCGCAAACGTGTGAAGCTTGTGGGGAAACTTGTAAATCAACAGGGGTTCTACAACAGCATCAGCAAAGGAAGCACAGAGCTCCAAAAATACAAATACCTTCCCTACAAGCCGATCAAGTAAAAAAGGCTAGACTTGACCTTCTGGAGAGTAAGTTAAATTTTTCAGGGTTTCATTACGGGCTTGATTAATAGCAAATCTGCTCTTATTTTTACTAAATATTTTTTTCCTAGTGCAAGAACCATCGACGTCAGCTACGCAGCACTGTTCCCTATGTCAGATAGATGTCACTACCAACCGCTGGCTGGGACATCTAAGAACCCAACGTCACCGAGAACAATGCTGCGTGGTGCAGGAGGAAGGTGTAGAGCTCGTGAAAACGTCCTTTAGAAGCCGAATTGCTACCTACCGACTTTCTACAAACCAAGACCCCACCGACATCAAGAGATACCTCGAAAATCTAAGGGGTAAATTTGTCAAGTTGGTGGGGGACATTTTACAACAGTACGAACTCCTAAAAGTCGGTTTGGAGCTTTTTGGCCGCTTCCTTCTGCAGACCAAGGAAACAGATGAAGTCAAGTCGTTTAACAGCAAATATGTGATGGTTAGCGAGGCGACCGATTTGGAGGAGTTGTTCAACCAGTTTGCTGTGATCCTTGACAAGAAGTATGCTGAATTCAAGGAAAAAGACAGCGGTGAGTATTTTTTCACAACAAAAATAACATACTTTCTAACACTGTAAAAACTTAATACTAAATTGCTGTTTCTATTGTTGCAGGGTGGGTGCTCCAACAACTCCTCCACTTAGAATTAGGGATTAACAAGATCAAGCCTCTAAAGCCATCCTCCTACATTCCACTGCCTAAGGAGATTGAAGCAAAGAAAGCTGTTCTGAACATCCAGAACGCAGATGAAAAATGTTTCATGTGGTCAGTCTTAGCCGCCTTACATCCTTTGGATCGAGCTCAAAATGCAAATAGAGTCGCGAACTATTTGCCTTTTGAAAACGAGCTGGACTTTACAGGTATGGAATTTCCGATTAAACTTATCGATATATTGAAGTTTGGGCGACTCAATAATATTTCCATTAATGTCTATGGACTTGAAAGGGTTTTTGATAATGGTAAAAATATTATTGAAGTCGTGGGGCCCTTATACTTTACAAATTCTCGTAATAGGGAGCGACATGTAAATTTGTTAGTAATCAGTAATGATTATGGCAATAGTCATTACTGCTTAATAAGAAGTTTATCTCGCCTGATCTCAAGACAGTTATCCAACCACCATGCTACCAAGTATTTATGTGATGGTTGTTTATCTTATTTTTATTCAGAGCAAAAATTAAAAGAACATCAAGAACATGATTGCGGGCACGTTTTAGCTAAAGTCCCAACAACAGATTTAAAAAAAAATAAATATGGCGAAGAGATTCCCGAGAATATTTTGAAATTTACAAACCTTGAAAGGAAATTAAAGGTGCCTTTCGTTGTTTATGCCGATTTCGAGACTATCCTTGAACCTATCGATACAGAGGAAAATGTGCAGGATCCCGATACGTCATACACTGTGAGGACGCACAAGCATGTCCCGTACTCTTTCGGTTACTACATCAAATGTGACTTTGATGATGCTCATTCGATTTACCAAAGTTATAGGGGTCCGGATGCCCACAAAGAATTCGTAAAACGCTTAGAGACTGATTGTAAATCAATCTATAATCGCTTTATGAAGGAAGTAGTACCCATGATTCCTATTTCTGCGGCACAAGAGATTGAGCATCAAAATGCTGCGTTGTGCCATATCTGCGAAAAGCCATTTGATGTAGCATTAAACGATCGCGTGCACGACCACAATCACGCAAATGGCGCATATCGGGCGCCTGCGCACTCTGTATGTAACCTAAATTACAAAATCCCTCAATTTATACCTATCTTTTTCCATAACATGTCCAACTTTGATTCCCACCTGTTTATCAAGGAATTGGCTGCCAACGAAGAAAAGCTGGATGTTATCCCTCAAAACAAGGAAAAGTATATATCATTTACTAAGCATGTTTTGGTGGATAACATCGAGAACAAAGATGGCAAACAACGACGGGTATTTTTAAAATTACGCTTTCTCGACAGTTTTCGTTTCATGGCCAGCGGTCTAGATAAGCTCAGTCACAATTTAAAACCAGAGCAATGCCGAGAAGTTAGAAAATATTTCGCGGAGGAAAATAAGTTTCAGCTTATTCGGCAGAGGGGTGTTTTCCCATATAATTACGTAGACAGTTTCGAAAAATTAAATGATACAGAGCTTCCATCGCATAAAGACTTTTACAACCAACTAAAGAAAGAAAACGTTAGTAACGAGGATTACAAGCGTGCTTGGGCTGTATGGAATTTATTTGAGTGCAAAACTTTAGGCGAATATTCAGATATTTATTTAAAATCCGACGTTTTATTATTAACAGATGTCTTTGAAAGTTTTAGAGACGTGTGCCTAGATACTTACCACGTCGATCCTGCTCAGTATTTTAGCGCACCAGGACTTTCGCTAGATTCTGCCCTTAAGTCAACGGGCGTAAAGCTTGAATTACTGACAGATCTAGACATGGTACACTTCTTTAAACACGGTATTCGCGGCGGGGTCAGTCAGTGTAGCGTTAGAAAAGCTTTCGCGAACAATAAATTTCTACCTCATTATGACGCTTCCAAACCTACTTCCTACATCATGTATTTGGATGCTACCAACCTGTATGGCGCAGCCATGTCGCAATATTTACCAACGGGGAATTTTCAGTGGTTAGATGAGACCGAAATTCAAAACTTAGAGTACATGAATATCGCGAGTGATTCTAAAACTGGCTACGTATTAGAGGTAGATTTAGAATATCCGGAACAGTTGCATTATTTACACAACGAACTACCCTTTTGCCCACAATCCATTGCTTCTCCAGAATCCAAATTTAAAGATATCAAAAAATTAATTCCAAATTTCCAGTCTAAAAGTAAATATATAATTCATTGCCAAAATTTGCGTCAGGCATTAGAGCATGGGCTTAAGCTCACAAAAATTCATCGCGTATTAAGTTTCGACCAATCGCCATGGCTTAAGAAATATATCGATCTAAACACAGCAATGCGCAATAAAGCGAAAAATAAGTTTGAGAAGGATTTCTTTAAACTTATGAACAATGCTGTGTTTGGTAAAACAATGGAAAATGTAGAGAAAAGGGTAGATGTTAAGCTGGTTTCCCATTGGGAAAATATTGGTAGAAGGTTGGGGGCCGAAGCGTTAATTTCAAAACCTCATTTTAAAGACCGTACTATTTTCAGCGAGAACCTGGTAGCTATCCAGATGAAAAAACAGAAAGTCGTATATAATAAACCTATTTACGTAGGTTTTAGTATCTTGGAAATATCCAAGACAATTATATATGACTTTCTGTACGGGTATATCAAGCCAAAATATGGCAGCAATGCGGTATTACTCTACACTGACACCGATTCCCTTGTGTTGAAAATTACAACTGAAAATTTCTACCATGACATGCAACAAAATTTAGATAGGTTCGATACGTCCAATTACTCCCAAGATAAACCACATGATGTTCCTGTAAACCAGTCAATTTTGGGTAAAATGAAAGACGAGTATGCAGGAAAAATCATTTGGGATTTCTACGGCACCGGGGCGAAAGCATATTGTGTAAATGTTGAGGGAGAGTTGACGAAAAAAGCTAAGGGGGTTCCTGACTACGTCACGCAGAAAGAACTAACTCTGGATGATTATAGGGAGCCGGTTGACGTAGAAGGAACTCTCATTCATCGACAGATGAATACTTTCCGTTCGCATTTACATGATATGTATGTCGAACTGAAAAATAAAGTAGCGCTATCACACGCGGACGATAAGCGTTATCTTATTCCCGGTGACTCGGAGAACACGCTTGCTTGGGGTCATAGAGATTATGAAAAGTATAAGGAATCATTGGAAATTCCATAAGCTAAGACTGATCACAGACAGCTATCTTTCCATCAATCCCTTTCGGTGGCTAAATGTGTGACTTTAGAGGCTGTGATATTAGGCTAGTAATTTATTTTATTTATTTAATGATTGTATTTATTTTACCCCAATCTACTCTATTTACTATATGTTTTACACTTTATTTAATTATTGTATTTATTTTACCCCAATTTACTCTATTTACTATATGTTTTACACTTTATTTAATTATTGTATTTATTTTACCCCAATTAACTCCATTTACTGTATGTTTATATGTACTTTATATGTTTTACACTTTATTTAATTATTGTATTTATTTTACCCCAATTTACTCTATTTACTATATGTTTTACACTTTATTTAATTATTGTATTTATTTTACCCCAATTTACTCCATTTACTGTATGTTCATATTTACTTTATATGTTTTACACTTTATTAAATTTTTTTTTGTGTTTAAATTGTTGTCTTATTTCCTTAGTTAGAACCATACCTCGCAATTGAAAGCGTTCCCAAGCACATCTACACAAAAAAAAGTGGGCGGTGCGCCGCCACTGCGCAGCAACACCACTAGTACACAAAAAAAAGTGAGCGATGCGTCACCACTAGTACACAAAAAAGCGAACGATGCGTCACCACTGCACAGCAACTCCACTAGCACAGGTTGAGCTTGCCTCGTGTCGCTCTTTTAGCGCGCTTTGTCTGGTAAAACGGTCTAAATTTCTCAAGGGGTTCTAGTAATATAGGGTAAAATTAAACATGTAATGCAATTTAACTTCTTTATTTAGGCAAAAAATCATAAATATATGCATACAAGATTTTTGAATTCTCAGCACTACAAGCACAATATTCTAAACCATGATAAGAGCAAGTGGTTTTACTTAGAGATAATTTCGGTACATTAGCGCTATCCCTAGCAAATTCTAAATTAACAATATCGGGTATATTCTTAAAATATTTCATCGTGGAAAAAGTTTCAAGTAAAAAGGCCTTCTTTACATGCCCCTTCACATAGATGATATCAACATCTTGTAGATCGTTGTAGATAATGCGGTAAAGTTCATTGTAGTTGGTTTCGCCGGAATTGTAGTTTAAGCCATGTCGGTTCCCATATAGAAACATTGCTTGCTTCTGACAATCATAGGACAGCTCATAAAAGGGCTTAACTGGCTTAAAAAAATAGTTCTTTATTTGCTTTCCATCGTCAATAGACAATTCGTTAGCTTGGAATTCTGGAACGCGGAATCCTTGAACGTCAACCACAGCAAACTTCATCGTGACAGGGTTGGAGAGTAACTGACTACAACATCTCACGTACTTGACCTGTTAAAGCCTGATACTCAAGCACTCGATCATGAATAAGGGACGTCAGCTAGTGTTGTGGAGTTGTTTAGGGTGGTGTTAGGTCGCTGACAGGGGTGTGATAGGGTTGTGTTAGGGTTTGATTGGGTAGTGTTAGGGTAGTGTTAGGGTGGCGTTAGGTTTAATAAATAGTGAAACACTTCGTTTGCACGCGGAGTCCTTGATCGTCAACCGCAACAAACCTCATCGTGACAGGGTTGGAGAGTAACTGACTACAACACATCACGTACTTGACCTGTTAAAGCCTGATACTCAAGCACTCGATCGTGAATAATTATACAGAAAGCACGTGACTCATTTGAGAAGTTTTCGGAACTTTGAAACTCCAACTTCACGTCGATGGTGTTCCTCTTGAGGGCTTCACTTTGTTTGGAACAGTCAATAACAAAGAGGGTTCTACTAGCGAAAGCGACAAAATCCAAAAGCGGTTCACACCGTTGTTTTCCCAAATAGGTTTTTTGAAAGTCTGTATACATCTGATAGGCTTCTGTAAACTGTCTATTGGCAAAGTTTAGGTTTAACGATTCATAGGGGTAAACTTCAGAATTTAAATGCAACTTGACGTCGGTGATGTCCAAATTATCAAAGTAGGTACAATCAGCTTCAAAGTTATCTTTTCGCTTCTTCATAAAAAATACAATAACATATCGGGCTCTCTCAGACATAGTCTTAACAGTCCAAATATCACGCTTTGTCGTTCTCAAAGCAGGCAGTTCATGTATTTCCCAGTTTCTAAACGGGATATATTATATCGGTTTGTTCTTTGCAATTTCATCCAAAAGTCTCAATTTCACTGCATCACTCGGGTAAATATGTCTAACTTTCAACTCAACCGTTTTTAACGTTATTGTTGCCTTCTTAGTACCAGAGGACTTGTAGCAGTTGTCATCATGGCGAGCACGAACTAGTTTAATTTTCTGTTTACCCATTAATACATTGTGGTAATCGGCAAACACGCCAAACAATATTGAAAGTGGTATGCGAAAATTAAAGTCTTTAGAAGTTTCGTCCAAGGTCTTAGCAATTCCACTAGGCCAATTCCATCCAGCTATGTCCAGAGCTCGGCTTTCTTGCTCATTTCAACATAGCATATTTTTAACTGTGCCAACAATGCCAGGATCTCGAATCTTTTCAATCTCCTTGCCATTAACTTCATAGGAAATGTTGTCAAAGAGAAATCCCCAAGTTTGCATAGGATGTTTAAAAACTGTATGTACAAGATGGTTTTGTTTTTATCTTTTAACACATATTGTTCGTTTGAAAACGTTAGCAGCGAAAAATAGCCAACCACTAATTACGTCGATCTCTCATATGTTTATTTAAAAATCATAAGGTAGAAATAGTTATTTATTAAGATCTATAATTTTACATTATTTGATATATTACTTAGTAAATATTTGAGTTGTACTAAAAGTCCTAGATTAGGACATTTAATACCAAAGAAATTAAGATCCATCTTTCCTGAGCTAACGAGGTTATTGGTAAATTCATTATATTCGAAATACATACCATTTTGAAGGAAGTATAGACGACCATTTGTGTATCGAAATACGCGATCTACTCGGGCAGGAACACCAGTAAAAAGTTCTGATATTAAGTGTGTTTCTTTAGGCCTAAAGCTACATGCATCCATACCCCCACCTCACATTTATTTATAAACAAATAGGTTCGTCCCTTATTAGTGTTAGCCGCTGCATAAATTATAGTTTTAGCATCTCTTCTAGCAAGCCTATCAATATTTTCCGAGCGTATTAATTGAAACCAAACAAATAAAACAAAAACTATTTTAATAACTATTGTTTTTAATAAAATTCTATAATACCAAGTCTTTCAAGTTCTATAAGAATTGTCGTTATTTCACTATCACTACCATTATCAATATTATTTTCTTCTAAATATTTGAACCTATCAACTAGCTCGTTTACATCCTCATACTGCAACACACTGCTGTATTCAACTCTTTGAGCTTTAGGAATTTTGTGAAACACTTGTTTTTTCGGATTGGAAGATTTTAAAGTGTAAATTCTTTTAGGCGGAAATAACTTTGCTATAATATTCTTGTACTTCCAATCAGCGCTTGAAATAATGCGCTCATCTCGGTTAAAATTCCTCCTATGAACGTTGGTAAGAAGTAGAATTTCTTTGTAGTCATTTAAGTCTGGCGTCATTCATACTTTTGAAGAACGACTGATTACTGTCCGGTTGCTGTCCGGTTGCTGCCCGGTTACTGTCCGGTTGCTGTGGAATTATACACCTTTATGATAATATAAATCTCTATTCTTCGACGCTTCGATGATCATTTTAACGCTAGTCATGGCTCTGTTAAGTTCGTCCGTCATTCTGCTAGCTGCAGTAGTACACAACGTCTTTTACGTATATCGGCCTTTTAATGTTAAAAACGCCTCTGTTTTGTTCGACTTTGGAGATTATAACGCTAGCAGTCCATGGATTCTGATGGCTTTCAACCCTCAGATTACAGGCCACATACCGGTATTCTCCGCCACGATACCTCAATCAAACAGCAGCAGCAGCTCTTTTCGCTATAAGGTTCAGTTTCTCTTTCAAGATTCGACGATTGGTGAAACAGGATGGATGACGTTCCTTAGCAAGTGCAAGAATGATACCGCATCTCCTACTATTACTCCTACTACTAATTCTACACTAACCCCATCTCAAAATATGAATAGTATTTCTAGTTTACTTGTATTCATAGCTGTAACCTGTTTAATAGTATTAACTAATTTTGTATATACAATTGCTAAATATCGATATAAATTGTGGCTAAATAAATAATTTTCTATAATTACTACTTTCATTACATATTCATACCTCGAAAAACGTGTCTAAAATATTAAAACGACTGCTGCGCAACCCAACACCGCTAGCGCCGTCAGCCGGTGTCGTCATCGTCTTTGAGATGCTGGAATTTTGTGAAACACTTGTTTTTTCGGATTGGAAGATTTTAAAGTGTAAATTCTTTTAGGCGGAAATGACTTTGCTATAATATTCTTGTACTTCCAATCAGCGCTTGAAATAATGCGCTCATCTCGGTTAAAATTCCTCCTATGAACGTTGGTAAGAAGTAGAATTTCTTTGTAGTCATTTAAGTCCTTTGTCGAGTATCCTTTTGGTTGCGCACTCGTGAGTAAACTTAATAGCCCAGTCGTTAAAGTATATGTTTCGTTGCTAATCAATAACTTATTATTTTGAATCTTTACTGAATTATTTCCAATAAAGTACTCAGTGCCATCAGTTTTAAATCCCATAACGTTTTTATCTGGCATTTCCAGGAGCGTCATTTTAATTTTTCTTTCAGTCATCTTACCACTATGATACCTTGTAAACTAATGAGTGTGCAAACAGAGTGGTTCACTATTTATTAAACCTAACACCACCCTAACACTACCCTAACACAACCCTATCACACTCCTATCAGCAACCTAACACCACCCTAAACAACTCTACAACACAAGTTAACGTCCCTATCAACAACCTAACGCCTACATAACACAACCCTATCAGCAACCTAGCACCACCCTAAACAACTCCACAACACTAGCTGACGTCCCTATCAACAACGTAACGCCTACATAACCGTTCCTCTAAGCACAGCATATAACACAAGCAATATAACTAGTAGAGATGCTGTTCGTAAAACCCCTGACGGGGGGCAGTTTTTAACATTAGTTCTATTAAACTGATCAGAGGTAGTAGCAACATTAGTACCCTTATATTTTTGAAGAAAATAGTCTGTAGATTGTTTCTATATTAGCAAGTACGAATACGAATTACTGCTTCCAGAAACAAGACCTATTTATTAGTTGTTTCACAGCTGTTCAGGAGTTGGTTTCCGAAACAGGGTATGTTTTAGCTGTTAAGTGGCTTGGGCAGTTAGACGTTTAAGTGGTTTCCTGAAACGGGGTCTGCACTTTAGTGGTTTTTCCAGACCAGGGTCTGTTTTTAGCTGTTTTTCCAGAACAGGGTCTGTTTATTAGCTGTTTTTCCAGAACAGGGTCTGTTTATTAGCTGTTTTTCCAGAACAGGGTCTGTTTCATTAGCGGTTAAGTGGTTGAGCGATTGAGCGGTTGAGCGGTTGAGTGGTTGAGCGGTTGAGCGGTTGAGCGGTTGAGTGGTTGAGCTGTTGAGTGGTTGAACGGTTGAGTGGTTGAGTGGTTGAACGCTTGAGTGGTTGAGCGGGTGAGTGGTTGAACGGTTGAGTGGTTAAGCGGTTGAGCGGTTAGACGAAAAAGTTTTACGCCGACAAAATTTACGCATGTCTTATGATATCATTTTGAACAAGTGATGTATGTTAATTAATATTTTTACTGTTTGAGCTGTAATTGAACCTTAAAAAAATCTACAAAAAACAGAAATGTGTTAAATGTATCAGAAGTCTGTGTGAGTTTGAAAGACAAGGTGATATCTGGTTTTGTTCAAGATCTGGAATTTCACAATTCTACTTTAAATAAATTCTGTAATTAATTCTTTGTTTTATTTTTTACTAAACTTTACCCATGAGGTCAAAATCCAGTTGTTAAATAGCAAATTAAAAACTAATATACAATATAATTTCCGTGCTGCACGTGGGTAGGTTTTTCAAGCATCTACAAGTAATACAAGTAACTTGTATAATTAAACCTCATGAGAAAGGTATTTGTTAAAGGCTTACAGAAAAAATATGGTTAGGTGAACTAATTCCTAATAAAACTATTGATTTAGAAATAGGTTGTGTTAATTTAGCTAAACTTAAATTATTAAACATAGGAAATTTTCATTGTACAAATCATATCTATAACGATTTACTTTGTGCTAGAACAGACGTATTTTTATTAAGATCTTGGCATATAAATAAAACTACTTAAAATGTATTTCTTCTTTTTATTTTCCCCAAAATTACCCACACTTAACTAATACTACAATCTACTATATCTAACATGCAAAAGCTAAAAATTATATACACATAAATCTTTCCTTATAAATTAAATTTCGATGGTGTATATCTAATATTTTACAAATTATATCTTCACTTTGTTTGATTCTTCTTTCAAATCGAAGTCTGTCTGCTAAGTGTTGTAAAAAGTCGCTTTTTCGAGATTGTTTATATGCATAATTCCATACTACTAATAAATGCACTATGTTTTTGTCTTCGCTAAATTCCACAGACTTCTTCATTTTTTAAACATAAATGTACCAGAATAATTATTATTGATATTATTAATTTCTTGGATTATTTCTCCTATTTCCCTTCTTCTCTTGACCATCAAAATAATGTGAAGGTACATGCTTCGAACCATCAAGCCGTATAAAATGTTGATGCGTTACACAGGCTAGACATGGTTCACCATGTGGTACATCCGATTCACCCTTACACTTCGGACATTTATATCTTGCTGGAACAGGAATGTTTTTTTCTTGTGTTTATAAGCCAAACTAAAGGATTTTTTCCCTTTTAGCCCTTTTATACGTACCTAACCACCTAAAAAACTTCTCCCAGTCGGAAAAAATACTCAAAAATTAATTGAAAAATGATTGGAATGATATTTGGGATATATTTGAGCTTAGCTGCTGTTGGTTGTAGCCCTCGCATCCTAATCCAGTTTGGATGCTTGGAATAAAGCCTGTTTCCACTGATGTTGGTGGTGGGGGTATAGCTTACCTTATTTAAAGCCCTCCATTGCTGGAAACAGTTTAGACATTAGTTCAACACTGTCATCGTCGTCGCCATTGTCTTTCAGCCTAGTAAGTGTGCAAGATGTCAAAAGAACGTCAGGAGGTTTGCATCGATCTTCAAGGTTATCCTTTAGCCAGTGGGTTTATACCGAAGGAGTTGGCTGTGTATGATGGTGCGCGATTTTGCAGCTTTCTCTTCAAACCTCCGTATGGCAGGAAATTTTTAAAGCCTGAAGATCTT
Source organism: Philopedon plagiatum (assembly GCA_963971165.1). NCBI lineage: Eukaryota > Metazoa > Arthropoda > Insecta > Coleoptera > Curculionidae > Philopedon > Philopedon plagiatum. Next base: position 56,804,447 of record OZ020190.1, read on the forward strand.
AAAATAGTAGAACATTTGGAGGGAAAATACCATGGACTAATGTGGGAGTCTGGCTATTTGGACTTGAACCAATTTGAAAGTGTTTTACGTGACATCTGTCTTCGGTGTGACTCTCCTAAATTTCTGGTTAAGGGAGATGTAAAGGCAACTTGTTTAAAACAGATTTTTGATTTGTGTCTTATATTTAGTATTCCTTTAAAGACTGAGCCTAAATTAAGTAAATATAAAAAAGTTGTAGAATGTTTTCATCATAAGGACTTTAATGTTTGGCATTGTGCCAAGTTATTGTATAATTTCCGACATTGTTTTTTAAATGACATGGAATAAAGTATATAACATACTTTTTTTGTTTTATTTATTAGTATAGTTCGATTAGTCTAAGTAGAAAGACGTAAAATGAGTAGCCGCAGTGTAGATTGTACTGACTGCTTAGACGACGGTCTTGGCGTCATTCATACTTTTGAAGAACGACTGATTACTGTCCGGTTGCTGTCCGGTTGCTGCCCGGTTACTGTCCGGTTGCTGTCCGCTTGCTGTGGAATTATACACCTTTATGATAATATAAATCTCTATTCTTCGACGCTTCGATGATCATTTTAACGCTAGTCATGGCTCTGTTAAGTTCGTCCGTCATTCTGCTAGCTGCAGTAGTACACAACGTCTTTTACGTATATCGGCCTTTTAATGTTAAAAACGCCTCTGTTTTGTTCGACTTTGGAGATTATAACGCTAGCAGTCCATGGATTCTGATGGCTTTCAACCCTCAGATTACAGGCCACATACCCGTATTCTCCGCCACGATACCTCAATCAAACAGCAGCAGCAGCTCTTTTCGCTATAAGGTTCAGTTTCTCTTTCAAGATTCGACGATTGGTGAAACAGGATGGATGACGTTCCTTAGCAAGTGCAAGAATGAGACCGCATCTCCTACTATTACTCCTACTACTAATTCTACACTAACCCCATCTCAAAATATGAATAGTATTTCTAGTTTACTTGTATTCATAGCTGTAACCTGTTTAATAGTATTAACTAATTTTGTATATACAATTGCTAAATATCGATATAAATTGTGGCTAAATAAATAATTTTCTATAATTACTACTTTCATTACATATTCATACCTCGAAAAACGTGTCTAAAATATTAAAACGACTGCTGCGCAACCCAACACCGCTAGCGCCGTCAGCCGGTGTCGTCATCGTCTTTGAGATGCTGAATTACAAAAGACGCTAAGCCCAGGTGTTTATTTGGTAGAAAAGGTTCTTCGTCAGCGCAATATAATAAAGAACAATTATATGTAAAATGGTTAGGTTTTCCAATCCAGTATAATCCTTGGATAGATAAGCCAGATATTGTTTAAATAATATATTTATATTCATTTTATTTTATAAGATTTTATTACAATTTACCTAAAATACATACAACATACCCACTACGTCACGTCTCATCACAGAGGCATTCTGCAGGCTCTAGCCTACTTTTTCACCCTACACTCATTGAGTGACAACCTCGGATAGACTCAGCAGAACTTTATATGTTAATACATGTAATTGAAATATTTTATTTCTACGCCACTGAGAGCTTCCGTACGGGTCTACAATCAACTTTGGCATCACAGAGACATTCTGCAGGCTCTAGTCCACTTTTTCACCCTACACTCATTGAGAGGCAACCTCGGATAGACTCAGCAGACATTTATATGTTAATACATGTTACAGTAATATTTCATTTCTACGCCACTGAGAGCTTCCGTACGGGTCTACAATCAACTTTGACATCACAGAGACATTCAACAGACTCTAGCCCACTTTTTCACCCTACACTCATTGAGAGACAACCTCGGATAGACTCAGCAGAACTTTATATGTTAATACATGTAATTGAAATGTTTATTTTCTACGCCACTGAGAGCTTCCGTACGGGTCTACAATCAACTTTGACAGTACGTAGACATTCACCAGACTCCAGCTCACTTTTTCACCCTACACTCATAGAGAGACAACCTCGGATAGACTCAGCAGAACTTTATATGTTAATACATGTAATTGAAATGTTTATTTTCTACGCCACTGAGAGCTTCCGTACGGGTCTACAATCAACTTTGACATTACGTAGACATTCACCAGACTCCAGCTCACTTTTTCACCCTACACTCAATGAGAGAGAGACAACCTCGGATAGACACAGCAGAACTTTATATGCTAATACATGTAATTGAAATGTTTATTTTCTACGCCACTGAGAGCTTCCGTACGGGTCTACAATCAACTTTGACATCACAGAATCATTCCCTAGACTCCAGCCCATGCTTCTCACCTACACTCATTGAGTGACAACCTCGGATAGACTCAGCAGAACTTTATATGTTAATACATGTTACAGTAATATTTAATTTCTACGCCACTGAGAGCTTCCGTACGGGTCTACAATCAACTTTGGCATTACGTGGGCATTCTACAGACTCTTGCCCACTTTTTCACCCTACACTCATTGAGTGACAACCTCAGATAGACTCAGCAGCCTTCATTTTTCAATACATGTTACAGTAATATTTCATTTCTACGCCACTGAAAGCTTCCGTAGGAGTCTGCAATCATGATCGGGTATTTTTTGTTAATTTTTAATTTAAATTAATTAATTTTTTGGCGTCTAGTAAACGTTTGAAACTTTCAGCGGCCGAATATTTTCGCTCGCGATTCGACTATATCAACATAAAAAATAAAACCTAGCACTTTATGAACACATAAAATATTGTACAGTAGTAAAACTAATTGCATGAGGTTGGCGGCATTTTATAAAAATTTGTTTTATTTGAACAAGTAATATTCATACAAAACAGGAACGAGTAACACTCGTTAATATTTTTTTAGACTTACGTAAAATAAGGCAGTGTGTACGCAATATATTTTATACGAAAAAACGATATAAAAACCACAAGTTTGTCAGATCTAATGCGCTCACTTCCATTTTTCATTGTCTCAATCCCCTGAACCACTAATTAGACTGCTTATCGCTGCTGCTACTCGGTAGTCCTCGGTGGCTTTCGGCCCGGTTAGTTCGAAACTTGACCAGCGAGCGTTAGTGAGAGGGCGCTGTGAGTATGCAGGCATAGTTCCAAGATTGGCCAGCGATCGTTAGCGAGGGGGCGCTGCGGGCGTGCTGGCAATACTGGCACTGCTGGCAGCTATTTTGTACTCTCACCAAAGTCGAGGCGAAAAAAATCTATTTTGCGTTTTTTTCTCCGCGTCCTCAGTTAGAGTGTAAAATTGCTGCCAGCACTGCCAGCATTCTGACCATGCGCAGTACGCGTTATATGTATGTAGTAGCATAAAACTATTATTTTCTACGGAACCAAAGGGCCGATCAACGCCATTCTTTTTTTAAACACCTTCTGACAACGCTCCCGAACACGTGACGTATTTTTTAATTTTTATATCGCACAAACGTGCCATGCGCACGACGCTTTATATGTATGTAGTAGCATAATACTATTATTTTCTCCGGAACCAAATGGCCGATCAACACGATTCTTTTTTTAAACACCTTCTGACAACGCCCCCGAACACGTGACGTATTTTTTAATTTGTATATCGCAAAAAACACATAAAACATACCTACTACGTCACGTCCAAACTCCCGGAAGATATCATTTTCCATGTTTATTTATTCAACTAGGTGCCGTGGCGTACTTGGTTCTATAGCTGGGAAACGTATATAATACGAAATTTATACACATGGTGTGTGCGGGTTCGATCCGCGCCTTGGACAGAAAACTTTTTTCAGTGCATATGCGACTTACGAAATAAATACAATATTTAATTAGGTAGGATTAAAACGTTTGTGACGCCATCGTGAACAAAAACGGCAGAAAGAAGAAGGAGAAGAATAGATAGTGTCCCCAAATAGATAGTGCCCAAGTAGTTAAGACCAAAATAACCAACACCCAAAAGTGTGACAGATGACATATGACAGTTGACAGATGACGTATGACATATGACAGTTGACATATGACAGTTGACAGTAGGGTTTGATTAGATGCGTTCGGTATCGGGCTGGGTTTGAGTGAGTGCGTTCGGTATCGGGAGTTGGGTTTGCTCTGGTTCGCTCGGTACCGGTTGGGTTTGCTCCGATTTGCTCGGTATCGGAGTTGGGTTTGCACACTTTGCTTGGGAGCTCTGATGGTGAACGCCCCATCTATCTCTACTGGCATATAGCCCGGAGAATAGCTGTTTTACCATTATTTGTTGAAATCCTTATTGTATAAGGAATTTTCAGGTGGTTAGAGAATTTATTCTCAATTTTTGCATATTTATATGTACCCCTGACAAGTAGACTTTCATTCATACGTTTGATAATTTTACCTTACGGTAAACTCTACTCTGAATGCTTGAAACTGCTAATGGATGGCGCTGCCTGTGTCTCACTGCTTATGCAGTACGACAGTTGTAGCTTTAAGGGATTACTTTTTCGGAAGGTTGGTATGTTCGTCTATCCTGTACTGATGAGAACCAACGAGTTCGAAACCGGTCTGCAGGTGACGACATTCTAACTAAAGAAAAAGCTTCCTTCTTCCTGGTAGTTTCTTGCATTTGATACATTAGTATTTTCTTATCTAACTGTGTTAGAAGAAAATACGGCAAATTTTGGTATGTAATTCAGCGCTCGGAGGGGCATATAGCCCGGAGAATAGCTGTTTTACCATTATTTGTTGAAATCCTTATTGTATAAGGAATTTTCAGGTGGTTAGAGAATTTATTCCTAAGTATAACACTTCTTTTCTTTAATTTGTCTCTCTTACGGATAGAGTTAATGATACCCTGTGTGATCCATGGTTTAAGCCTTCTATTTTTACACTTAATATACTTTTCTTGTCTAACAGACTTAATATAGATTTTTATTATGTTCACTAATGTTTCAACACAACCATCTGCGTCATTTGTTTCAATGACCTTTTCCCAAGTTTCTGTTTCTAAATTAATTTTTAGTTTATTAAAGTCTGTTTTTATTATAATTTTATTATGACTTCTAAGATTATTATTACGTTTTAGTTGTATTTTGAGTAGAATAGGATAGTGGTCAGACAGTCCGCTATAAATAATCATGATACTGTTTTGCCTACTCTCCTTAATATCACGAACAAAATAATGGTCAATACATGAGGGTCTTACTCCAGGTTTTTCCCTAGTAGGCTTATTGATCATACAAACGAATCCATTCTGCAGCATACAGTTCATATATTCATTTATTACATTTTTATTAGTTTCTAGGATATTGACGTTAATATCACCCACAGTGATGTGAGTCGGTCATGACTCCGTCATTTTGTGCGGTCATGACGTCATGACCGTCACGTCACATTAATAAATGACCATCAGGTCATTTAACCTAACCTTAAATTCCATGTTTCGACGCAAGAGTAAAAATTAAGCAAGAAAGTCACGAGCGTCATAGAAATGAAGACATCACGCGTACTCTGTCGCGTCTTAGAATATTCCGGGCTTAATTCTAAAACGAGACAAAAACGAAATAAGTGACGAATTTGCACATGACGCCGAAGAACATGATGAAACTTAAAGACATGCTTATCTTTTTTAAATTTGGTAAGAATATTCTTCTTTAACTACAAAGTATTTTTTAAACGTTTAGTTTTATGACGAATCTAAATTAAGGCTATTTTTTATAAATTACCTATATGACCGTCATATGACCGTCACATGACGGTCATTTGTCACGGATGATAAATGACCGTCATTTCACATCACTGATCACCCATGGACACTTCCAAATCAAGTTTCTTTATTATCATATTTGTTAAAAGCTCCTATAATTCAGACATAAAGGAGTCCTGTTTCATTGACGGAGATCTATAAATTCCCGTTATACCTATTAGAGTGTCATTTTTATAGTTTTATAGAGAATCACTCTTGAAAATCTACTATTACCTACAGATAGAACAGAACAGTCCCTAACATAATTACTCTTGATATACATAGAAAAGCCATTAGATTTATTAATCTGGCTGTCATTAAAAAATAAATCATATCCCGCTCTTTCAAAGTCTGCAACATTACTAAACTTACGTGTTTCCGATACTCCAATTACGTCAAATTCACCATTGAATGAGTCTAGGAATACTAAAAGGTTGTCAAAGTTTTTACTTACTCCACTTATATTGACATGTAGCACGTTCAGGTTATCATTGGAAAAGCTGATATCACTAACATTATCACAGTATGAGCAATTGTAAGTTAGGTAATCTTCCAGTAATGCGTTAGAATCCATTTGAAATGCATGTTATTTTCCAAAAATATTTTTCTGACTATTAAATTGTTAAATCTGTGATATTTTCTTTCATCTTTATGATCTGTTCATTTGATCTTATCCTTATTGGCTCTGCCTGGTCATTAAGTCTTGCAAATACTATGCCCCCTCTTTGCCATATGTATTTATAACCTAGACTTCTTAATTGGTAACTTTCTTTCAAAAGCTTGTATGTAGAGTTCGTTGTCTCCTCATTAACATATATTGATCTTGCACCATCTATACCGCACATTTGGCCATTCATTCTTCCTATCTGGTATCTCTTTTTCAGAATTTCTCTCTTTTTCTTCTCACTATTTAGTTTAACCTGTACTAAATGAGTAGCGTCCTTAGGGGTAGTGATCTTAATTTCATTTATTTCTTCGTTCTTCAATGAATTGTCTATAAATTGTAGTAGTTTCATGCTTATCGCTTTTACTATCTCAATGTCCTCCTTTTGGTTCCGGCAAATACCTGATATTAAAAGATTATTCTTAATTTGGTTTGATTCCTGTCGATTTATATAGTTCTTAACATAATCTAATTCATTTCGCAAGAACTGATTTTCTACTCTTATTGCACATATTTGCTCTGCAATTTTCCCATTCTTTTCTCTCTCAGTTTCAAATAGGTTATTAATAAACGTCATTGATTCTTGGAGGTTTCTAAATTCCTGCCGCATTTCTTGTATTTCCTTCAAAATGATTTTTACATAGTTTGGATCATAATTTTGCTTTGGTGGCGGTTCCAGAATATTTTCAGTTGATCTTCTTTCTTCACCTGAATAGTTGTTCAATTGTGATCAATTAGTAAATGCGGAAGAATGCGATGATCTTTTGGACTCATTGTGTTTACATTTTCCGCAAACCCAAGCTATTTTTTGCTTCTGGATTTTATTCAGTTCATTTTCATTTATCTCCACACAACTGATGTGAAACCACCGCTTGCAATTATCAGTACAACCTAATCTCGTCTTTGATTTAACCAGATTTCCATCACATATACCACATTTATTTTTATTCATCATAATATTAGAATTCTTTGACGAGGATGAATCATTTTTGTCCTGACTAGATATCGAGAATTTTTCTATAAAATCTTTTGTTTCTTGGTTCGCTTCAGGATATTTTTGAACCAGGTATCCTTCTTCGTCATCGGATTCTTTATTACCAGTAAATTTGTTACGTCGCGTCATTTTGATATTTTAAACTTCAAATATAATTTTTTATTTCTAAACCGAAAATTTAAATATTGAGATATTTCTCTGTATATATTTTTATATTCTCTTTGAGTTTGCACCTTCACTTTATTGCTCAAAAATGGTGACGGTGAAGGGGAGGAGAAGGGGGTTTAGGTAGTTAGTATACGTCAATCCTAGAGCTCGGGAGGACTGAACCCCTGTCACTCAAAATTGGTAACAGGGTTGTAACACGGATAAATTATCATATTGAATATGTGGTAACAAATGCATCTAAAGGGTTGGGTTTTCTAACACGGAACTCTAGGGAATTTCGGCAATCCTCTACTCTTCGTGCTCTGTATGCGACCTTTATAACGACTTAAGTACATGAGTACGCATCTATTGCGTGGAGTCCGATCTACCAGGTCGACATTTCTAGCTTGAAAAAAATTTTGCATAAGTTTATGAAAGCATCTGTTTTTACATTGCATGGCTTCTGGCCGGCGATCGGATACCCGCACGATGTGCTGCTGAGCAGATTTAATTTGGCTGAATTACCTACTAGGCGATCACTTTATTCTGTCGATTTTTTTAAACTAAGATACTGCATAATACAATTAAGTGCCTAAAGCCTCATAGATTATAAAAAAATTAGGGTTCCTCGATTAGAAACTAGGATGTCTAATCTCTTTCTAATATCAGCGCCGTATTACCCCCCATCGTATCCTCGGTTTGACGTACCGGCGGGGCTTGCGAGCTTCATTGACTCGGAGGGCTAGGCCAGCTAGGTTCAACCATGCTGGGAAGGTCTCTGAGGTTAGAAGCCAGACTAAGAAGGATACAACTGCACAGTGGTGCCCACACTACAAATTTAACACCAGCTCACTGCCTGTCCTGCTGCGGCCGCCCTGCGCGGAGCGGCGGGGTACAGCGGTGAGCACACTACAACACCTACACTTCACCTACATCTAACACATGCGGCTTAATCCCACGGTGTGACGCGACCCGTGCCAAAGGGACGAATGGCGCCTGAGCCGTAATCAGGCGTTTGAAACGGAGCCTCCGGGACACCAGGCGACATCCCGGAGTAAGCAGCCTTACACCGGCAAGGGGGCGCTGCCGGTGCGGACCACCCTTTCCCCCAGACTCGTGGGAACAAGAATGGACAGGAGTAGAAAAGAAAAATTACATTCAAAGTGAGGGTCGTGCAGGTTAACCTTCACCACAGCAGGGCAGCCTCGGCTGTCCTGTGTAGGGTGATGGAGAACTGCGACATCGCCCTCATTCAAGAACCTTGGGTCAATCAAGGTAAAATAAAAGGTCTCTCGGGAGTAGGTGGTGAATTGGTTTACAATAGAACCACCGACCGACCGTGAACCTGCATTTTAATTAAAAAGAATATAAGGATGCTGCCACTGGCTAAGTTCTGTCTCAGGGATCTCGTGGCAGTAAGACTAGCAACCACGGAGGGAGGTGGGCCGAAGAATATCACTATTGGATCGGCTTATTTCCCATACGATGACCCGGAAGCGCCACCACCCAGCGCTGTGGAGGAACTGGTGAGAGACTGCGGAGGAAGTGGATCGCATCTGATCATCGGGTGTGATGCAAACGCACACCACAGCATCTGGGGCAGCACTAACACCAATCAAAGAGGTGAGCACATCTTTCAATTCCTAATGGCAAATAACTTACACATTATGAATAGAGGTAATAATCCGACTTTTGTAACGGGGCAAAGGCAGGAGGTTTTAGATATAACTATATCAACGGCTTACGTCGGCAATTATATTAAAAACTGGCATGTGTCTGAGGAAGAGAGTTGCTCGGACCACAGACATATACGGTTCGAAATAACGTGTATAAAACGGGAATCTAACTCTTATCGCGACCCTCGCAGAACGAACTGGGGTAACTATCGGGTAGACCTAGAACGTAACCTGGAGGGGCTTAAAGAGGTAATAAATAACGTGACGGACCTCGAACTGGTAGCGGATCAATTGACGGACGCGGCCATTTCGGCATTCGAAGCAAATTGTCCTCAAACTACATCAAATTCCTCCCGGAAGGTCCCCTGGTGGGGACCAGACCTGGAGGCCAAAAGAGGACAAGTAAGAAAGAACTGGAATCAGGCAAAACGATCAGGCAACTGGGAAGCGTATAGGGCTACCCTTACTGAATACAACATAGCGCTGAGAAAGGCCAAGAGAGCATCCTGGAGAAGGCACTGCGAGGCTATTGAAAGCACTCCAGAATGTGCCAGACTCGCAAAGATACTGTCAAAGGACACTCAGCCTGCAATCAACTCTCTTGTCACTGAGAATGGAGAGCAAACATTAACGGGGAAGGAAACCGAACTGTTTCGGGTTCACTTCCCTGGGTCCAAAATCATAAAGGAAACACCTGAAGCCTGGAGATTTGGAGGACCTAATGAAGCTCCTAACAGAGCTCATAGGGACAACTGGCAGGCTGCTAAGAAGGTGATATCCCCCGAAAAAATAAAATGGGCTATAAACTCATTTGAACCCTACAAATCTCCGGGTCCAGACGGACTTTGTCCAGCGTTGCTACAGCAGGGATCAGACCTGCTTGTCAGCAAGCTTTGTCACATACTAAGGGCCAGTCTGGCCCTAGGTCACATACCGAGGATCTGGAGACTGACCAAAGTGGTATTCATACCGAAACATGGACGTCCCAACTACTCGGTCGCCAAGGCATTCAGACCCATCAGTCTAATGTCCTTTGTTGTAAAAACACTAGAAAAACTGTTAGATAGGCATATAAGGGATGCTATAATGGGGGACGGACCATTTCATCAAGACCAGCATGCCTACAGAACAGGAAGATCGACCGAATCAGCACTCCACCAGCTAGTTAGCAGAGTGGAGAACGCGATAGGTAACGGAGAAGTGCTTCTCGGAGCATTTCTGGACATTGAAGGAGCGTTTGACAACACATCCTTCACATCTATATCCAGAGCAATCAGGGGCATCGGGCTAGATGAGACCTGCTGCAGATGGGTAGAAAGCATGCTTAAAAGCCGGGTAATTTATACAGATCTACTCGGTGAAACTTTGGCAGCCCGGGTGGCAGGGGGATGCCCTCAGGGGGGGGGGGGGTTCTTTCTCCCCTCCTCTGGAACCTGGTAATGGACGGGCTTCTAAAAGAACTAAGCCAAAGGGGTTATTCGATCCTGGGCTACGCAGACGACCTGGTCATAACGACTCAAGGAAAATTCAACACAACCGTGAGGGACTGCATGAGGAGCGCCCTCGCCGTAGTGGAAAAATGGGTAGGACAGGAAGGACTTAATGTAAGCCCAAACAAGACTGTCATCGTCCCGTTCACTAACCGCAGGAAAAAGGAGGGGCTCGGTCCTCTAACCCTGCGAGGAGTCACAATTCCACTGCAGGAAGAGGTAAAGTATTTGGGGGTAACACTGGACTCAAAACTTACCTGGAACAAGCATGTGGATAAAACCATACGAAAAGCGGAAATCACCCTTGCGGTGGTCAGACGAACGTATGGGAAAACATGGGGTCTCTCACCAAAGATGGTGCACTGGCTGTACACCAGAGTGGTGAAACCCGCAATAACTTATGCAGCCTTGGTCTGGGGGACCAAGGCAACGCAGAAAACAATAATGCTCAGGCTCAGCAGTCTGAGATCGACCCCTACCTCAGCGATGGAGAATCTCCTAGACCTTCCTCCCTTGCACGTGGTCATCCAGGGAGAGGCGAGGATGGGTCTCTATCGACTGCAAAACACTCTGCCCTCTTCATTACGGAAAAGGGCGGGACATGAACTCATAAGAGAGAAGATTGGAGGGCCCGATTTAGAAATGAGATCGGACTACATGACTCCAAAATTCCAATACAACATCCCCTACGAGGTAGTAATAGCGGATCGCAGGGAATGGACTTCGACAAACCCAGAGTTTCCTCCGGGGGCAATCATATGGTACACCGACGGATCAAAAACCGAAGCGGGAACCGGAGCAGGAGTACATGGGGTCGGACCAAGGAGGGACATGTCCTTTTCCTTGGGGAAGTACCCCACGGTATTCCAAGCAGAAACCTACGCCATCTTACAATGTGCGCTGGAAAACAATAGGAGGGCTTATTCAAATAAGCGGATCTATATCTGTTCAGACAGTCAGGCCGCTTTGAGGGCACTCTCATGCCACAGAGTCACTTCGGGACTGGTATGGGAGTGCATAAACGATCTTGGCGCGCTAGCTGCCAGAAACTCAGTGAAGCTCATGTGGGTACCGGGACACAAGGGCATCACTGGTAACGAAAAAGCCGACGAACTTGCTAGACAGGGATCGGCTACACCATACATTGGCCCAGAACCATCTCTCGGGGTGCCAAAGTGCACGGCACGAGAGGCGGTAAACAGATGGATCAAACAACAACACAAAGTCCACTGGAACGGAGTACAGGGACTGAACCACAGCAAGGCCGCTATAGGAAATCCCAATCCTAGACTCACCAGGCAACTGCTAAATCTGAGCAGGATCCAGTTGAGGACAATCGTAGGGGTACTAACAGGACACATGGCTGTAAAGGACCTTCTCAACAAAATGAAACTGTACCAGGGAGACCTTAGCTGCAGACTATGTGGTAGGGACAGGGAAACAGTTCAGCACATTATATATAATTGCGAGTCACTAGATCGCAAGCGCCACCAACTGTTCGGGCAACCAAAGTTAGAACCGGAGGAATTGATCACCCGCTCCCTTGTGGACCTGTACAGGCTTGTGCAGGAAACTGGGATAACAGAGTGGGTGTAACAAAAGTTATTGGGTAGGCACAATAGGCCTCTAGTGGCCGCAGTGCTTCCGGTCTCGGACGGAGCCCAAGGAGAGAAAAAAAAAAAAATATCAGCGCCGTGGACAAATGTGCTTATTTCGTCGCCGTTTTATCAAATGTTCAAGAATTATAATGCTATAGAGAACATTGTATATATATTTTGTAATAACATTGCTCAAATTAAAAGGATATTTATCCAAGTTTCTCTCATAGTATAAGTATACATTATTGTTGTTTGTAGTATTTTTTAATGGTTATGTTAATTTTATGTTTTATTACTCCTTATCCTTAATTGGTTAGCCTGTTGAATATTGTAAACTAAAATAAATAAATAAAATATGCGAAAAAATATACAAAAGCTTTTGGACGAAACTACCCTCGCGAAGTGAGTTAAGTAGTACACTATTTCTTTATTCATCAATAGAAACGCTTTAGTTACGGTATCTATTTAGTCGGGTCTAATAACACGTCAAATTGTAGTAAGCATAAATAATGGACAAACTTAAAGCACTTGCTTATTTTTCAGTTAAAAGGAAAATCACTTAAAATTTATTTTTTACGTTTCTCAATAACACAAAAAATGTAATTCTTACAGCAACAAAATTAAAGCAATATTTTTGTACAAAAATGAATATAAACGAACGTAACATAATATTTAGTCCAGTAACTTTTTATTTTATAAAATATTACAAAATCAACACTTAATTATACCATATTGCGTAATTTCCTCTTAAAGCCAGATAAAGTGCAGTTTAAAATATCAATACTTGCACCCACTGCATTAAGGGTTCTCAGAGTTCTATCGATTGGAGAGTGTATGCCATAGTTCTGCCCTCCTTAGTTAAAACGTTCTAACTACATTTTTTCCATTTTCGGCTTATATGCATGTATTGGTTATCCGATACCATATTAATCTATTTTCCCTAACTTAGAACGTCCTATTTGGCATTTATAAAAATAAATAGTCCTAACTTGCTCAAAATTTACAGTTACGACAGTTTTATATGGACAACCAATACATGCATATAAGCCGAAAATGGAAAAATGTAGTTAGGACGTTTTAACTAAGGAGGGCAGAGTTAGCGTGATGAAAGGGGATAAAAAACAAATCATAAATACGCAGTCTTCTCACAGGAACATTAAACTTTATTTGCGATAACAGCTGTGGACAATCGTGTGATTGTCCACATCGTTTTCTAATTTAAAAACAAGACACGCTTCAAACATGACTCTTCTTTTCTGAAGAGTATCCAGACCGACTAAATTTAACATGTCAGCTCTGTGATAGTTATTCTTACCAATACCACACCTAAAGGCAGCAAATCTCAAAAATTTGTGTTGAACTCTTTCAATCATATCTTTATGAATCTGATAGAATGGGGACCATACCAAGGTAGCAAATTCCACATAAGATCTCACTAGAGAAACATAATATAACAGCCGAAGAACCTCAATTGAGAAGACAAGAGCAGTTTCTTAACACAAAACCTAGCATTCTTAAGCCCTTTAAACTGACTCTCGAAATATGTTCCGAATAGGTAGGTCTTTCGTCGAATAGAACGCCAAGGTCCCTAACTTTCGCCGAGTATAAAACATCTATACCATCTATTGTTTTGCGTATCTGATAAGCGCCATGACCCACCGAGATGTTTCCCCGAGAAATATACTATTTGGCAAGGACTCGGACTGTCTCCAATCATTTATATATCTTCAAAAGCATATTGGATTTGAACGGAAACAGCTTTCCTCCACACTCAGATGCATTGCCTAACAGATTCTCGATTCTGCTTTACAGAAAGGCCACAAATTTGCAAAAATCAAATAATCGTCATGATCCTTAGTTTCCATATACTTTTTATGGGCATCCCTTTTCCTACTTTTTTTCCTATCTTTTAATTCCGAACTAAACCACTTTGGAAAGTTTTTTAATGCGTCTCTGAGGAACAAATATGTTTAGACAATTAGTTAACACAGATTATTTACCTCTTTATGATGTGACTGTCATTAAACAAATCTGGTTTCTGCATTTTACACATTCACCAATCACAAATTATTATACTGAGTAAAAAGGACCAAGCGTTTTAACAGCGGTTAAATTTCTCTAGCTTTTGAAATCAAAATTATACTTAAACTAGCTTATGTCTATAAAAAAAATCGGTCAAGTGCAGCCTACGCTTGCACAATTTGTGTTCCGTGCCACAGCCCCCCACTTAACCTGAGCAAACCTCAGCCGCCAGATCTCCGCCCATTTGCCGCGCTACCCGCAGCTGACGGCACCAACGCTGTATCATATCGCGTATGCGCGGAGCCAAATTAAAAATTTTGAAAAATGTGTAAGAACAAAAGTTGTTTCTTACATCGTGAGAAATATTTTTTGTTAAAAGACGTTTCCTCTAAAACCAATGGTTTAGCAGTTATAAGAAAATAAATAATTAAATTGTTTATAACAATTGATCGCGCTAGGATTTTTCAATGCTGAGTTTTCGTTCAATCTACACCTAATTCTTAATGTTCAAATACATCATATATATTGTTGAATTCGTGCTTCAATAAGCTGTCATTTGACACCCTATACGATGCCCTTAGAAAAAAGTTTTCATGTCCCACTTTACCCCCCCTAAATTAACCTCCATAATAAAAATTTAACTTTTTATACTTATCGTCTATAATTGGGCCACCACAGTCTATCTCTGTGCTAAATTTCAAATTTTTACGTCGAATAGTTTCAGAAAAAATCGCCTGTGCCAGACGCACGGTCGGACGGACACCGAAGTGATTCCATGTGTTCCGTTTCACGGAACATTAAAGACAGAAAATTACAAACCATTCTAATCGACCTACGGCCGTGAGTGCTCTTTCCAAATGTGGAACATCCGATCAAGAATTAATTAAAATAATAGACCACTGGCATTCCAGCTCAATTAAACCATATTTGCAACTAGATGCCGAACACTATCTTGATATTTTAAATAAGATGAGGGAACTCGATGTAAATTCATCCATTTCATCATCCAGTCAAGCAAATAGTAGTAATGACTAGAGTACGAAATTCTTAAGTCACTTTCAGTAGCGTCAAGATAAAGGGGGCGTAGGATGACTATCAAACATATTCCTAATAAATGGCGTATCTGGCTTATCAAGTATGGAAAATTATTTACATTATGTAAGAAAGTGAATCGTGTTATGCAAAAATGGTCTAACCCACAAAAAGTGCTAGTTTTAGGGTATTGGTGGGTCATAAAGTGTTCAAGAACCGGTAAAACCTAAATGAGAGATGTATTTTGGACTTTCATTCTTTATGTATTGTATCACAACGTTTCAACTGGTAAACATTTCCAGTCATCTTCAGATAAAAATTGTATAATATTGACCAGGAGACGACTGGAGATGTTTACCACGTGACCGTGATGTTGGGAGATATATCAATCACCGTGAAAGACATTACTATCGCTACTGGCGATCGAAATCTCGCTAAACCAGTTGTTCAGTGATTAACAAATCTGCATGCGCCACGGATGGATCACCGAAACAAAATAGATCACGGCGACAACGTAATCGCCAGTTATTGAAAGAAATAGGTATTTCTTGGATTATTAAGGAACAAAATCGCTGCCTGAACTTTGCCAGTCAGTATCGCTTCTTGCGTTTTGCCATTTCCTGGTTCTTTTGGTATTCACTTAAGTAGTGATAGATGGAGTGTTCTGCGCCAAGTGCATCCAAGCAAAGTGTGCAAACCCAACTCCGATACCGAGTAAACCAGAGCAAACCCAACCGGTACCGAGCGAACCAGAGCAAACCCAACCCGATACCAAACGCACCCACTCAAACCCATCTGTCACCTGTCACCTGTCAACTGTCATATGCCATCTGCCACACTCTTGGGCGCTAGATATTTTGGTCTTAACTACTTGGGCACTATCTATTTGGGGCACTATCTATTCTTCTTCTTCGTCTTTCTGCCGTTAGGTCCTTATTCACGATGACGTCATAAACGTTTTCATTAATCCTACCTAATTAAATGTATTTATTTCGTAAGTCGTGTATGCACTGAAAAAAGTTTTCTCTCCAAGGCGCGGATCGAACCCGCACACACCATGTGTATAAATTTCGTATTATATAAGTTTCCCAGCTATAGAACCAAGTATGCCACGGCACCTAGTTGAATAAATAAACAGGGAAAATGATATCTTCAGTGATATATGGGGCGTGACCTGACGTAGTAGGTATGTTTTATGTGTTTTTTGCGATATACAAATTAAAAAATACGTCACGTGTTCGAGGGCGTTGTCAGAAGGCGTTTAAAAAAAGAATGGTGTTGATCGGCCCTTTGGTTCCGGAGAAAATAATAGTATTATGCTACTACATACATATAAAGCGTAGTGCGCATGGCACGTTTTTGCGATATAAAAATTAAATCGCTCACTTTTTTTGTGTACCGTCAAACGGGGTGACTATGGACGGATTTGACAGTTTTTTATAAATATTTAAAGTCAGAATTAATATACTTCAAATGTTTGGCTGCCTCCATGTTTCTACATATTTTGGGAACACACCAACAAAAAATAAATATATTTTTTTGTAAAATTATAATTTTTTTTTAATTTCAAAAAGTGTCCCGACTCACCCCGTTTTTGGGGTTGCTAAGGACAAGCGTTAGTTTTGCCCTAAAACATAGTTGTACGTGCTATGTGTGAGACGGGACAAAAACAAGCGTTTTAAAAAATATATTTGTTTTTATTTTTAAACATTTTATAATAAAATACATGAAATACCTATAAATTTAACCGCTTATCTGGTTACATAACATATTACAAAAAAATAAAAAAAGTCTTTGAAATACGGTACAGAATACAAATAAAACAACTAGTTTTTCAAATTTATATAAACTGGGAATATCACGCCACCTCTTCGAAGTTGAACTGGGCGTGGAAGTTTTTCCAAAACTTGGGAAATGCCCACAACAGGTTCATCAGGAACTGTTGGAAAAATAAATCCATTTTTTATTTTTGAGCTTTCTCTTAAAAAAGAGACACTTAGTTTTCCATCAGTTATGTCTAAAATTTTTCCCACAAAATTTTTTGAAAACTTTCCCTGTGTAAATTTTGCAATTACAAAGCCTCCTGTCTCTAAATTAGCCACTTCCTCGAGTGTTTCTCCTTCACTTTCTGCATTTTGTACAGGATCACTTCTTTCTTCCTCTGATTCTACGTCTTGCATCTTTTCATTGGAAGCTTGGGAGTTGTCAGATTCCAATAATTCATTTTCGGACTCGGAATCAGATTTTGTTTGGCATACCACGCTTCTACCAGGTGTTACTGGAATTTGCGTGGCATGTCCCGAGTCACCCTAAAAATACCTTAAATTAAATTTTCCATCACAACAAAATATCCAAACGTTTCCGCGCAAAATGCCCTTAATATATCCTAAACAACATCCTAACGGACTGAAAAAAATTCCAAACTTACTGACTAACACTTACCTTCATATACTTTTAAAAAACAATTTGAGAAGTTTTAAAAATACTCGTTTTTATACTGGTTACATATAGATTTTTTTCGGCGAGAATGGGTCCCGATAAATCAGCTGTTAATAGTGCACTAACAACTTCCATATAGACGTGACTTACAGGCTTATACTTGTCGCGCCCCCTATACTTGTTGCTTTGCTACAAAATTATTTAAAAGATGGCCCGCGATTGTCATGAGTCATCCCACAGTCCCGAGACACCCCGTTTGACGGTACTAGTGGTGTTGCTGTGTAGTGGTGACGCATCGCTCACTTTTTTGTGTAGACGCGCTTGGGGACGCTTTTCGAGGTATGAATATGTAATAAAACTAGTAATTATAGAAAATTATTTATTAAACCACAATTTATATCGATATTTAACAACTTTATATACAAAATTAGTTAATACTATTAAACAGGTTACAGCTATGAATACAAGTAAACTATTCCAAGCATTCAAACTGGATTAGGGTGCGAGGGCTATAACCAGCAGCAGTCAAGCTTTGGCCCCAAGAGTTAAAGCATACTGGGCACTTGATCGATTCATGTTGTCAACCAGATCCTGCGACATAGTTTCTGCTATCCGTTGAGGTAAGTATGTTTGAAAGATCACATCTTCCTGGCCTAAGTCAACCAATGTCGCCACAAGAGCTCTCCCAAAACGCGTTGTAACAAATTTCAGTGTTTGAATAGGATACGCTACTCCTATAGGTAGAGTGGGAAGTTTTCTGCATTCAGGAAAGTTCCCAACGTCACTGTTAATAATACTCATTGTAGAATGCTGCTAAACAGGGTTCAACACACGTACAAGTCACGATAGGCCACGATAGATCTCAGCAGGTTATAACTGTATGCAACGAATGTGGAAGCAACTATGAAATCTCTGCTAGCATCGAGCTGTATGTATTAGTAACAGCAGAGGGGGCCGGTGGTGGGGGAAAGGTGAGAGAATGGGAAAAAATTAACCTAGAGCTTGAAAATATTTTTTTATTATGAGTCATCGGTATACATGTACAGTTTTTCAAAGTCATCAAGCAATTTTTGCGGATAATAATGCAATAATTCCAACATGTAATAACTTTGTTCAAACAGGTTTAAATTACAGAGATTCGTAATAATTTGAACAAAGTTGTCCTTAATATCAGCAGAACATTGGGCATACTGTAAAGTATCATCATAATAGGTTCTAAATTTTACACGTTCCACTAATTCTATTCTAAAGTTAATTAAACTCTTAATGCTAACAATAGAATTTATATCATTAGAAGAAAACGTTAAAGTTACATCGTTGCTTCCAAGTCGGAATATTCGCTCGTTTAAAAGAATAGCACTGGATACGGTAAAAATTTTCCGATGACGACATCAGCGTTGTTGTCACACTTCCATCTATATCTTCAAACATCTTGTCAATGATCTCCAACAACTCAATCCAATCCGAATGACTGTGGGAGACTGGTTGATATTCAGGTGTTGTGGGAACTAGTGGTATCATCCCCCTGGCAACACTGAGGCCCACAATTACTGTAAAATTATCAGTAGAATAGCAAAATTCGCCCAAGAGTTTTTTCTCGTTGCTAATTTCTCTGTTACTTCGGCGAATCATACTGTCTAGATAAGTCCAATAAGGCGATGAGCTTTGGGAACTATCGTCTTCTTCTTCTAGCAACTCAGGGTCAGCAGCAGCAGCAGCGGTACAACTTGTACTAGCCATGGTTCACACTACAATGGTGACGTCAACCTTCGTATTATTGTAATCATAGAGAGAGAGATAGATATACCCCCACTCCGCATTTATTGATGTTAAGTTCGAGAAACAGGAGTTTGGATAACGCCCATCCGCTTCCCATCTCGGTAAATTCAGAAGCTTTTTCCACTAGAGACATCTGATATTCAGCGTAAAAGTCTTCCAAATTAGTGCTGGGAGAAATAACACTAAATTTTGTGTTAAAAGATTTAATGCCTTGTTCTTGTGTTGATGCCAACAGATAGCAACCATATAGCTCCATATTAACTTTAACTTGGGGATAAGTCTTTAAAGGATCAGCGAGTAGAGTGATAACAGTATCTTTTAGATCTCCTAAATATTGCTTGACATCAACCGAATGTAAATCACTTGCCAGATGATAAGTTAGTATGCGTTGTTTAAAAGCAGTTCGAACTAGTTTTACATGAGAGTACAAGTGCTCACTACATTGCTGCTTATGTTTTGTGGTACGGTTATGAGCACTACGAGATAAAATTTCCGCATCACACTCTTTGCAATAAGGCATGATTCCTACTGGCTAAAACCAAAAAAATGTGCTGATTAGCAAACTTCGTGGCCCTTTGTTCTTGTTTGTGGGAAGGGGAAAAGGAATAAAAGCCGATGCGGTGTAATGAGCTAATCATTCAACAACAGTAACGACAAGCAAAAGTCAAAATGAACAAGTGCCAGTCCGCCGACCCAACCAAGGACCATTTGTGCCAGTCACCCGACACAACCGAGGACCATTTGGGCCAGTCCCCCGACACAACCGAGGACCATTTGGGCAAGCCCCCGACACAACCGAGGACCATTTGTGCAAGCCCTCCGACACAACCGAGGACCATGTGTGCCAGTTCCCCGATACAACCAAGCCTGAGGGATATGGCTACCTGGAGCCGTGGGACCCAACCGAGTCAGGGATAAATGACTGCCTGCAGCCGTGGGACCAATCATCATCCGAGATATGCTACTGCGAGCCGTGGGACCCCTCGGACGACGAGGAAGACATGGCGAGGGGCCGAGGGCCGTTCCAAACAACAAAGAGTGGAATTATATATACTTAGTTAATAGTTAGTAGTTAATTGAATAAAAGATATAGTCCAACACGGTGTTTTCCTATTTTAACCCCCCTATAGAATTTAGTTTTCAACATGTCTTTCGAGTCTAGTAGGTAAATTTTAATGGAAAGTGCAAATAGATCAGGGCAAAAAATTATTCTCAGTGTTAAAACGTTCTGGTAACGTAGGCTCAGCTGTCCGGCTGGCGGTTGTGTTAGCGATAAGCAGTCTAATTAGTGGTTTAGTGGAGTGATACAATGGAAGTGAGCGCATTAGATCTGACAAAATTGTGCTATATATTTATAAACCTATGGTACAAAGTTTTGAGACGCGTTTTTCGAGTTATGAATATGTAATAAATCTAGTAATTATAGAAAATTATTTATTTAACCATAATTTATATCGATATTTAACAACTTTATATACAAAATTAGTTAATAATATTAAACAGGTTACAGCTATGAATACAAGTACACTAGAAATACTATTCATATTTTCGGATAAAGATGGGGTTAGTGTAGAATTAGTAGTAGGAGTAATAGTAGGAGATGCGGTCTCATTCTTGCACTTGCTAAGGAACGACATCCATCCTGTTTCACCAATCGTCGAATCTTGAAAGAGAAACTGAACCTTGTAGCGAAAAGAGCTGCTGCTACTGTTTGATTCAGGTATCGTGGCGGAAAATACGGGTATGTGACCAGTAATCTGAGGGTTGAAAGCCATCAGAATCCATGGACTGCTAGCGTTATAATCTCCAAAATCGAACAAAACAGAGGCGTTTTTAACATTTAATGGCCGATATAGGTAGAAGACATTGTGTACTACTGCAACTAGCAGAATGAAGGATGAACTTAACATAACCATGACTGACGTCAAAATGATCATCGAAGCGTCGAAGAATAGAGATTTATAAGATCATAGAGGTGTATAATTCCACAGCAACCAGGCAGCGACCGGACAGCAACCGGTCAGCAACCGGGCGTTAACCGGACAGCAACCGGGCGTTAACAGGACAGCAACCGGGCGTTAACAGGACAACAACCGGGCGTTAACAGGACAACAACCGGGCGTTAACAGAACAACAACAGGGCGCTAACCAGACAGCAATAGAGTATCAACAGGGGGGCGTTAACTGGAGATCAACGCGTTAAAATGATTTAAAGCGTCGAAGAATAGAGATGTATAATATCATAAAGGTGTATAATTCCGCTGGTTAATAACACCAACAGCGGTATTAAGAACAGAGAACTAACATGGAGAGTTCGGAGCGGTTCTGGTTTTATCTTTTTCAAGCTTCAGGGTGTGACTACCTTTTTCACTTGTCGACACTTCCACAATACTTTAGCTAACCGACAATGTTTAGAGTACTTATAGTGATCGGCTAACGGATCATCTCCTTCCTTCATATCAGCAAACTCACAATGACAAAATGCACATTTAACTATATCTAATCGTTGGGTGTAATAAAAACCAGCCTGTGCTAAGTCTTTACGACTAACTTTATTGGTCCAATTTTCAAACGTAATCAGTCTTTCTTCAAAAGTATGAATGACGCCAAGACCGTCGTCTAAGCAATCAGTACAATCTACACTGCGGCTAATCATTTTACGTCTTTCTACTTAGACTAATCGAACTACACTAATAAATAAAACAAAAAAAATATGTTATATACTTTAGTCCATGTCATTTAAAAACAATGTCGGAAATTATACAATAACTTGACATTATTACAGGCACAATGCCAAACATTAAAGTCCTTATGATGAAAACATTCTACAACTTTTTTATATTTACTTAATTTAGGCTCAGTCTTTAAAGGAATACTAAATATATGACAAGAATCAAAAATCTGTTTTAAACAAGTTGCCTTTACATCCCCCTTAACCAGAAATATAGGAGAGTCATACCGAAGACAGATGTCACGTAAAACACTTTCAAATTGGTTCAAGTCCAAATAGCCAGACTCCTACATTAGTCCATGATATTTTTCCTCCAAATGTTATACTATTTTAAGATCTTCAGGCTTTAAAAATTTCCTACCATACGGAGGTTTGAAGAGAAAGCTGCAAAATCGCGCACCATCATACACAGCCAACTCCTTCGGTATAAACCCACTGGCTAAAGGATAACCTTGAAGATCGATGCAAACCTCCTGACGTTCTTTTGACATCTTGCACACTTACTAGACTCAAAGACGATGACGACGATGATGACGGTGTTGAACTAATGTCTAAACAGTTTCCAGCAATGGAGGGCTTTAAATAGGATAAAATACACCTCCCCACCACCAACACCAGTGGAAACAGGCTTTATTCCAAGCATCCAAACTGGGTGTTTTTTTAAGTATCATGTTGTAATTAG
Organism: Philopedon plagiatum; assembly: GCA_963971165.1. Taxonomy (NCBI): domain Eukaryota; kingdom Metazoa; phylum Arthropoda; class Insecta; order Coleoptera; family Curculionidae; genus Philopedon; species Philopedon plagiatum. The sequence goes on from OZ020190.1 coordinate 56,827,412, forward strand.
TTCGTGAAACTTTTTTTACATTAATAGCTATACCTACTGTTTTGTTAGTGAAGCAGTAATTAATATTCGTACTTGCTAATACATAAACAAGATACAGACTATTTTCTTTTGACATAAAACCACCAATATTACTGGAAATAATTAGGTATTTAGTTGCTAGAACTATGCGAATAAGCCGTCTCTTTTAAGCTCGAAAATTAATATAGAAATTTTACACAAAGGAACTTTAACATTCACACTAAGTAGTTTTCTTTAACCCTAATGAAGACTGTTAGGAAGATTTTTTTTGTAGATTTTTTTAAGGTTCAGTTACAGTTCAAACAGTAAAAATATTAATTAACATGCATCGCGTGTTCAAAATGATGCCATAAGACATGCGTAAATTTTGTCGGCGTAAAAACTTTTCGAAAATCCTGACTAAGATCGTCGCTAGAGAAACAAACCCTGTTTCTGGAAAACAGCTAATAAACAGCTAAAAACAGACCCTGTTCTGGAAAAACAGCTAATAAACAGACCCTGTTCTGGAAAAACAGCTAATAAACAGACCCTGTTCTGGAAAAACAGCTAATAAACAGACCCTGTTCTGGAAAAACAGCTAATAAACAGTCCCTGTTCTGGAAAAACAGCTAACAACAGACCCTGTTCTGGAAAAACAGCTAATACACAGACCCTGTTCTGGAAAAACAGCTAAAAAACAGACCCTGTCCTGGAAAAACAGCTAAAAAACAGACCCCTGTTTCAGGAAACCACTTAAACGTCTAACTGTTCAACCACTTAACAGCTAAAAACGTTCAGGTTTGCTTTGGTTTGGTTGGGTTTGCACGTTTTAAGCCTAGCTCAGGTCGCGGGCGCTGCTGAGACACGAAGAAGGGAGTGGTACAGACAAAATTTGTAATTTAAGTAGAACTTGTAAGAAATGTTTAGTATACTGTCGACCATCAAGCGATTAGCATGTCGGAAATATTAAAAATTATTCTTGCCAACATTGAAGGAGTATTTAGTCGGAACCAGTATTATGGGGCCTGTTTACCTGCCACTCTAATGGTTTGGGAACCTGCTAAAAAATATAATGTAAATATAGAACCAAAATGCGGAAAGATTTTCTATGATGAAATAGGAGGTAACATTAATTTTTGGAACGTGTTTGAAGGAAAAATTTACGACCACACCGTTAAAGTGTTGAAACATATGATGCCATCTGTGAATCTTACGAAGTTTGTGTATAAGGAAGATGCTAGTATGGATACAGATATGGAGGCAGTAGAAATGTTGGATATTTTTAATCAGTTCCAGAGAACAAGCACAACACACCTATACTTTTACAACGCTCCAGATAAACTTAAAACTATAATAAAAATTATCCACAGAAATGTATCTAAATGTTTTTAATAAAGAATTAAAGTATGTCCTTTATATTATGTTATATTACCTTAAACAGTCAAACCTAACCTCAACAAATGTTCTCTTGCCGGTGGTACAAAATTATTCGAAACTTAAACAATTCTCAAGTCGACGTTTTGTAGGCGTAGTGTAGCCGTTGTGTACAAATAAAGGCATTAACATCTGCTAGTAACTTAAGTAGAGCTCGTTCTCGATGACGCCGTGTTACGTTTGCGTTAAGTTTGTGTGACGTTTGTCTTATTGTCGTGTGTAGGTGTTTGAGTTGTGTCGACGTTTTGTAGGCGTAGTGTAGACGTTGTGTCGACGTTTTGTAGGCGTACTGTAGACGTTGTGTACAAATAAAGGCATTAACATCTGCTAGTAACTTAAGTAGAGCCCATTCTCGATGACGCCGTGTTACGTTTGCGTTAAGTTTGTGTGACGTTTGTCTTATTGTCGTGTGTAGGTGTTTGAGTTGTGTCGACGTTTTGTAGGCGTAGTGTAGACGTTGTGTCGACGTTTTGTAGGCGTAGTGTAGACGTTGTGTCGACGCGTCGACGTTTTGTAGTCGTAGTGTAGACGTTGTGTCGACGTTTTGTAGGCGTAGTGTAGACGTTGTGTCGACGTTTTGTAGGCGTAGTGTAGACGTTGTGTACAAATAAAGGCATTAACATCTGTTAACAACCCCCATTAGCACTGCATACGTCATAGAGATAAGATGGCAAGTCGTAAAATTAAAGTAAAACTGGCAGCAATGACTGGTGAAAACGTGTTTGGTTTTCGTACAGATGGATCAGTGGTTTATTGGAAACACACCGGTTGAATTTGACGATAACATTTTATTGATTGAGAATGAAAAATATCCTCTATCAGATGGTCTGTTAAAGTTATTAGCCGAAAAGAAGCCGGAAGAATATACGGAGAACGAGTTAGCGGATTACAAGGAACTACTCTTACTGGCCAGTGCCCATCGGCGTGGATTCTATCGAAGCGCACACACCAGTTCAAGCAGTAGTTGGAAATATAAACACATTGTATCAAAACTATTTCCGCCTCAGAGAAGTTGTACATCCAATTTAAAGAATTTGCCAACAGTCTCCAAAATGCCAAACACGTTTTCACCAGTCATTGCTGCCAGTTTTACTTTACTTTTACGACTTGCCATCTTATCGCTATGACGTATGCAGTACTAATGGGGGTTGTTAACAGATGTTAATGCCTTTATTTGTACACAACGTCTACACTACGCCTACAAAACGTCGACACAACGTCTACACTACGCCTACAAAGCGTCGACACAACGTCTACACTACGACTACAAAACGTCGACACGTCGACACAACGTCTACACTACGCCTACAAAACGTCGACACGTCTACACTACGCCTACAAAACGTCGACACAACGCAAACACCTACACACGACAATAAGACAAACGTCACACAAACTTAACGCAAACGTAACACGACGTCATCGAGAATGGGCTCTACTTAAGTTACTAGCAGATGTTAATGCCTTTATTTGTACACAACGTCTACACTACGCCTACAAAACGTCGACTTGAGAATTGTTTAAGTTTCGAATAATTTTGTGCCACCGGCAAAAGAACATTTGTTGAGGTTAGGTTTGACTGTTTAAGGTAATATAACATAATATAAAGGACATACTTTAACTCTTTATTAAAAACATTTAGATACATTTCTGTGGATAATTTTTATAATAGTTTTAAGTTTATCTGGAGCATTGTAAAAGTATAGGTGTGTTGTGCTTGTTCTCTGGAACTGATTAAAAATATCCAACATTTCTACTGCCTCCATATCTGTATCCATACTAGCATCTTCCTTATGCACAAACTTCGTAAGATCCACAGATGGCATCATATGTTTCAACACTTTAACGGTGGGGTCGTAAATTTTTCCTTCAAACACGTTCCAAAAATTAATGTTACCTCCTATTTCACCATAGAAAATCTTTCCGCATTTTGGTTCTATATTTACATTATATTTTTTAGCAGGTTCCCAAACCATTAGAGTTGCAGGTAAACAGGCCCCGTAATACTGGTTCCGACTAAATACTTCTTCAATGTTGGCAAGAATAATTTTTAATATTTCCGACATGCTAATCGCTTGATGGTCGACAGTATACTAAACATTTCTTCCAAGTTCTACTTACATTACAAATTTCGTCTGTACCACTCCCTTCTTCGTGTCTCAGCAGCGCCCGCGACCTGAGCTAGACTTAAAACGTGCAAACCCTAGCAAACAAAAGCAAACCTGAATGTTTTTAGCTGTTTAAGTGGTTTCCTGAAACAGGGGTCTGTTTTTTCTAGGACAGGGTCTGTTTTTTAGCTGTTTTTCCAGAACAGGGTCTGTTTATTAGCTGCTTTTCCAGAACAGGGTCTGTTTTTTAGCTGTTTTTCCAGAACAGGGTCTGTTTATTAGCTGTTTGTCCAGAACAGTGTCTGCTTATTAGCTGCTTTTCCAGAACAGGGTCTGTTTATCAGCTGTTTTTCCAGAACAGGGTCTGTTTTTTAGCTGTTTTTCCAGAAGAGGGTCTGTTTATTAGTTGTTTTTCCAGAACAGGGTCTGTTTATTAGCTGTTTTTCCAGAACAGGGTCTGTTTTTTAGCTGTTTTTAGCTGTTTATTAGCTGTTTTCCAGAAACAGGGTTTGTTTCTCTAGAGACGATCTTAGTCAGGATTTTCGAAAAGTTTTTACGCCGACCAAATTTACGCATGTCTTATGGCATCATTTTGAACACGCGATGCATGTTAATTAATATTTTTACTGTTTGAACTGTAACTGAACCTGAAAAAAATCTACAAAAAAAATCTTCCTAACAGTCTTCATTAGGGTTAAAGAAAACTACTTAGTGTGAATGTTAAAGTTCCTTTGTGTAAAATTTCTATATTAATTTTCGAGCTTAAAAGAGACGGCTTATTCGCATAGTTCTAGCAACTAAATACCTAATTATTTCCAGTAATATTGGTGGTTTTATGTCAAAAGAAAATAGTCTGTATCTTGTTTATGTATTAGCAAGTACGAATATGAATTACTGCTTCACTAACAAAACAGTAGGTATAGCTATTAATGTGAAAAAAGTTTCACGAACTAATTACAACATGATACTTAAAAAAAATCACCCAGCTTGGATGCTTGGAATAAAGCCTGTTTCCACTGGTGTTGGTGGTGGGGAGGTGTATTTTATCCTATTTAAAGCCCTCCATTGCTGGAAACTGTTTAGACATTAGTTCAACACCGTCATCGTCGTCGTCATCGTCTTTGAGTCTAGTAAGTGTGCAAGATGTCAAAAGAACGTCAGGAGGTTTGCATCGATTTCAAGGTTATCCTTTAGCCAGTGAGTTTATACCGAAGGAGTTGGCTGTGTATGATGGTGCGCGATTTTGCAGCTTTCTCTTCAAACCTCCGTATGGTAGGAAATTTTTAAAGCCTGAAGATCTTAAAATAGTAGAACATTTGGAGGAAAAATACCATGGACTAATGTGGGCGTCTGGCTATTTGGACTTGAACCAATTTGAAAGTGTTTTACGTGACATCTGTCTTCGGTATGACTCTCCTAAATTTCTGGTTAAGGGAGATGTAAAGGCAACTTGTTTAAAACAGATTTTTGATTCTTGTCATATATTTAGTATTCCTTTAAAGACTGAGCCTAAATTAAGTAAATATAAAAAAGTTGTAGAATGTTTTCATCATAAGGACTTTAATGTTTGTCATTGTGCCTGTAATAATGTCAAGTTATTGCATAATTTCCGACATTGTTTTTAAATGAAATGGACTAAAGTATATAACATATTTTTTTGGTTTTATTTATTAGTATAGTTAGATTAGTCTAAGTAGAAAGACGATTGATTGCTTAGACGACGGTCTTGGCGTCATTCATACTTTTGAAGACTGATTACGTTTGAAAATTGGACCAATAAAGTTAGTCCTAAAGACTTAGCACAGGCTGGTTTTCATTACACCCAACGATTAGATATAGTTAAATGTGCATTTTGTCATTGTGGGTTTGCTGATTGGAAGGAAGGAGATGATCCGTTAGCCGATCACTATAAGTACTCTAAACATTGTCGGTTAGCTAAAGTATTGTGGAAGTGTCGACAAATGAAAAAGGTAGTCACACCCCGAAACTTGAAAAAGATAAAACCAGAACCGCTCCGAACTCTCCATGTTAGTCCTCTGTTCTTAATACCGCTGTTGGTGTTATTAACCAGTGAAATTATACACCTTTATGATATTATACATCTCTATTCTTCGACGCTTTAAATCATTTTAACGCATTGATCTCCAGTTAACGCCCCCTGTTGATACCATATTGCTGTCTGGTTAGCGCCCTGTTGTTGTCCTGTTAACGCCCGGTTGTTGTTCTGTTAACGCCCGGTTGTTGTCCTGTTAACGCCCGGTTGCTGTCCGGTTAACGCCCGGTTGCTGCCCGGTTGCTGTGGAATTATACACCTCTATGATCTTATAAATCTCTATTCTTCGACGCTTCGATGATCATTTTGACGTCAGTCATGGTTATTTTAAGTTCATCCTTCATTCTGCTAGTTGCAGTAGTACACAACGTCTTCTACCTATATCGGCCATTAAATGTTAAAAACGCTTCTGTTTTGTTCGATTTTGGAGATTATAACGCTAGCAGTCCATGGATTCTGATGGCTTTCAACCCTCAGATTAATGGCCACATACCCGTATTCTCCGCCACGATACCTCAATCAAACAGCAGAAGCAGCTCTTTTCGCTAGGTTTAGTTTCTCTTTCAAGATGCGACGATTGGTGAAACAGGATGGATGTCGTTCCTTAGCAAGTGCAAGAATGAGACCGCATCTCCTACTATTACTCCTACTACTAATTCTACACTAACCCCATCTTTATCCGAAAATATGAATAGTATTTCTAGTGTACTTGTATTCATAGCTGTAACTTGTTTAATATTTTTAACTAATTTTGTATATAAAGTTGTTAAATATCGATATAAATTATGGTTAAATAAATAATTTTCTATAATTACTAGTTTTATCACATATTCATAACTCGAAAATCGCCTCTCAAAACTTTGTACCATAGGTTTATAAATATATAGCACAATTTTGTCAGATCTAATGCGCTCACTTCCATTGTATCACTCCACTAAACCACTAATTAGACTGCTTATCGCTAACACAACCGCCAGCCGGACAGCTGAGCCTACGTTACCAGAACGTTTTAACACTGAGAATGATTTTTTGCCCTGATCTATTTGCACTTTCCATTAAAATTTACCTACTAGACTTGAAAGACATGTTGAAAACTAAATTCTATAGGGGGGTTAAAATAGGAAAACACCGTGTTGGACTATATCTTTTATTCAATTAACTACTAACTATTAACTAAGTATATATAATTCCACTCTTTGTTGTTTGGAACGGCCCTCGGCCCCTCGCCACGTCTTCCTCGTCGTCCGAGGGGTCCCACGGCCCGCAGTAGCATATCTTGGATGATGATTGGTCCCACGGCTCCAGGCAGTCATTTATCTCGGACTCGGTTGGGTCCCACGGCTCCAGGTAGCCATATCCCTCAGGCTTGGTTGTATCGGGGAACTGGCACACATGGTCCTCGGTTGTGTCGGAGGGCTGGCACAAATGGTCCTCGGTTGTGTCGGGGGGCTGGCCCAAATGGTCCTCGGTTGTGTCGGGGGATTGGCCCAAATGGTCCTCGGTTGTGTCGGGTGACTGGCACAAATGGTCCTTGGTTGGGTCGGCGGACTGGCACTTGTTCATTTTGACTTTTGCTTGTCGATACTGTTGTTGAATGATTAGCTCATTACACCGCATCGGCTTTTATTCCTTTTCCCCTTCCCACAAACAAGAACAACGGGCCACGAAGTTTGCTAATCAGCACATTTTTTTGGTTTTAGCCAGTAGGAATCATGCCTTATTGCAAAGAGTGTGATGCGGAAATTTTATCTCGTAGTGCTCATAACCGTACCACAAAACATAAGCAGCAATGTAGTGAGCACTTGTACTCTCATGTAAAACTAGTTCGAACTGCTTTTAAACAACGCATACTAACTTATCATCTGACAAGTGATTTACATTCGGGGCGTGTACCGTTGTCAGCTTCGGTTACGGTTTTGTGTCCCGTAAGTATCGGTAATCTGAAAAGTTGACAGATTGTAAACGCAATATCTGTCATTAATGTCACCGAAGAATCCGATGCGGTTAACCAGGTTTGACAACGGTACACAGCCTTTGTTGATGTCAAGCAATATTTAGGAGATCTAAAAGATACTGTTATCACTCTACTCGCTGATCCTTTAAAGACATCCCCAAGTTAAAGTTAATATGGAGCTATATGGTTGCTATCTGTTGGCATCAACACAAGAACAAGGCATTAAATCTTAACACAAAATTTAGTGTTATTTCTCCCAGCACTAATTTGGAAGACTTTTACGCTGAATATCAGATGTCTCTAGTGGAAAAAGCTTCTGAATTTACCGAGATGGGAAGCGGATGGGCGTTATCCAAACTCCTGTTTCTCGAACTTAACATCAATAAATGCGCAGGTTGACGTCACCATGATTACAATAATACGCAGGTTGACGTCACCATTGTAGTGTGAACCATGGCTAGTACAAGTTGTACCGCTGCTGCTGCTGCTGCTGCCCCTGAGTTGCTAGAAGAAGAAGACGATAGTTCCCAAAGCTCATCGCCTTATTGGACTTATCCAGACAGTATGATTCGCCGAAGTAACAGAGAAATTAGCAACGAGAAAAAACTCTTGGGCGAATTTTGCTATTCTACTGATAATTTTACAGTAATTGTGGGCCTCAGTGTTGCCAGGGGGATGATACCACTAGTTCCCACAACACCTGAATATTAACCAGTCTCCCTCAGCCATTCGGATTGGATTGAGTTTTTGGAGATCATTGACAAGATGTTTGAAGATATAGATGGAAGTGTGACAACAACGCTGATGTCGTCATCGGATAATTTTTACCGTATCCAGTGCTATTCTTTTAAACGAGCGAATATTCCGACTTGGAAGCAACGATGTAACTTTAACGTTTTCTTCTAATGATATAAATTCTATTGTTAGCATTAAGAGTTTAATTAACTTTAGAATAGAATTAGTGGAACGTTTACAATTTAGAACCTATTATGATGATACTTTACAGTATGCCCAATGTTTTGCTGATATTAAGGACAACTTTGTTCAAATTATTACGAATCTCTGTAATTTAAACCTGTTTGAACAAAGTTATTACATGTTGGAATTATTGCATTATTATCCGCAAAAATTGCTTGATGACTTTGAAAAACTGTACATGTATACCGATGACTCATAATAAAAAAATATTTTCAAGCTCTAGGTTAATTTTTTCCCCTTCTCTCTCACCTTTCCCCCACCACCGGCCCCCTTTGCTGTTACTAATACATACAGCTCGATGCTAGCAGAGATTTCATAGTTGCTTCCAAATTCGTTGCATACAGTTATAACCTGCTGAGATCTATCGAGGCCTATCGTGACTTGTACGTGTGTTGAACCCTGTTTAGCAGCATTCTACAATGAGTATTATTAACAGTGACGTTGGGAACTTTCCTGAATGCAGAAAACTTTCCACTCTACCTATAGGAGTAGCGTATCCTATTCAAACACTGAAATTTGTTACAACGCGTTTTGGGAGAGCTCTTGTGGCGACATTGGTTGACTTAGGCCAGGAAGATGTGATCTTTCAAACATACTTACCTCAACGGATAGCAGAAACTATGTCGCAGGATCTGGTTGACAACATGAATCGATCAAGTGCCCAGTATACTCTAGTCTGTTGGGGCCAAAGCTTGACTGCTGCTGGTTATAGCCCTCGCACCCTAATCCAGTTTGAATGCTTGGAATAGTTTACTTGTATTCATAGCTGTAACCGGTTTAATAGTATTAACTAATCTTGTATATAAAGTTGTTAAATATCGATAAAAATTGTGGTTAAATAAATAATTTTCTATAATTACTAGTTTTATTACATATTCATACCTCGAAAAGCGTCCCCAAGCGCGTCTACACAAAAAAGTGAGCGGTGCGTTACCACTAGTACACAAAAAAGTGAGCGATGCGTCACCACTGCACAGCAACACCACTAGTACACAAAAAAAGTGAGCGATGCGTCACCACTGCACAGCAACACCACTAGTACACAAAAAAAGTGAGCGATTTAATTTTTATATCGCAAAAACGTGCCATGCGCACTACGCTTTATATGTATGTAGTAGCATAATACTATTATTTTCTCCGGAACCAAAGGGCCGATCAACACCATTCTTTTTTTAAACGCCTTCTGATAACGCCCCCGAACACGTGACGTATTTTTTAATTTGTATATCGTAAAAAACACATAAAACATACCTACTACGTCACGTCACGCCCCATATATCACTGAAGATATCATTTTCCATGTTTATTTATTCAACTAGGTGCCGTGGCGTACTTGGTTCTATAGCTGGGCAACGTATATAATACGAAATTTATACACATGGTGTGTGCGGGTTCGATCCGCGCCTTGGATAGAAAACTTTTTTCAGTGCATACACGACTTACGAAATAAATACATTTAATTAGGTAGGATTAATGAAAACGTTTGTGACGTCATCGTGAATAAGGACCTAACGGCAGAAAGACGAAGAAGAATAGATAGTGCCCCAAATAGATAGTGCCCAAGTAGTTAAGACCAAAATAACTAGCGCCCAAGAGTGTGACATATGGCATATGACAGTTGACAGGTGACAGATGGGTTTGAGTGGGTGCGTTCGGTATCGGGTTGGGTTTGATTAGGTGCGTTCGGTATCGGGTTGGGTTTGCTCTGGTGTCGCGTATGGGCCTTAGGGGTTGATAAAATAGGCTGCGGTTTACCAAAACACTTGTATAATTTATTCAGGTACACAAACAATGCACTTACGTGACTAGACTGGGTGTAGGGCTAGCATCTTACGGGGCGTTGGGGTAGCTACTTGACTTCTCTGACGCTCATGGCATCGGTGCCAAACGGCACCGATGGATCCGTCGTACCGATACTAATATGCAACTACGGATGCACTACTACGGATACCCTTGCATCCCGCAGACCTGCTATTTATATGAATCCCTCAAGAACAGTTTATACATACAGTACAAACTGGTCAGGGTTTACAAAATAATGGCGAGGCCAGCGATATGCAATTGCAGCACGTAGAGTGGTTTCCGAAATGTTAAATAAATAATATAAAAAATGTGTAGAAATTTGGAAAAAATGACGAATATATGGGAAAATATGACATTTCCCCCGCGCCTGTAAAAGCTAGCCCCTAGCTTTAAAAATTTACACATTACATATATACAGAATATCACACGTTTACAAAATACAAATATACAAAATACAAATACATCATAAACAAAATATACAATAAACAAATACAATATTAATTAACAAACAATTTGGAGCTCGCAGGCTCAGTACATTCAGATGAAATGGAGAATGGTAAAAGTAGCTTAAAAATGAAGAATAAAAATGGTTACTGTCCTGGTAGTCTAGTTCACATTAATTTACACATTTTCTTTACAAAGTTCTATTATTAGGGAGTTCCAACACGTTACTGATCGAATAGCCTACACACCGACAAAACCCGACACATCTTAGGCGCCACACGTTGAGGCTGGTCGTCATGTGTTTCTCGTTCAGATGCAGCAGTCACGGTTCCTGTGTCCTGGTGGTAGGATCGGCTAGTTGTGTTGCCGACTCCCAGTGCAGCAGGGGTCTCCCTCCTCCGAAGAGTGCGGCCATCCGGACTTTGGGTGGACTGAGCCGTGAGTGACGGGAACTTTGCTGGGCTGATCCTGAGGCTAGTTGTGGTCAACCAGCGCTGCAAGTTCCTTAGGTATGTACGTTGTACCAGTGTCATCACGGCTCGTTGTGCGGCAGTTCAGTCTTAGTTAGGGAAGACCAGGCTAGCGAGACATGCTGGACCGTGCGTGGCTGATGCATGACGCTGGCTGTGTGGACGCAAGCGGCGACTGGCCTTTGGGTTTTTGGTGTGTTTGTGGCTCTCGATCCAGGTCGTGTGGTCTCCCAATGGTACATGAAAAACAAAAAAGACTACCGGCAGTTAAAAGAAAAAAAAAACAGTTTATAAATAATGAAAACCTACATGATACTATGATGTTTAACTAAAAGTAGACAGACTAAGAACATTCACCTGGTTTTTATTTACGACTTCTATTGGTGTCTAAGTATTACTCTTTTGGAGACAGTGAGACATGCGTCTCTAATTCATCAGGGGGAAAAACAAAATTATACATACATATTTACATAACAGTTTAAAACCCATATATAGCGTAATCACATCATCAAATATTTACCATATTTACCATCCTATTTATTCATCAATAAAGTCACATAAACTTCAAATACGACTTGCATATAACTCTTAATATTTCACATAGGCAGACATTCAACCCTATATGAAGGTCATCTTCCATGTCTCCCTATACTCACATAATGACTTTTAGTCATTTAAATAACGGTATACATACCACCATCGAGTAGGCGAACATTCAGCTCTATGCTCAGGGCCATCTTCCATGTTCCCCTACTCGGAAAACATTATGACTTTTAGTCATAAATAAAATAAATAATCATATACATAACACATATCACCATCAAATAGGCGGACATTCAACTCCGTGTTCAGAGTCATCTTCCATGTCCCCCTATTTGGAAATCATGTGACTTTCAGTCATATAAACAAATAAACACACGATTACAAAATGCATATGGTAAGCATTGTTGTACGCTATATTTAAATTTACTTAATAATAATAATCGACTTTAAAGAAGTTGGATTTAAAAAACAAAAATTCTGACCCTGATTTATTTTTCAATGTCTCAGTCATGAAATATACCCTTGTTTTTGTTTAAGATATTTTTATTAGACACCGTATATTACAATTTAACAAAAGTACCTGGGTGAATGAATGGTTTTAAATACGTGTTGTTTACAATGACAAGTTTTACCTTTCGTATTGCTGATCTAAGAAAAAAAATTAAATAAAAATAATGGACTGTCTACCTCTAAATTAATGTTTTATTTATAATGAACTTAATAATATTTCTACCTGCTAATTTGTTTGCAAAACATAAAATAAAATAAATAGTATTTTGTAAGATTTGTACTAACTTAAAATAAAATTTACTACCGCAATAAAGGTAAATGATACCTAAAATTTTCCAAGCATAAAACATTCAAACCAACACATTTTGGGTATACCCTCTTTCATACTAACACACACTGACACAAAACAAAACGCACATTTAATTATCAAACATTTGTTTTTACCTAATTATAAAAACAAATTTGAAAACTTTATAATTATAATTTTTAAAATTTAATTCATAAAAAAAATTGAAAAAATAAAATTCACTCAAGAATAGCTTGTTCTTTCTTACCATCTTACCATACATCAATTCCCAAAATTCTTTTATCCAGTTGAGCTCCCTTATATATTTTAAAAAATTAAATAGATTATTCTTGCTCTTAATTCTTAATTCTTGTTTTTTAATTCTCAAGTCCCTTTTTAAAACAAAAACTGCATTTAGCTCTACATGACAAAAGTCCATGTATAAAAAAATACCCCTTTCTTTGATTTTCCAAAAGAGTACTAGCCCGATTTTTTCCACAGACGACTTTTAGGACTTTTTTAAAAAAAAATATTTTTTCGAAGGTCGGCCCTGTAAAAAAAAATAAAAAATAGATTAGTCAGTTAGAAAAAAAAACAAAAATGAGCATTTTTGTATTGTATTTGCTGCTACGGGACCTCGTTAGCGGCCGTGGCGGCTGATCACTAAACATCACAGGCGAAATTTAAGTACTTATGTTAAGTGTCAAACCTAAAAATGATAATTAAAATGTAAATAACTCTGTGGCACCTTATCAAAAAATGACGTTAAAAGGGCAGTAAAAATATACCTACAAGATAATAATAATAATAAAAATATTTAAAAAATTGGAAACCTTTATATTTGAATGGCGCTTAAATATACAGGGTGATTCACGGTCGATGGTAGGTTAGACGTTTATGGAGAACGGAACGCGGGATTTTTTTGAAAATTTGGCAACGTGGGTAATTAGCTATGCTCTGTCCATCTAAAATATTTTCAGCATTGCGACGTTGCCGCTTCTATCAAAAAGTCCTAGCAACTTTATTTTTTTAAATGGAACACCCCATATATTAATAAATTTTTAGAATCGCTCTTTTATTACAATACTTTTTTGTTAATATTACCCTATACCTATCTCTATCGGTTTTCGAGATAAAAATTAGTTTGTGTTAAATATGGTCCAAAACATGGCCCTAATTACACGTAAGTAAATTAGTGCTCTCAATTCATGGAAAGTTGATATTTTGGCGGTAGTTTAGACAGACCCGATGTATTTATTTTTCACCATGAAATCGACTCCATATCATACAGGGCGTGCTAAGATTACTATTATTTCCGTTGTTCATAAAAGGGGTCAAATGTTCGTTTTTTTAAATGAAACCCCCTGTATATTAATCAATAAATTGAAAGACGAAGAAAAACGCTTTAAGATGGTACATCATATTCCTATACCTAAATCATCAAGTTTTCTTAATAAAAGCGCTTTTTTGTGAAAAAAAAAATAAAGACTTTAATTTTAAGTAACCATGGATATCAAACATCAAAATATCAAACTTACGACATTTTGACGACTGTGTTTAAAAAAATCTCCCAAAATGAACGCAGATAATCATTATTCAAACGAAGTTCTTATGAAATTATTTATTTTACACGGACAATGTGATCAAATCATTGCCAGAACTTGCAGAAAATTTAACCAAATGTATCCTGAATTGACACAAATGAACGAAAGGAAGTTTGTAAGATTACAAAATAATTTCATTAACTATGGCTCAAATTTAAAAGCGCCTCTAACATTACCAAAACCTGTTACTTCAAATGAAGATAATATTGTCAACGTTTTGGCATATTTTTATGCATATCCAGAGGCTTCCATTCGTAGTGCAGAAAAAGATTTGGGTGTATCATATGCTTCAATACAACGAATTTTGGGAAATCACGAAATGCATCCGTTTAAATTTACTAAAGTGCAAGCCCTCAAAGCAGAAGACTTTGAACGTAGAGTGCATTTTTGCGAAACCCTTTTAATACGTATACAAGAGGATCCGGAGTTTTTGTCAAAAATCATTTGGAGCGACGAAGCAAAATTTACAAGGGATGGGATTTTTAATAGAAGAAATAAGCATTTTTGGGCTGATCATAATCCTCACGTGACAAAAGAAATGGGATTTCAAGAAAAATTTGACCTAAATGTTTTTTGTATTTTAAAAAAGCACAAAATTAGCTTTTTTATTTATGATGCCACTTTAAATGCTGAGAGATATCTCGAAATACTAAGGACGACTGTTACCGATTTCGTCGAAAATTTATCTTTAGAGGATTATAGGAATTCGTGGTTTCAACTGGACGGAGCGCCAGCTCATTGCACCCAGGAAGTTTCCAGGGTACTTTATGAAATATTTGACGATCGTTGGTTTAGGCGCTTAGGGCCGTGGGATTGGCCACCGAGATCCCCCGATCTCACGCCGCTTGACTTTTATTTATGGGGTGTTTTAAAAGAAAGAGTGTACAGTACTCCAGTGCCTACCAAAGAAGAACTGCGACGGCGAATAGTTCGGTGTATTGAAGATCTGGATCCCCATGAAATTGAAAAAGCAACTACGAGTCGCGTACAAAAGCACATACTAAAATGTTTAGAATGTAATGGACAACATTTCCAGCATTTATTGTAAAAATTTCTTATTTTGTTTACAGTTTTGTTTTTTGAACCTTCCTAATTTTGTTATTTAATTTATTTTCACATGTTAATGAAATTATTTTGTAATCTTACAAACTTCCTTTCGTTCATTTGTGTCAATTCAGGATACATTTGGTTAAATTTTCTGCAAGTTCTGGCAATGATTTGATCACATTGTCCGTGTAAAATAAATAATTTCATAAGAACTTCGTTTGAATAATGATTATCTGCGTTCATTTTGGGAGATTTTTTTAAACACAGTCGTCAAAATGTCGTAAGTTTGATATTTTGATGTTTGATATCCATGGTTACTTAAAATTAAAGTCTTTATTTTTTTTTTCACAAAAAAGCGCTTTTATTAAGAAAACTTGATGATTTAGGTATAGGAATATGATGTACCATCTTAAAGCGTTTTTCTTCGTCTTTCAATTTATTGATTAATATACAGGGGGTTTCATTTAAAAAAACGAACATTTGACCCCTTTTATGAACAACGGAAATAATAGTAATCTTAGCACGCCCTGTATGATATGGAGTCGATTTCATGGTGAAAAATAAATACATCGGGTCTGTCTAAACTACCGCCAAAATATCAACTTTCCATGAATTGAGAGCACTAATTTACTTACGTGTAATTAGGGCCATGTTTTGGACCATATTTAACACAAACTAATTTTTATCTCGAAAACCGATAGAGATAGGTATAGGGTAATATTAACAAAAAAGTATTGTAATAAAAGAGCGATTCTAAAAATTTATTAATATATGGGGTGTTCCATTTAAAAAAATAAAGTTGCTAGGACTTTTTGATAGAAGCGGCAACGTCGCAATGCTGAAAATATTTTAGATGGACAGAGCATAGCTAATTACCCACGTTGCCAAATTTTCAAAAAAATCCCGCGTTCCGTTCTCCATAAACGTCTAACCTACCATCGACCGTGAATCACCCTGTATAAATATGTTTATAAAAATAACGATACTATTTGTATAACACTTTGTTAATAATATTATAATAATGGCATGTTCAACTTTTTAATTACCAGTAAGTGTGTATAAATACGTTGTGTATAAATAAATAATAATGAACTTGGTCGTGAGTATATCAAGTTCACTAGCGACGACCTTAGTGTCATCAAAATAAAATAGTATATTTCATTGTCGCCAAATAAATGTAAAAATTTCCTTTTTAATCTCAGTGCCCTTAATTGTTGCTCGTTAGAAATAAAATTTTTTACCGTCGTTAGTGTATTTGGTAAACCTAACGAATTTTTCGATTTTACGTTTATGCCGTTATTGACAACCCCCAGCTCCTCTTGCCTTTTTCGTTCTCTTTGAACCTTGTTTAGCTTCCTACGGGCCATAAAATTTAAATAAAAGGAGTAACAGGAATAAAAGGGTTAAGGGTAGTTTAGTGATTAACCCCAATATATAAATAATAATTCTAGCCTCGCCAGCGTGAACGGGCACGAGGTGGAACTATTTCTATATTTAGCAGTCTATGTAATCCAATCTCGCCAGCGTGAACGGGCACGAGACAGGACCACAGAGGACGCTTAGGGGTGGGATCTACAGAAATCCTAGCCTCGCCAGCGTGAACGGGCACGAGGTGGGTTTTACTGTAAGTTCTGTTTGGATAGATAAATATTATTCGACTTTATCAATAATTGACAACTACGTACAGAAATATTCTACAACAGCCAATGCGCAGAGTAAGTCACCTAGCGCAGTTCAGGTGCCAAGTACACCTAATGTAAAGTTACCGGATTTGAAAATAACGCCTTTTGATGGGCAAATCTCAGAATTTAAATCATTTTTTGAATTATTTTCAGCATTGGTTATTAATCATTCAGGTTTAACGGACATTCAGAGATTTGCTTATTTGAAATCTGCACTCAAAGGCGAAGCCCTTAAATTGGTTGATTCATTGGAGTTAATAGAGGACAATTTTCAAGTTGCTATTGATATTTTAAAGAAAATATATGAAAATTTGACTTGTGTAATAAATAGTTATCTCAATAACATTTTAGACATACCGCCCATAACAAAATGTACTTCTGTAACGTTACGAATTTTATTGCGAATTTAAGAAAAAATATTGAAGCCCTTAAAAAATTCAAACTTGATGATAAAGACCTTTTCGAATATCTTTTAGTTTTCATGTTCGAGAAAAAATTAGATTTTGGTACAAGACGAGCTTTTGAATTAGATCGTGACCTTGACGAGTTACCCGCGATGGAAGATTTTTTCGATTTTTTGGAAAAGCGATGTATTGTTAATGAAAATTTGTTAAGGTGCGACTCGCGACCTTTACGAAAGAACGATAAGATTTCTCTACATACGGGTCAACAACCAACCGAACAGGTTCAAAGCCAATTTTGCGTAATTTGTGGGGTTTCAGAACACAGAATCTATACGTGTCCAAGGTTCTTACAGCTTTCTCATGATGAAAGAGATAAACTAGTAAAGACAAAACATTTATGTTACAACTGTCTAGCTCGTCATAAAGTATAGGACTGCAGGTCCTGCCACAGATGTAAATTTTGTAATAACAAACATCATAATCTTTTGCATCAAAATACAAGATTCAACATTTTCGGAACACAAATTTTCAAAACACGAATTCTCAAACTCAAAATAATTCATTGTCCACTTCATCAAACAATCAAAATTCTTCAATGAATGTCAATAACTCTCAAAACTCACAAACTTTCGTACCAAGGAATCAAAATCGCGCTTCTCATCAAACTCAGTCAGCTAATCAGCAAACAGCACCGAGTGCAAATAAATCTGTTTCACTCTCAGCGCTTTCAACTAAAGAATCTCACGTGCTCCTAGCAACAGCACAAGTTACTTTGTATTCGAAGCAAGGTAATCCCATTAATGAAAAAGTTCTTTTGGATAGTGGAAGCCAAATTTCTTTCATGACACAAAAATTAGTAGACAAACTTCAGTGTTTTCCTTACAGAAAAGTATTAAATATATCTGGTATTTCTCAAAGTAGTATTCTTTCAAATAAAATGGCTGACGTGTATATTCATTCTAAAAAGGATAATGGTAAAAGATTTTTAGTTTCTTGCGTACTTTTAGACAACATAACTTACAAGCTTCCACAAGTACCGATTCAGGCAAATAAATTGCAAATTACAGAAGAAATCGCGGCAGACCTTGCTGACCCTAGCTTCTTTATCCCGTCAGACATTGACATGCTTCTTGGTGCGGATCTTTTCTATTCTGTTATAACTACAGGTGTCCATAGTCTGGGAAATGGACTCCCCACCCTACTTAATACTCATTTAGGCTGGATAATATCTGGCAAAGTGCCCTCACAATGCACGTCATTTTCTGAAAAGTCTAGAGTTTTTCATTCTCGAACTCAAACCAATCAAGACAATGTTTCATTTTTTCTGCAGACACAAGAACTCGATAATGTGTTAACAAAATTCTGGAATGTAGAAGAAATTCCAGACAAACTTCCCTTATCACCAGAAGATGACTTAGCTGAAAGCATTTTCACTTCTTCTACCAAAATTCTAGAAGACGGTTCATACCAAGTAGATATGCCTCTCAAGACTCCTCAAGAGTGTCAGAAATTGGGTGACTCTTTCAAAATGGCACAAAAACGATTTTTTACGCTTGAAAAAAGATTTCAGAATGATAAAAACTTATTCTTGGACTACATAAAGTTCATTGACGAATATGTCGCTCTTGGCCATGCCAAGTATGTTCCCTTAGCTTTCACAAATAATACTTGCGATAAAAAATATTTCATTCCACATCTCTGTGAGATTCGGGAGTCGAGCACTACCACCAAATTGCGTGTTGTGTTTGACGCCTCCGCAAAGACTTCTTCTGGCGTATCTTTGAACGACGTCACGCTCAAAGGATACCAGGTACAACCTGAGTTGTATGATATTCTGTGTCGATTTTGTATCTTTAAGTATGTACTTACAACAGACATTCAAAAAATGTATAGACAAGTCAAAATAAATCCCTCTCATACCTTCTTACAAAATATTCTATGGCATGATAAGCCATCTGACTCTCTTAAATGCATTGAGCTTCAAACTGTCACCTATGGAACAAATTTCGCCCCTTTTGTTGCTACACGAGTAATAAAGGAAATTGCCCAGTCTCATGAAAGAGACTTCCCTCTCGCTTCAGAAGCCCTCTCCCTTCAATGTTACGTAGATGACATTCTCTGTGGTTGTGACAGTTATGAGGAATTGCAAAAACTATATTCTGAACTCAACTGTATTTTAAATAATGCAGGTTTCAAGCTGCACAAATGGTGCTCTAATTCTCAAAAATTCTTACAAACAATTTCTGAAGAAAAAACTCTCGAAAATGATCTGAACTTTGACAACGAACCTAATAAGGTGTTAGGCGTCAGATGGCAGCCTTTACATGATGTTCTAATAATTTCAACTCCTAAAATTTCACTCGACAAAACTCCAACTAAGCGACTTATTCTTGCAGTCTTAGCTCAGTGTTTCCACCCCCTCGGATTAGTAAATCCAGTGGTGGTTAAAGAAAAAATTCTAATGAAAAAAATTTGGATTCATAAATTAGATTGGGACTCAGACATTCACGATGAAGGTTTACTGACTGATTGGAAAACTTTCCTGGACTTACTATCTCTTTTAAATACTATAAAAATTCCTCGCTATATAGGTTCTACCAGTACTGCTAACAAAGTAGAAATCCATGGCTTCGAAGACGCTAGTGTTCAAGCTTACGGTGCTTGTATTTATCTTCGTTCAATAGATGGGGACGACTCTGTCTCTTGTGTGCTTATCTCTGCCAAATCCAGAGTAGCTCCAATTAAAAGTATTACTCTTCCAAGATTGGAACTCTGTGGTATGGTAATTCTGGCAAAACTTAGTCATAAGATCATCAGTATCTACGAAAAATTCGTTGATATTGATTCCGTGAATTTGTGGTCTGATTCTAAAATTGCTCTTGCATGGTGCAATGATCATCCCAGCAGATGGTCAACGTTCGTTTCACACAGAGTAGCTCAAATCCAGAATTTGACTGCACAGTCCAGGTGGAGACATGTTAAATCTTCACATAACCCGGCTGATATTTTGTCTCGGGGAATATTCTCTCAAGAAGTCATAGATTCAGGAACTTGGTTCAATGGCCCTCATTTGCTACAAGACCCAAAGTTAAACTTAAGTCAATTCGACATTCCTATTAACGTTTCTGATATTCCTGAAGAACGAAAAACATCTTGGGCAGTTGTCCAGGTGCCGGGAAATGGTGTGTTTTGGAATACAATTTTTTCTAAGTTTTCCAACTTTTCTCGTCTGCAGCGTACTATCGCGTATGTCTTGCGATTCATTAATAACATCAAAAATAATACTGAAAAAATGATTGGTACTTTGTCAGTCCGTGAACTTGAATCCGCCCAAAAAATTATAATACGAACTCTTCAGTCTCGTTTCCGAGTTAAAAAACAACGTTCCTATTTCTGATAAACAGTTACGGTCTCTCAGACCTTTCATTGATGCTGAGCAATTGCTACCAGTAGGAGGCAGGTTGGATACTGCAGATGTTTCCTATCATCAAAAGCATCCTTTCTTGTTACTTTCGCACAATTACGTAGTATCACTTATGCTAGATCAAGAGCATAAAAGGTTGGGTCACGCAGGTGCTCAAACAGTCTTGTCAAATTTCAGATTGAGATTCTGGCCTTTGAATGGCTTGAGAGAGATCAAGCGAGTTGTGAGAAATTGTGTGACTTGTTTTCGTTTCCGGGCTCTTCCAGCCCAACAAACTATGGCCAGCTTGCCAAAAGATAGAGTTCAAAGATCAAGACCATTTCAGAAAGTCGGAAATGATTTCGGCGGTCCTTTTCTCATAAAATCGTCTCGCTTAAGAAAAGCTCCCACAGTCAAGTGTTATATTGCTATTTTTATTTGTATGGTCACTAAAGCTGTGCATATTAACTTAGTCTCTGATCTGTCGACCGAGGCATTCTTAATGACCTTGAAAAGATTCACCTCTCGCCGTGGAAACCCTAAAATTATTTTCAGCGACAACGCTACTAACTTTCAAGGATCAAATAATCAGTTAAAAGTTCTTTATGATTTTCTCAAACGAACCAATGTGCATCAATTAATTAAAGACTACCTTTCTCAAAATGAAATAGAATGGAAATTTATTCCACCTAGGTCTCCTCACTGGGGAGGAATCTGGGAAGCGGCTATTAAAAGTGCAAAGTACCATATAAAAAGACTGATGGGAAATTCTCAGTTTACGTTCGAGGAACTCTACACCATTCTTTCGCAGATTAAAGCGATACTGAACTCACGAACTCTGTGCCCTTTAACAAGTGACCCATCGGACTTGGACTGTTTAACCCCTGGGCATTTTTGATCGGAACAAGGTTGAGTGCCTATCGTGATAAAGACTTGACTCACATTCCTGAAAATAGATTAAAATTTTGGCAAATATGTTCTCAAATACAACATAACTTCTGGAAAAAATGGTCAGTAGATTACTTAAATCGCCTCCAAAACCGTCCAAAATGGTTAAAACCTTCTAAAAATATGAAAGTTAATGATGTTCTTCATTGGCCTCGAGCAAGAATTCTAGAAGTATATCCTAGTCAGGATGGAAAGGTTAGGGTTGTCAAACTGAGAACCTCTGTTGGCACCTTTACCCGTTCAATTTCAAAAATTTCTTCTTTACCCTACGACGACCTCGGTATAGAAACCAGTGTCACTGAAGAATAATTTTAATTTTCTTCCCCCAATTCTTCAAAGTTCATTCTGTATTGTTTTTGTGTGCAGTTGTGAGTGCGGAAAAAAATCTTCTCGCACTCTCCGGGTCCTTGACCCCCCCTTAAATCTAGGTAATGTCTTGATTTTGTTTACACAGTCGGTGTGCAGTTGTGAGTGCGGGAAAGACTTCTCGCACTCTCCGGTCCTTGACCCCCCTTAAATCCAGGCAGATTCCTGATTTGTTGACACAAAAGCGGCTTGTAGTTGTTAGTGCGGGAAAAAATCTTCTCGTACTATTCGGGTCATCAGAACCCACCTCATTCGGGTCATCAGAACCCACCTCATTCGGCTCATCAGAACCCACCGTATTCGGGTCATAGTAACCCCCTTATCTCAATACTTCTTCTGGCCATCAGTGCCAGATGAAAGTTACCTCGTTATTCGGGTAACAGTAATCCCCTTATCTCAATACTTCTTCTGGCCGTCAGTGCCAGATGAAAGTTACCTCAATTCTGGTCATCAGAACCCTCCTCATTCGGGTCATCAGTGATCATACTAGCTGATGGTCAACTTTATTATTGTACAGAGTGGCTCAAGTTCGAAATTTGAATTTACAACTCAAATGGAGACCAATGCCACTGGGAATTAAATTCCACTTCTTATGCGTGAGTGAGCAAACTCACCGTTCACAACTTTTTTCTTGATTTTGAAGCCAAAAGCCGTCAACGGGGGGGGGGGGGGAGTATGTTGGGGAAACCCAACCGTTTATTCAATTTCTATAACTCTATTTTTTAATTTCAAATACATATTAATGACCAAGCAGGTATAAAATCCGTTTTAAATAAAATAAGCTCAAACTTGTCTCATATGTAAATTTAATTGCATAAAAATAAGCAGTCATCGGCAAAACACAAAGATTATTTCAGCTAAAATAACAAAAGAAAATCTTTCCTTTAATTTAGTACTTCTAAAGCACCGGCATGTTGTCGGCGACCGTCCAAGGTTTAGCTCCCTTCAAAGACTTCTTATCTTTTAGTCTTATTACCGTGCTGTGCTAAGAGCGAGTTTCTGGGAAATGTAAAGATGACCGGTGACTGCGACTAAAAGTATCAACCCCTTCACCAATAAGGCAACATCTGACTAAATATGATTCGTCAACTTCATCGCGAAAACAACGTTGCTAGTCGAGCGGAGCGCAAAAAGGGGCGGTCCATATCACTTCGACTTGCTTCCCGTCGAAGAAACGACATCACCTACCACAAAGAAAGCTGTCGCGTCCCTTGACGCGACAGAATCGCAAAGGTCTCGTAGACCAAAGGTCTAGCAGACTAAAAGTCCAGTATTTCTCTTAGGCATAGTCCTGTAAATCTCGTTAAGTGACACAAATTAAGTGTACCAGTGTGGGAAAAGTCCCAGTGTTTTTCTTAGGCATAGTCCTGTAAATCTCGTTAAGTGACACAAATTAGGTGTACCAGTGTGGGAAAAGTCCCAGTGTTTCTCTTAGGCATGGTCCTGTAAAAAGTAGTAACATCTCGTAACACCAGAAAATGACGAATATATGTCAAGTACTAGTGTCAGAACCAATAGTGTAGAAAATATCCATATTTACAAGTAATAAATATACAAAATTGTTTAGTGAAATTAACGTCTTTTACTGTATAAAAGTCGCGGCTGCAGGAGATCGCGCATTTGGATGACAACTGAACCAGTTACCTATAGAAAAATATTACAGTAAGTGGAGGTAAGGTAAGGTGGTTTCAAACTAGAGCCGCACCCTTCCAACTTATGTTTAATAGGGTACTTGCACAATTTTTAATTTTATGTTCAATGGACTCGGTACAGGCCCATATATTCACCCTATTTTTGTTTTTCTCTAAATCCAATGGTATTACTAGATATTTAAAAAATAAAATGCCCAATTTCAAACGCGCGCCAAAACGCTTCTAATCCGTGACGTCACTAATCAACAAAAGTCAGCGTTGCCAAATATGCTATTTGTACAATTTGATACCTTGGTACAATAGTTTTAAAAAAATGCATTGTACCATATTGACATTGACAACATAACATAACCTACGTTCTGGTAATTGTTTCTATGCAAGTGAAGTTTCTTTTCTATAATATTCATTTGTACGTTTTGTTTCAAAATGAGCGATGTTTATAATATTTCATTGCAAAAACACGAGTATTAAAATGCAGGAAAAGATTTTTATTCAGGCATCGTCAGAAAACACCCAAAGACGTTGTCTGGTCTCGAGCTTTGCACGACAAGTACTTTGTATTGGTATTAATGGAGACCATTTCGACGTAAGTAAAAAATAATTCTTAATAACCCTTTTATTATCTTGTACACAATGCAGTTGCATTTCATATTCGGAATAGTTTTAAAATTACTGATACGAAGAGGGCATTTGACAGTGTTGGCAGTTAGCACTAAGTTCTGGAAATATGTAAATATGATAAATTATGTGTCAAGACACTCAAGTGCATATATTATTATGTGTTTTTTTGCTACCAACCTCAGAAGTCGCCATTATTTATTTCATTTCGCTAATGAGAAGTTAAATTTCTCTACCTAATAACGATAATAAAAAATCTCCTAGGTCAATTTTAATGAAAAACTTTGTATATTTTTATGAAATATTACAAAACATTAAGTTAATTCTAATCCAAAAACCCTGAAATTATGCTAACTAAGATTGTCTTTATACTTCTAATTATACAATCTAATTCTACAACCAGTTACATATATATTTGGCGACTCATAATTAGGGCGAAATATTAAAAAAAAGTCGCACTTAAGTCGCTTATTTATCATAGTGATGTGACACCTAAAATAGCGCCGGAAGCAAGCATTTTGGCGCCAAAATTTAGAGACTGTTTTAGGCTATTTAGCGATTTTATATCGGGAAAAAAATACCAGTGGTATGTTACAAGGATGTGAACAATAATTCAAGACCTTTTAAAAAATTGTTAAATACCCTTTCCTATATCAGTGTTTATAAGTAAGTAGATCTTTAGCATTGAACAAAAATTAAAATGAATTTTATAACTTTTAAATTTTGTTTTAGCTACCTTGTGACATAAAAATAATAGTGGAATTTATGAAAAAAGTAGACATAGGGGAGTAAGGAAGCTAAAATTCTTTGCTTGAAGACATATCCCTCCAAAGCTCTTCACAATCAGTTTATCCATATTCCACTGACAGGTTTAGTGATTATGAAAAACTATTCAGAGTGAAGCAGATATCAGGATACAACTACATTAGTTAAGCCACATTATTAAAGCAAATAGTGTTGAAATAGCACCATAAGTGCTTGATCAACAATGTTCACCTTTTAGTCCCCCCAAGAGAAGATGAAACATCAACGAACTCCATCAACAGCACTTCAGATACGGCTGAGGCAACTTCCGTTGAATAACCATCAATATTTTCGCTAACAGCACAGTCTTCAAGTAATAAGAAAGATGAATAATAATAATAACAAATGCCTTTATTTGATAATTACCAAAAAGGGGAAGTTCACATCAGATTGTATGCTCTACCACTTAATCCTATGTAATGTTTTCTGAATAAACTTATGTACCTACTTTATATGTATACTTCAGTGAATGTAGGCTGAACTTGCTGTGCTGATATTTCACGTTATCCAACGCTTGTGTTGTGTTCGATTCTCTATTTATGAAGATTGACGGAAGTTCATTATACTCTATGAATATCAAAAATTTGCTCAGGTTTGTTACACATTTAACAGTATACCTAACTAATTTTACGTTTCATTTTTTGATTCTTTACTTTCTTTTGATGTTCAAGTTATTCTCTCTGTCTGTGTTTCATGTATAAACTTGTAAATCGTGTATTAACAAATGACCCTGTCCAGGCAAAGTATCGTAAGCGCCAAGAAATATTTCATTCGAGGTTCTCGGTATTGATCGAACCATCTTTGAGAGACATCAAATAAGTAAAACAGATAAGCTCTAGAAATTATTTAGTAGTGAATATCTTAAAAAAAAACATTGCAGGTCTTACAATTTTAGATATTGTAAGCGACAACAAAAAGTCATAACCTCCAGAAGAAAGTTAAAGAACAATTTGAAATATCTCAGGCGCCTTTTATTTTAGCCAACATTAAAAAATATTAGATAAATAAAGTTAGAACCAGGTAATTAATACTGCTTAACATAACATGAAATGAATAAAACTTACAACTTTTACAATAGTAATTGATAAAGAATATATTATATATTAGTTTTTTTTGTTTGGTTTTTCCTGACCGTTATTAGATATCAATATTTTGTATATTTCCTGGTATTGCGGGTTGAAAAAAGTAAACTTTTTTATATTTTTACGTTTCGGTTTATTTTTTGCTAAACCATCTTCAGAAATTGTCTACAATTGTAGACAATAATAATAAACAATAAATAAACCGAAACGTAAAAATATAAAACAGTTTACTTTTTTTCAATTAATCATCAAATGACCGCAATACCAGGAAATATACAAAATATTATATATTAGCCTTTTGCGTCTCCTGTAAAATTGCAGAAATGACCATTATGATACTTTGCCTGGACAGGGACGAAATATATATTAAAGGTGTTGGTTAAATTACTTTCTTGTCTGTTGTTGGTAACCTTGTTATGGGGAATAGTCGCTAAATGTTGATATTTGCTACTACCTGCACTATAAACCCCTTAAAATAAATAGGATAAATTGCTCACGACTTTTTTTTCAAAATGTAAAGTTGTTTATTGTAAAAAAATATATAGGCAAAGCTACAGAGGTTAAAAAATGAATTTACACTATTGAAATTAGTTTTCTTTCTTTATGCTTTTTAGATTGTCAGTATGTAGTTTTTTTAAATTATTTTTTGGTTCCACTTTTGTATTTTTATTAAAGTCAAGTTACACTTAAATTCCACTACAGGGCACACTTATGTGAAGAAATAAAACTACATAATACGTATTATGTCAATACTTTAATTAACATTGGAAAAATATTGTTACGTCATAATGTTTCAGCTGCATTAATCTTGATCACAGTTAACATAAGATATATAATTTTTTTATTTATTTCAAATGCAGGGCCTGTTTCACAAAGAATGCCTTTCTGGCATCTGGGCATGCCCCAAACAAAGGATAATTTGGGGATAATAAGAGTTAACTTCACTTTCTAACACTTCAAGAATTTTTCCAAGGCTTTACCGCGTTTCATAGCATCTTTTTCTTTTACTTGAAGTCCCCCTGTTACTGTTTCCAAAAGAGATCCAGCTGCTGTCTTGCACCATGCCAATTCAGAAATTTTTAAAGTGGTTATTTTTCGATAGTGTAAGTCATGCCACAACTTTTACATGCAGCTTCACACTGTTTTAAAGTCATGATGTTTACAAATCTAATAAATTCTGTGGTGCTCCCACCACTTTGTAAAACTTTTAAAATCAACTTATGCATGCTAAGGTCACTTAAAGATTAACAGAATAATGCTTTAACAGCTGCATTAAGATATCAACCAACTAGCAACACCTTTTCAAATATTTTGTCATAATTTTTGGCTACTTTGTTGCTAACTTATTACATAGTTTTTATTTTTTTTTGCTCCTGGGTCTGCTAGATGCCAGTCAAGCTAGCAGGGCCACAAAGCCTTTTCCAATTTTGTTATATCATAATTTTTAGTCATTTTATTCCTAATTTCTTCCTAATTTTAATTTTTTTGCTCTTCGTTTTTTCTAAATAACGTGTGGCTCTGCTAGCTTGAGTTCAAGCTAGCAGAGCTATGCTGAGTAACCACTAAACCAAGTTCTTTTAGTAAGTATTTTTATACTGAATTTTTAGCCAATTAATTTCCCCTAAAGTACGTACCGAGAAAAAAATGAACTGTTAAAAAACAGCGCTTTTTAGTTTCGTCATTACAGGAATCAAATATTTTAACATAAACCACGAAACTTTATAACCTGTGAGTAAAGACCAATTTATTTATAATTTATTACCTCATTTTTATTTTTCTTGCTCCTACTTGCAAAAAAAAAAACATATTGCTTTGCTGGCTTGAGTTCAAGCTAGCAAAGCCACGTTAAAAAATCACAAAACATTTTTTCCTAAATGTTTTTTACTGGAATTTTTGGCCAATTAATTGCCCCAGAAATATGTACAGGGAGTGAGAAGAAAATAACCTTAAAGAAAATAGTGCTTTTCAGGTTAGTCAATAGAGGAATAAAATACTAGTACCCAAAACCCGGAAATATTAACTTTATAAGTTTTTTAAGAAAACGAAGAGAACAAGAATTAAAAATGGGGTAGTCAATTACAGGGCCGGATTTACCTTTTTTCCGCCCCTAGGCTAAAAAATTCTGCCGCCTTTTTATATTAAATATTGCAGGCTATATGCCAAAGAATTCCTTTAAACCATGTTTAGTTGAGTAACTATAAATTTTATCAAGTGAAGTGATATTTAAATTCCGATAAACTTCTCCTGAGAATTCTTTTCAAGAAAAAACTTATACAGGTAAAAATATAAATGAAATTCCCTGATTTGGAGAGGAACTAAAAGACATGAGACCAAGATTACAATTTCTTGAAGATGTCTACAAAACACAACCTAGTGAACATCTCCGTTTAGTAAAAAATGAATATCATAAAAAAATACAAGATTGAAATAGAAAAAGCCAAAATTAAGACAAATGCTGACAAAATAAAAAAAAAACTCTAGCAACCCAGTTTTCGTAACAAAAGCAGAAAATTTAGAGGAACTTAGACAACGACTCATAAACGAAATTCGCCAAATAACCCCGGATATTGTACATAATGTCAAGAATGAATTTTACTTCAGATTAGGGTTTTGTCATGAAAAAAATGGGCAACATTTCCAACAATTTTTACAATAAAACAAATTATGTCGAAAAATGTGTTTTTATTTTTTTCTGGCTTTTTACCAAAATGCAAAAGTAATAGTGGGTCATATCCCTTTTTTTAAGCCCTTTCCAACGAGCTATCACAATACATAGCTTTACATTTAAAAAAAAAGTTGGGGGCGGTTACTACCCCCAAAAGCGGGGTAACTTTCATGAAGAGACGAAAAAAGTGTGCCAAACTAAAAATAAAGAAACTCGTATTTTTTTATTTTTTCAGCAAATAACAAGGCTTTCTAATACTGAATTTATTCCATGGATGTTGTCGGTTCTGTTGCCTTGAAAAATGTATTTAATAAAGGCGTTGTCTTCAAAACTTCATCCTGCTTTTTGTTTTTTTCAACGCGCAAACGTTTATACTCATGGCCTGATAATTTTTTTCGCCCTTCACTCATTTTTGGTAAAATAATAGTTAATGAGCAAAATTATTACACTAAACAACGAAAGAACAGTACAAAAGATATTAAGTAAAGATAACAGTTATTATTATCACTAAAAAATTGTGAATTTACGTTACGGCTTTTGTACTCCGTACAAACAACAAAATGCATCACATGAAACCATAAAACTCCGAAATATCTATATCCGCACGTTTAAATCAGAGCAATGCACTGTTTTTCTGCCACGTATCGCCCGACGGCTCTCGTTAATCTTTGGGAATCCCCGAGACGACGATATACGATGGCCTGCTAGGAATGGGCAAATAGAAGTAGAGCTGAGGGTGAAAATTTTAAAATTGACTTTGTTATTGTATTGTTAATTCTTTAGATCTTAGAACTGTACTAATATTTTTTAGTTCCCAAACTTGAGTCTAGTAATAATTGTATTTTTCTTTCCTTTGAACTGCTGCAATTATTCGTCCAAAGGCGGGACTCCACCAAACCGGGCTAGCCCGGCGGCACTTGCGGCCTTGCCGCCGGCACAAAATGCCGCGGCTTGCTGTTAAATTCGACTCCACCAAACTGGGCAGATGTGTCGGCTTGCACAGAGTTCTTGTTCTTCATCCGAGAATGTTTGACGACGACGAAATTTTATAAGCAGGTATTTTCTCTAGGGTTAAACAAATTACTTTCATTTCGGAATAATTATATCAATAATAAGACCCTTTTTTCAGTCCATTCGGTAGAAATATGGCCATCATCTTGGGTATTTTCCGTATGCGCATCCATTTTAAAGTCTCTTGGTTCACTGTATGTTAATATGTTTAAAAAACAAAATACAAACGCAAACAACGTACCGTTCAATACAAATATTCAAAACTGACTGAAAACACGTGTTCGCACTGATTCAGACAGAGCGTGCCCGCGTAGCCGGCAGAAATTCCTTTGATCTTACCGACAGTTGCCCGCTAGCAAAATTATGCCGGCAGCCCATGCTGGCGGCCTCGAAAGGATGTTTATTTTTAATTTTTCTTCGGCAAAAGCCGGCGGGTTGTGCCGGCGGCACGAGCCGGCCGCCGGTCTGGCCCAGTTTGGTGGAGTCCCGCCTTAAAAGTCACAATTTTGCCGCCCTAGGCTTCAGCCTACCCAGCCTATTCGGAAATCCAGCTCTGGTCAATTAGCAATAGATTAGTCTTAGAACATGGTAGATACTCATAGATTATAAAGTTGTTATTTTGTGGTTTTAGGTAATAGTATTTCATTCCTCTAACGATGAAACTGAAAAGCATTGTTTTTTTTCTAACGGTTATTGGTTTTAGTCTCTGTAGATATTTCGGGGGCAATTAATTGGCCTAAAATTCCAGTAAAAATACTTGGTTTAGTGGGTATTCAGCGTGGCTCTGCTAACTTGAACTTAAGCTAGCGGGGCCACACAAAATATTAAAAATAAGCAAATTAGCAATAAAACAGATAAAAATTATGACTTAAGAAATTTTTTAAAATGCATTGTCTGCTAGCTTGACTGACATTAGCTTGAGTTCAAGATAGCAGAGCGTCGCTGAGTAACCACTAAACCAAGTTCTTTTAATAAGTATTTTTATACTGAATTTTTGGCCAATTAATTTCCCCTAAAGTATGTAAGTACCGAGAAAAAAGATTAACTGTTAAAAAAAACAGCGCTGTTTAGTTTCGTCATTAAAGGAATCAAATATTTTAACCTAAACCACGAAACTTTATAACCTGTGAGTAAAGACTAATTTATTTATAATTTATTACCCCATTTTTAATTTTCTTGCTCCTACTTGTAAACAAAAAACATATTGCTTTGCTGGCTTGAGTTCAAGCTAGCAAAGCCACGTTAAAAAACCACAAAACATTTTTTCCTAAATGTTTTTTAGTGGAATGTTTGGCCAGTTAATTGCCCCAGAAATATGTACAGGGAGTGTGAAGAAAATAACCTTAAAAAATATAGCGCTTTCAGTTTAGTCAATAGATGAATCAAATACTATTACCCAAAACCACGAAATATTAACTTTAAGTTTAGGTAGTAAAAGTAAGGGTAGTAAATTAGCAATAAATTAGTCTTAGAATATGATAGATACTCATAGATTATAAAGTTGTTATTTTGTGGTTTTAGGTAATAGTATTTGATTCCTCTAATGATGAAACTGAAAAGCACTTTTTTTTTCTAACGGTTTATTGGTTTTAGTCTCTGTAGATATTTCGGGGGCAATTAATTGGCCAAAAATTCCAGTATAAAAATACTTGGTTTAGTGGGTATTCAGCGTGGCTCTGCCAACTTGAACTTAAGCTAGCGGAGCCACACAAAATACTAAAAATAAGGTAATAAATTAGCAATAAAACAGCCAAAAATTATGACTTAAGAAAAATTTTTAAAAGGCGTTGTCTGCTAGCTTGACTGTCATTAGCTTGAGTTCAAGATAGCAGTCACGTTGAGTAACCACTAAGCTAAGGTATTTTCCTAAATATTTTAATACTTAAGACTAAGAAAAAAATAACAGGTTGACAGGTTATTTTTTTCTCAGTGTCTACACATATTTCAGGGGCAATTCATTGGCCAAAAATTCCACTATAATAATGTTTAGAAAAGAATTTAGTCATTATTTAGCTTGGCTCTGTAGGTTGAACTCAAGCTAGCAGAGCTCCACGTTTTCTTTTTTAAATCGAGCAGAAAAAAAAATAAGGTAATAAATTAGCAATAAAATAGCAAAAACTTTATATGAGAAAATATTTGAAAGGGCGTTGTAGATCTGCAGACTTGATTAATATACTGAAGGCCCACATGCAGGGACATTTCTAATTACAGCTTGTAAAAAGATCTCAGGTCCTGACCATGGTAGACTTTTAGGGGGAAAGGAATCAAAATCTTCAACTTTTAAATTTTTGCTGTGGTTCCAACCCTAGAAAGTTTTAATTATTTCCAATAGCACTGCGTTTCTGTTGGCGATGGTTCTTCGCTGCACCTGCGAATCTACATTGGAAAAACTACCGTGTTTCTTACAGCCACCTGAAATCAAAGAAATCCTTCAGAATACATTATGTATACAGTGCTTTTTTTTAACTCGAGGTACGGGATTTGCATGGTAATTGTTACACCTCATGTTAACTTTTGTTCCACTAAAAATTTTGGGCCAAATCTCGGCCGGTACATATTTTAGGATTGTCAGTTCGTGTCGAACGATTTTTTTCCAGCAGTTCCATACCAATTTCAGGAAAATCTATTATTGTTTTACAATAAATTACAGTTTTTTAGTCCTTGTATATTTAGTTACCAGTGACAAATTAATTTAAACAATGCTTTTATCTGTCAAAATCAAATACCTGACATACAGAGGTTAAAAAAAATTGCGTTTTACCAAAAAAAGAAGTAATTTTTTACATCTTTGTTAGATTTACTGGTAAAAATAAGTGACTGTGTCGTCGTCTAAGGATTTAAATAACCTCTGTTGCAAATTTTGTCTTTTAGTTCCGAGTAGAACTAGTGTTGTAAATATCCGTATTCTTTAGATATCCGGATAATACGGAATCGGAATCAGCTAATATCCGTATCCATTATTCGAATACGAATCCATTTCTTGACCCGCGCGACAGATCATGTATACGTATGCATGCAATACTAAAACATCTTCTATCCGGATACACGGCTAGGTAGGTCGATGCGGTATCGGTATCATTCGAAGTCGAAGGTTAGGGATAGGAAGGCACCGTCGGCGTCGTTCGTTCTCGTTTGAATTCGGTTCGGGTGAGGCGGGCCTAGTTTAACCAAAGGGTCTCATCCCATATGATACCCGTTACCCCGATAACTATGCTATCTTTTTTTAGGAAAGGTCATTAGAAAGAGAAAGCATAAGATCAAATATGCCACATCGCAGACCGTGTTGTTCGCTTACACTCGATTCCGTTTTCTCTTTGCACTTTGCTTTAGTATACAGCCGATGCGAATTTATTTTGATTCCGAATCCGTATTCAAGTTCTCGGCCGGTTCCGGATAATCCGAATTCTTTTAATATCCGTATCCAATGGATTTTTGGATACGTATCCTTACATCACTAGACTAAAAGTTAACATTGGGGAGAAAAATTTACTACGCAAATCCCATGTCTCGAGTTAAAAAAAGCACAGTGTATATAATATATACACTGATATATTTCTTTTTTGTGAAAATTTTCTTGGGTCTATGTATTTTGTGAAAACAAACATCAAATTTAAAAATTTGCAACGTTTCGCACATTTATTATCAATATTGTGCTTCTTCAGGCTTCCTTGGAATGTGTGCAATTATGATCTAAAAATGATTGTGAGTTGTTCAAGGAATGACGTTATTCTGTGACGAACAACTCACAAGCATTTTTAGATCATGTAATTGCACACACTCCAAGGAAGCCTGAAGAAGCACAATATTGATAATAAATGTGCGAAACGTAAATTTTAAAATTTTATGTTTGTTTTCACAAAATGGCCGCGACTCGAGAAAATTTTCAGAAAAAAAATATTATGTATGGCCAAAGAATAAAAAAGACATTAAAATATAATATACAGTGTGTCTACTTAAGTTCTCTACATATGGGAAAAGTTACTCTTTATAAAAAGTTCTGCTTTCTAAAAAAATAATATTAGACTATTAAAACTTGAAGTTGCATGTACAGAGTGGTCAGGAAATAGAAAAATTTTAACCCAAGAGAGACGTACCCTTAATTTATATTTTAGAGCAAAATGAAATAAGAAAATGTTACTTAGAATTAAAAGTTATATCTAAGTTTAAGTACATTGCTTCTTATTAAAAAATAATTTTAAAAATTTAAATAGGCTAACTAATTCTTAATGGTACCACCAATGTCTTGCCACCTTTTCCCACCTCAATTCTAGCAAAATTTTGTTATTTGTGGATAATTGATTAGTGACTAATGATCATTAACTTGAGTTGCATATTTACATGTATTTAGTCATTTAAAAAATAATTATATATTTAAATTTTTAATATTATTTTGTAATAGAAAGCTGTGGATTTAAACTTAGATATAATTTTTAATTCTAAGTAACATTTTCTTATTTAATTTTGATCTAAAATAAAAATTAAGGGTACTTCTTTCTTGCGTCATTTTAATTTTTTTATTTTCTGACCACTCTGTACATGCTATTTCAAGTGTTAATAGTCATATTATTTTTTTAGTAAGCAGAACTTTTTATAAAGAGTGGCATAAATTTTGGTACATGCCAGTATGTAACTGAAGGGTACCTTTAAGTGCAAAAATTAACAGCCAGATTCTCCAACGCTAGTCCGGTCTAATTTCACAACCAAAAGTTTTAAACTGACAAGTGTAAGAACAAAGCAACTAAGTTTTGTACTATGAATTTATTTCTGAGCTTTTTCGCAAACTTATAAAGGAAGGGGCAATTTTAGTACGTACTTTCGACAATAATAGAACAAAATTCATTAAGTACAGCAACTAATTCCAAGATGAAAATCATTTGGAATCTAAGCAAATCGCTGAAATATCAGAATAATTCATAATTTTTTAATGACGCCTTATTAACAATGATAGGATAAAAACCTGTCAAAACATAACTGATCAACTAGAAGATCTTAATTTAAACCAGTACTAAATCTTAAACCTTCTTAGTGAATCTGAATGTAAGTTTCTAATGTACTTGCATCAGTGGCGTGCGTGCTGGTAAGTCTTTATTTTTAGCGAAAAAAATGGCACGCCACTGGTTTTATGCAAAATTGATATCGTTCCCTGAAAGCCCAATTAATTCTGCGTGAAAAGTGTTCCTTAAGCTCTTTCGTTCTGACGCACCGTTTTAGAGATAAAAATGAATTTATTTCTTACAATAAAAATAAAGGAAATTTAATTTTTTGCTCAGGAAACAGTGACTTTTGATTTAAGTTTATAATAGTAGATGCTGGAAATGGCTTCTCCGTGCTCCAATACATGATCTAAATCGTCTTCGTATATTTCTCCTAACACTTTGGAATACAGGTGTAAAAATATTAAACACCCTGTATCTTGAAAAAGAAGCGTTTGAGGATCCATGTTTATATAAATTTATTTACATATTTTTAGATGTAAAATCTGCCCTTAAACCTTCTAAACATCTTTTTGTAACACCCTGTATATATATATATATATATATATATATATATATATATATATATATATATATATATATATATATATATATATATATATATATATATATATATATATATATATATATATATATTATATAAATAAAAATGCATATATTTTAATTGCAGGTTATGCGGAAAACTCTTATGTCCAAAACTCTTATATTATTTTACTAGTTTCCTTTGACCAAAATATAATGATTTAGATAAAGTCGTCTTGGTGCAATTTTGCTTTCTTAAAAACTTAGAGCCCTTTTTTTAAACTGTTATAATTTTTGTTAGACATGCACACTGGTTTAGAAGTTAATCACTTTCATCATATATTTTTCAATCATTTTTAAATTTTATATGAGCTTATACTATTGTGCTCCCAGAGGATGCCACATACTAACTGAACACCCAAGAGGTGCTCTATTGTCATATTGTGAAGAAATACAGTAGACTCTCGATATAGTGAACATGGCCTACAGTGAACTACTCCATATAGTGAACAAAAAAATATGTACATTATGTACATTCTCTATAGAGTGAACAACTAGCCCCTCGAAATAGTGAACCTAATAAGTTTTCCCATCTGATGGAGGGGAAAAAAATTTCAGCTTTTTGACCCGCTTTTTCCTAAACCAAATATGGTCACATTACTTTATGTTATATCAATAGTTAAATAAAGTTTTGTTTACCAAGTCATATTGTTTTATTAAATGATATACAATCTCGAAATAGTGAACAAATCAATATAGTGAACTGGGTGTGCATTAATTAGTTCACTATATCGAGAGTCTAGTGTATGTCAAATTCATAAAACTACACTTAATATTAATATTAACCGTTACTATATAGAGGAAAGTTGTCTAATATTGGATAGTTTCTTTTTAATGACTGCCTTTTACAAAGAAACACCCCTAAATTTTTGTTACTTTCAGTTGTTTCATTCTATATCTATGTACTCTATGTAAACCTGTTAAGACAGTTGACGTAACCCTGAAAGATAGTTTCAGACAATAATACATTTAAAAAAAAATGTCCAAATGGCCAACTGAGAAAATAATCGCCTATAATATTGGATAGGGTATCAAGTATTCGGGGAGCGGTAATATTATAAAAGGGACTATTGTATTTTATTTTATTGTGCGAAATATCCCATTGTTTTCTTCTTTGCTATAAGAAATAGTTATGCAGGTGTCCAATATTAGGCACTATCCTAATTTTAGGTTTCTGTACTACTAACTACCTGATGAAGCAGCATAATAATGACATAGTACTACTGACTTCCTCCGCCACTTCATTGACTGTTACAGTAGCATTGTATTATTTACCCCTAACTTTACGTTCAGGGCAAACTTTCCGATTTAATATGCACATGTTGCTTTCTCGTTCTAACTGTCCATACTTCACAAGAGCTCTTTCTGTCAGCACTAAAAGGATAAGAAGGTATACATACTATTTAATAACTGCATATTATAATACTATCAGTAATAAGTTTTTAAAATTTGAACGTTAACTTGGATAATGCTTAATAGTTAGTATGGAGGCTAATAGGTACCTACTGGTATGCAAAAAATAACAGATTACATAAACTTAATCATTCATAGAATATAATTTCTAGGATTTCTATATCCATTGTTTAGAAAGCTTTAAAAAATAAGATGAATACCTTATACCAGAGACTATAAGGAATATAGACAGACACTCGAATACACCAAAAAGCCGGTCTTCCTTGAGATATTTGGTGGGTTTACTAGTTTATGGTTTAAAAGTTTGTCCACCATTATATATATATATATATATATATATATATATATATATATATATATATATATATATATATATATATATATATAACGGTAGACAAACAATCTTTTAAACCATAAACAAGTAAACCCACCAAATGTCTCAAGGGAGACCTGCTTTTTGTTGCACGGCAGTGTTCGTCTAGGTATTATTTAGTCTATGCTAATACTTATTCTTATTATATTTTACAACAATGAAATTCTGTAAATAGATTGAGAAGAGTATCTGTTTTAAAAAATTAACAAGCATTTCATACTACATAAAGATGTACTAAATCATAAAAAATTAAGCTCCTTACCTGCCAGTTTTCACACCACACATTTCAGCAGGGCACAATATAAAATCCGTGCAATCCGAATATGTTTTATAAACCCGGATTCTGTCATTTTTTTTATTAAATTACAAAAGAGGAAGTTTTGTTACTAGTCAAAAAACGTAAACAAATCCATAACAAATCGTTTAAGGTGATTTTATTTCTTTGACAGGCAAACTAACCCCACTTATTTGGCAGTGGTTACAACCGATACGTCGTGGGCAATCGTAACATAATTCAATAAAAACTATTGTTAAAACGCTGTTTTACACTTTAAAATATTACCTGTGTAATCCCAGATATTATTTATTATTGTTTAGATATCATTGTTTTTTAATGGAAACACATTTTTAAAATTGAACAAATGGTTTACCGGGTTTTTAAGGTCCGCTGATTGACAACCACTGTTGTTGCTGTAATCACTATTTTCGGCAGCGTTGTCAACAGTAAGTTATCCAAATCATAATATCGTTATTATTTCTCATACTTATTGATATTTTGGATTAATTATTAGCCTTGGAATATGATATAATTCTACATGTTTTATAATTACTATCCTTTATACTGAAATTATCATTTATAACGCCATGGTACAAATTTATAAATGATGTACACTAAATAGTTGGCAACGTCAAAGTTTGGTCAAAGTGTACAATTATTGTCGAGGAGATGGCAACGTTTTGCGGTTTAGTGACGTAAACCAATCAAAATTGTTTTTGAAGATTTGAAAATTTTGCAATTTTATTTTTTAAATATTGCGGAAAATACGTCGTTTTAAGAATAGTTCTTTTTTATTTAGCTTTTAAATACCATTTACTATTAAAATATGTTAAATTTAAAAATATTTAAATTTTGTGCAAGTACCCTATTGTTCAGTGATTTTTCGTTTGCCGGTTCGGTCGGATGTAGTCGATGTTGCTGGTGAATTAGGTATGGTACTTTCAAAAAAAAAAATAAAGGCTACTAATAAAAAAACCTAATTTAATACAACATATGTACTTTGTTTCAAAGCTTTTTGCTGCTATTAGCTTTTACACGAAGAATTACCAGTTACCCACACTTTTTCTTTAAGGTAATCAAAGTGTGGGTTACTAACTAAACTGGGTTTAGAAACTTGAAATTTTGCACGAAGGTTTCTTATACAATGTAGGCATTTACTAATAAAGGGTTTTTCAAAATTCAACCCCTAAGGGGGTGCGTCGCAGGTGTGTAGTGTGGCAGCGTGCAGCGTGTGGATTGTTTTATTTGCGGGTGTACTTATAATAAAGTTATTATGGCTAACACAAAATGTAAGTAGCCCTTACGTCGTGTGTTTGAAAATGTTCTGCCACTTATAGACGTTCTAGAGGATTGCAATTTGGTATGGAGGTTCAAATTACCACCCAGATTAATCAAAAATTGTCAAAACCTTTTTTACCCTTATTAAGGGGAGGAATCTAAAAAAAAAACGCGGGCGAAGCCGCGGGCGGCATCTGCTCGAAATTTATATAACACAATTAAGTAATTCTACCACAGTTTAATGTGCAAAAACTATTTTTTGAAATACTAAAATATAGTAAATAAGAAATATCAAAAACTACGCCAATGCAAGTGAACTGGATTTTCGTTCTCTAGTAATGACAGATCTTCAGTCACATCTAACAAGCAGATAACATGCGAAATCTCCAAAAACGGTTCCATTGTATATCAAAATTGCACATTCTCGACCGTTGGTCTCGGGCTTTTGTTGTCAAATTATTGAGTCTCGAACATTTTAGAAGCAGAAGTTTTCGAAAAACCACCTATGCGAAATTTACTCGGTAAAATTTAAAGCTTTCGTGATTTAACCTATGAATAAAAAATCTCCACAGCCACATTCACACTCACATTTGAAAAAGTGTCTGACCAATCATAAGAGACCAATTTATTGTTAATTGCATCGTAGTTGGCACTGTTAAAATCAAAATATAGCTCATCAAAATGCAGGGGCTTGTAAGAAATTAAATATTCAAAACAGTGCGCAAAATGATGCACAGATTCTGGCAAAATGTATTTAGAAGTTACAAAAATTCTTAATTTTTTAACCAATAATTGAGGCGTCGGATTCTAAAATCGGACTTGCGCTTGCAAAGCGTAGAACCGTTGTCGGGGCAAAAGTGAAAGGCATGAAAAACAAATTTCAGAATTTGAATATTTAAAAAATTTTAGCGTGTAGATCCATAAATTTCGCATGTTTTTTGTAAATAAAATGTTTTTGTAAAGTGAATATATTTTCCAACAAAAAATTAAAAACCACTTTTTATATCTCGGAATTTTTTCGCCGCGGCGCAAATATAAATTGCGATAGATTTTTAACGAAATGGTTTGAAATTCAGCATACTTACTTGAAAAACTGTCCCGAAGGTGATGGGATGATTAAAAATCGTTAATTTTGAATTCATTAAATACTAATTAATAAATACTAATTGCGGGTTCGAAATCGTGTTTTTCGAACTTCGAAAGAAAAAAGTCTGTGGCGAAGTTTCAGTCTCAGAAAACTTTCAGCGAGAAAGTTGTTCTGTATGGTTGAAAGAAGTTTTCCGGAAAATTTGAGATTTGTTGGTATTATACTTTTCGAGATAGAGCCAGTTGAACACGCTGCGTGACCCCGTATAGTCGAGGCAATGAAGCACTAAAACAGCCAAAATCTCGGAATTTTTTGCACTAAGACGGATCGGAATGCGGATTTCCGGGGGTTTTCGGGGTCGCTGATCACGTTTGTGATGTTCAAATTGACCCACAGCCGACCTGGAGCTCAGGATCGCTGATGAACGTCATCTCCGTGGGACTCTCCCAAAATTCACGCGGGGAAGGAGAGAAACTCGGCGCCCGGGGGTTTTTTGGGTTACTGAATTCAAATATGGTATCGGCGAATACCCCCCGGACACCTGGTGCGCCGGAACCTGGACGTGGACGTCATCCCCGAGAGTTTTCCTGACAAGATCGCAAAAAACAAACCGAAAATCGTTGTGTGGGCGTCTTTTGGGGCGCTGAATCCAAATTTCACTTCGAAAACGACCCCCCCCCCCCGAACACCTGGTGCACCGGAACCTGGACGCGGACGTCATCTCCGAGGGTTTTCCAGACACGATCGCTAAAGACAAACCGAAAATCGTTATGGGGCGTTTTTTGGGGTGCTGAATCCAAATTTCACGTCGAAAACGACCCCCCGAACACCCGGTGCACCGGAACCTGGACGCGGACGTCATCTCCGAGGGTTTTCCTGACACGATCGCTAAAGACAAACCGAAAATCGTTGTGGGGCGCTTTTTAGGGCGCTGAATCCAAATTTCACGTCGAAAACGACCCCCCGAACACCTGGTGCACCGGAACCTGGACGCGGAGGTCATCTCCGAGGGTTTTCCAGACACGATCGCTAAAGACAAACCGAAAATCGTTATGGGGTTTTTTTGGGGCGCTGAATCCAAATTTCTCATCGAAAACGACTCCCCCCCCCCAATACCTGGTGCACCGGAACCTGGACGCGGACGTCATCTCCGAGGGTTTTCCAGACACGATCGCAAAAAACTAAACGAAAATCGTCTCATAATTTGACACATTCATTGATGTGTAATTCTCGCCTGGTGCCCACTAAGACATTAAAACATCAGGTTTGATTGACATTCATGGGAATGACATCGATGTCAAGATAAAGGTTCCGGTGCATTAGATAGTTGGAGTATGGTCGCGGATGCTGGATTCGAGGAGGGTAGCTAAAAACCCCTTGATGTGAATTTCATTTCATGTTTTGCAAATGTGACACCTGGACGACTTTCAGGCCCAGGTTCCGGTGCACCAGGTGTTGGGGGGGGGGGGGGGTCGTTTTCGATGAGAAATTTGGATTCAGCGCCCCAAAAAACGCCCCATAACGATTTTCGGTTTGTCTTTAGCGATCGTGTCTGGAAAACCCTCGGAGATGACGTCCGCGTCCAGGTTCCGGTGCACCAGGTGTTCGGAGGGTCGTTTTCGAAGTGAAATTTGGATTCAGTGCCCCAAAAAACGCCAACACAATGATTTTCGGTTTGCTTTTTGCGATCTTGTCAGGAAAACTCTCGGGGATGACGTCCACGTCCAGGTTCCGGCGCACCAGGTGTCCGGGGGGTGTTCGCCGATGCCATATTTGAATTCAGCAACCCAAAAAAACCCCGGGCGCCGAGTTTCTCTCCTTCCCCGCGTGAATTTTGGGAGAGTCCCACGGAGATGACGTTCATCAGCGATCCTGAGCACCAGGTCGGCTGTGGGTCAATTTGAACATCATAATCGTGATCAGCGACTCCGAAAACCCCCGAGAATCCGGTTTGAGTCTTATTAACAAAGTTATTTAATTTTCTTAAAGCGACTTCAAAAAATTAATTTTTGTGAATGCATTTTTGACAGCAGCAATGCAATTTCCGGTTTGTATAAGATACCAAGTAGATACATTTTTTACAAATAATTTTTGGAAGCGAATGCAAAAATCCGCATTCCGATCCGTCTTAGTGCAAAAAATTCCGAGGTTGAGTGCATCATTGCCTCGACTAGTAATGTTTTTGTATCTACGCGCTGACATAGGCCAGCGCTATGAAACTATGTAACAAAAGAAAATTGCGTATATTTATGATGTTTACAGCAATTTTTAAATTGTATTCGAAAAAAAGTTGCAGTTGACTATAATGT
Organism: Philopedon plagiatum; assembly: GCA_963971165.1. Taxonomy (NCBI): domain Eukaryota; kingdom Metazoa; phylum Arthropoda; class Insecta; order Coleoptera; family Curculionidae; genus Philopedon; species Philopedon plagiatum. The sequence goes on from OZ020190.1 coordinate 56,869,591, forward strand.
GCAACAATTCTTCGACTGTAAAACGTTATTCACACGACATACCATTGAAATTAGCAGAAACAAACCACGATAGCAACAATCGGCGGTTCGATCATGTTAGTAGATCATACATGTCTATTTCTGCCGTACGTCACTTCTGTGCTTCTAAATCTTTATTTTTAACAAGTATTTAAATGTAATAAACAAGTCGATTTATTAAAAATGTATTCGGAAGATTGTGTAGATTTTTTGTTTTTGTGTTCTGTGCAGTAGTTTTTTTAAAATAAATAACAATGCCGTGATTTTTAATTTTATGAAAAATTCATGTCAAAAGTGCAACATTGTGCAATGAATTGTTAAATCGTTTTAAAAAGCAAAGTATAATATTTTGTTTTGTGAATTACATTTATATTAGTTAACGTATTGTATAAATTATCATTCAATGTCTCTTGTGATGTGTAAATGAGTTCAAAATATGATGACCAACATTATGAATAAAATGTTTAATAACGGGAATGTACGCAATTTTCTTTTGTTACATACTTTTGTAGCGCTGGCCTATGTCAGCGCGTAGATACACATTACGGGGTCGCGCAGCGTGTTCAACTCGCTCTATCTCGAAAAGTATAATACAAACAAATCTGAAATTTTCCAGAAAACTTCTTTCAACCATACAGAACAACTTTCTCGCTGAAAGTTTTCTGAGACTGAAACTTCGCCACAGACTTTTTTCTTTCGAAGTTCGAAAAACACGATTTTGAACGCGCAATTAGTATTTATTAATTAGTATTTAACGAATTCAAAATTAATGATTTTTAATCATCCCATCGTCTTCGGGAGAGTTTTTCAAGTATGTATGCTGAATTTCAAACCATTTCGTTAAAAATCTTCCGACATATCGCAATTTATATTTGCGCCGCGGCGAACAAATTCCGAGATATAAAAAGTGGTTTTTAATTTTTTTTGGAAAAAATATTCACTTTACAAAAAAAAATTTATTTACAAAAAACATGCGCAATTTATGGCTCTATAAGCTAGCATTTTTTAAATATTCAAATTCTGAAAAAAAAAATTCATGCCTTTCACTTTTGCCCGGCCAACTTCTGTCATTTCGAGCGCAAGTCCGGTTTTAGAATCCGACGCCTCAATTACGTTTATTTTTGGAGTAAGCATGGAAAAAGTTTATGAAACCATTATTAATTAAAATTTTGCAATAAAGTAGATGAGGAAAGGTATTTTTCAGTTGATTTCTTCATACGAAAATCTTAGATTGTAACGGGTCGATTTCTCCGTTACATTTCTTTTTAAAACATTTATTTATTGTTATTGTTATCTCATTTCGCTTTTTCGCATTCTATGAACGCAACAGCTTTACAATCTAAATTTGCCGTGAAGTGTCTTTTGCGCGTAACTGCAGCTAACCGGTGATTATGAAGTAGAATAGTGTATTCTAGAGCAATGTTCTGTAGATTTAGCTTATTATGGCGGTATTTTTGTAAATCTTTAGAGTACGATATTCCTATATGTTAAGACTCAGGGAAACCCGCTTATATCTGTTTATTTTATTCACGGATTGTAAAAAGGTAGTAGTTCGGAGTAAGCTAGAACACAGAGTACCTGTGGCCACTCCGTAGTTATAGGCACTAACGGAGCTTAAACCACTCGAGCAAGTAAAACTTGACAGAGCGTTTGCATTCATAATAAACAAAAACATAATGTATATTTGTAGTTTTTACGACTTTTAGATGCTAAAATAGTAAAAACGATTTTCTAAAGTAAAAGTTAGCGTAGTGTCCTGTAGAAATAAAATTAGTGTCAATTTAATGTGGTTGTGTGACTAACTGGAGTTCTGATTGGCTAGCTGCCGGAAAGGGAAGTGGTGCTGTTTTATGTTTTTTTTGTTCAAACAAAGTTTATTCAAGCCCCTGATCTGGTCGCATGCGTTCTTTTTGATATCATCTTTCTGGGTAGCATAGCTGCAAAATACCTGTATATATTAGAGAAATTTGTTACGCTGGGAATTCAAAAACACCTCGGGGGTAAATCTTAATACATTATTTAAATAATATATTCTGTGTTCCAAATTAGCAGTAGCAATTTATTGTTAAGTTAAAAAGGGGTACGTTAAAGTTAATTGTGGTTTCTTGTTTTTCAGCTCTCCGTGCTATCCAAGTTAGTACTACCCAAGTTAGTACTACGCAAGTTAGTATTACCCAAGCCAGTACTACTCAAGCCAGTACGACCGAATTTAGGGCTACCTAAATTAGTGTTCCTTTAGAGATTATATAGTTCAAGATGAAGAACTTCAGATTCTAAATTCATTGTGTAGATTACTATTATTTGCAGCCTAGATGCATATCATGCAGTCTAGTTTATATGCATTATGCAGTCTAGTTAAGATTCAATTTAGTGTCAGTATAGTCACATCGCTGCACGTTAGTAGCAACTGTTTAAATCGGTTCAGTTTAGAGAGGCTCTATAGGACATTGTATTTCCTGGTACGTATTTCCTGGTACACGTGTACTGCAGGATAGTTGAGGTATTCTGTTAGATAAGAGATTTCCATTGTAGTTTTTATGTGATATGGAGTATCATTCTATAGGGTATATTATATATCAGTATAGTGTCCTAGTACATGTTGTGTACTACAGGATAGTTGCGCTATTCTGCTGATTACGTATTTCTATTGTAGTTTTTATGTGTTACATGGTATCATTCCTTAGGGTTTATTGTAAACCAGTATAGTGATAAAATCTGAGAGAATAGGTTCCCTGAACTAAAAAACCGGTTTGCGTCATGAGCGTTAATGTTAATATTTCTGAACATTGAAGTCAGATACGTAAAAAGGGCTATGCCTGGATAAACCCACAGTTGGTGGATTCGGCCCCTATAAGAAATTTAGATGTGCGGCCATAGAAATGAGTTTGATTGGTCAGCATAGTTATTTGCACAGAAACGATAGTTGATAAGCTCTTTCCAATTTTTTATATAGGGTCAAAGATTTGATGGAACACAAATTCTAAATATAGATAGGTAAATAAAGTAAATTGTTTATTTCCAACGTAAGAGAGGAGAAAGAAGACAGTTTGGTTGTCAACTCTAAATTCAGGGATTTTGATCTTACATCTGTTTTAAAATCTGGCGTCCAATTCTAACACCGATTAAAGAGATCAGATTCTCTGGATTTTCTTTAACCCTACTGATACTGTATGGGCAGTAGTAAACCAGAGCTGACACATAAATAACCCCCTGAATGATCATTATAAAAGCCCTATTAATAGCTATCGTGCCCAGGTCGGAACATCTAGATTACCTGGTAAAAGTGCAACAACAAAATCCTAGAACTAATAAATGTTACAAAATCATTGTGGAATTCTTTCCCACGTGACTTGTAAAATAAGAAAAAAGTGAATTCATGGGAATAGCGCAAACACGTTCTGAGTTTGGTGCAATTTGATATAATTCAAATTATAAATAAATAAATAAATATGTCTTTATTGTAATTTACATGGTAATTTACAAAAGGCGAAGTTGAACCAAGCTTCCTCACTTAACCTACAGACTAATACTAAGCCTAATTTTTTCTCTACCTAGGATACTATTTACTTCCAAATATCTATATATAATCCATGGATTATACCAAATATGGTGATACAAAGACTACACAATACTTTCAATGATTCTACGAACCTCCAGTCTGAATTTAACACCAGTAAATTGTCTTATGTTAAAAGGTATTTTATTATAGAATTTTGCTACATTATGACTAAATGATCTTTCAAAATGAGTAGAGGTATGCGCCGGAATAGTTATAATAAATTTGTGACGAAGGTCTAAATTATGCATATCGTCACGAAACTTAATATTCTCATACAAATAGTCCGGACACCCCTTATTTATTATTTTATTATAAAGAACCAAAGAGTGCCGGACTCTTCGCTCATTCATCCTTAACCATTTCATCTCCCTAATTTTAGCAGACACTCCCCTTTCATGCTTCCTAATACCACCTATTAGACGCGCACAACAATTCTGCATTAGCTGAACACGTCGAGCATCAACGTCCAGCAGACATGGGCCATATACCGCATCAGCATAATTAAAATGCGACAGAATGATAGAATCGCACAACATCTTTTTAAGATCTTCACTTAAGATATTTCTTTGATTGTATATCAACTTGGGATTTGCAAAAGCCCTTCTAATACACAAACCAACATGCTCTGAAAATCTAAGCCCATCATCGAGCACCAGGCCCAAGTTCCTTGCAGAGATGATCAGCCTAAGATCCTCACCATTTATTATTACCTTTACTTGATCTCTGCACAGAGCCTGATCTTTTTTCTTGCCAAATAGAAGTCCCTGGGACTTACTGGGATTAATACTCAGGCAGTGGGACATCCGTACAATGGCACTTAAATCCCCATTAATCTTGTCATTAACACTGACAATATCACGAGGACTAAAAGAAATATAGTTTTGAGTATCATCCGCGTAAAAGTGAGCTCTGCAATATTTAAGATGTGTTATGAGTTGCGAGTTGTAAGGTAAAGACAAGAGGTCCCAGAAGAATGGATCCTTGTGGTACGCCGAACCGAAAATCCCTTGCCGCTGACCCATTGCCATTCAAAATAACCATCTGTCTTCTACCCTCCAGATAGCTACTAACCAGACTGCATGCATCATTTTGAAAACCCAAATATTTAAGAATGGCTACAAAGAGAGTGTGGTTAAGCTTATCGAAAGCCTTGGTGTAGTCTAACAAGACCAGTAAAGTAAGGTCATCTCGCTCTGTTGCTACAAAGATGTCATTCGTGACTTTTAACAACGCAGTAGTGCAACTATAATCTGGTCTAAAGCCGGACTGCACAACCGGCAAAATACAGCATTGATTGACATATTCCCTAATTTGATTATTAAGAACCTTCTCTATTACCTTAGATAGGGTCGGTAAGATACTCACCGGACGCAAGTCTTTCAATTCACTAGGATTCGTAACTTTAGGTAAATGTATTACATATGAGATCTTCCATATTTCTGGGAAAGTCTAATGTTTCAATACTACAGTTCACCAGATGCGCAAGACAGCGTATAAGCATACTGATTCCCAAACCATCATGACCCACAGCACTCGATGCTATCGACAATGTCGCTCTTTTAATCTCATCTAGTGTAGTCAATCTGAATTCGAAGCCGGTGATGTTCTCCTTTTTATTGTTTAAATAGAAAGTCAAAAGATCAGGATCCGGATCAACCTGAGGAATGCCAACAAAATAATCGTTAACTTCGTCAGCACTCCACAGTTCAGCCGGAACCGATCGCGTCTTCCCACCACATACGTCCAAATCTCTCAGCAGTTTCCAGTTTTCTTTAGGCCCATTTATACGAGCTCTGTTTTCAATATAATATGCCTTTTTTCTCTATCAACAGCCACAGTGACATAATTACGCAGTTGCCGATAAGACTCCCAGTTTTGCATGGTTCTACTCCTTTTGAACCTTGCAAGTGCTTTGTTTCTAAGTGACATTAGATACTTCAAATTCTGAGTAATCCATGGGGCTCTCCTTTTAGTAATGCGAGCTGTACGAATAGGCGCATGTATATCAAAAATATTCAAGATTAGTTTGTTAAATAATTCCACTTTATCATCAATGTTTATTAAAAAATATATATCATTAAAAGGGATTCGAGAAAGATCGTCATTAAAAAGCTCTTCATCAAAATAACGATAATCCCTATAAGTGTAATAAAAAGGTTTGGGCTTACTTATTTTTAACTTTAAACTGCACTTTGCTAGCGCATGATCAGAGATATTGAGACTGTGATCAACATGACAGTCCACCAACAAGTCTGTATTTGAAACCAAAATCAAATCCAACAGAGTTCCACCACCTGACCCATATCTTGTAGGCTCATTAACAAGTTGCTCTAGGCCGAAATCACCGAAATTTGTACGTACGCACCTTTTACAAACGCCAAACGCGTGATAAGCGTTCAGCGAACAGTTCACCGGCGTAAAGATGTTCGTTGATACCGTCCAAACTGTTCGCAGTAACATTTTTCTGCGCATACCTTTAGTTTACGCATAGATCAAATATGTTTCCACATATAAAATTTCTTTTTACAATTTAAGTAGTTTGCATGAATGTCTTAATTATATAAATTATTACTTCTGAATATAATACTATACCTTGTGAGGAGTATTGTAATAGGAATTAAATTCATCAAGCCACGGATGCGTCGAGTTTTCATCATTGCCTGCATATTTTTCTATTTCCTCTTGCAACTTATCCCAAAAAGAAGTTCTTTCCTCTTCGCCTTTAAATTATTAAAAACTCTTATTAAAAGCCAAAGTGACAAAAACCTAATATATTTATTTATTTATGCTACAAGCCTTACAGGTTTAAAATCCAACTACACGGCAGGAGGAATATTTTACAGTTATATCTTTAATTAAAGGAGAGACAATCTAGTAACTAAAAAGTAATATAATAAGATTCCATACAACTAACCTATCGTGTTAACCTAAATTGAATATACTAACATATAGCATTAAAACAGAAAGTGCTTGGCACAGAAAACTAACAAGAAAAAATTCAAAATTAAAGAGTAGGGAATGTGGAATGTGGCAATGCGTTCAGTGTCTTAGAACACTAGACACCCCAGTAAGAGAAGCATTGAAATAGTCGATGTCAATCTCATTATTGTATACTTCATACATTTGGTACAGCAGGGAGAATTTAAAAATGTTTGTATGAGGTGTAGTTGAATAAAAACAATAGGGAATATGCATATAACCCAAATAAATCTGAAATATTTTTTTTATATTCTCTACATAAATTAAATGTTAATGGCGGTTGCTGTTATCCATTTATTTTGGTCTTTATTAACAGAAAAAAGGATTTAAAACTGCAAATTTTCGCGCGAATTTCGAAACTTGTAAAACTTATGACTCATCATGAGTACATGGCGAATTCCGGTGTTGTAGAGTCATCAAAAACTCAATAAAAATGGTATTCAATGCGTAACTCATCCAATGAAATATCCCTGCACTTAAAGTAGAAGGTTCCTAAAATCTTATTTATGTATACTTCAAGTCGAAATCGGTCCAGGAACCTTTCAATTTTGCAAAAAAAATTGGCATTTCTGCGAAATTTTGACATATCATCTTAATAATTTCGATTAAATAAACTGCAATTCTTTATTATAGAGCGCCAACAGCGCTCTATATACCGACCCGTCCGTGAGGAAAATGTATGTTGGTTGACAAATCGTGTTTTTCGACAATCTCAATTTCTTTTCTCCGAGATGGTTGCAGGTACAGCGATCAAATTTTCTGGGTTAATAGAGGGATAGTGCATCTAGCTTCGATAAAAAATTCAGCTATACAGGGTGTTCCGTTTCGGAGTTATTAAACGCCAAAGTCGAAATTTCCGCGAATTCCTATGGGATCGATTACAGGTCGCAAAACTTAATTAAATCGATTTAAATTTTCCGAGGTTGTAGAGGACCGGGAGCTTCAGAACCCTATTGAAACTGGCGGTATTCGCGAAAAGGGAAGTAATTCTTTTGAATTTTTTTATGTCGAAAAATGTCGTTTGCAGACCCCAATTTGGCACTGAATAACTCGAAAACGAAACGTCGTACAGAAAAACGTATTTGAACATAAAACTAAAGAATCTCAAATACTTTCTTTTTGCAATACATTTACCTATACCTAAAACGACTGGAAATTGGAAAAATTTGGGAAAAAGTGGAAATTACGATTTTTCATGCAAATTTTTGAGGGTTGTCAATTTTTTTGGGGGTCAAAATGGATTCAAATCGAAATCCCATGTACCTTATCGGAAAGACCTCGCCGAACTACGTTATAAACGTATTTTTTGGTTCCTTCATTCTTAATAGGAAAGGAGCTATCGATAATTCAATTTAGATTTTTTACGATTTTTTTTCATGACATCTCTACATTCGAAACACTCTGTATCTTTTCCTATCTAATTTCTTCCAACTTTTTCAACGCTATCCCTAGGGGATATAATCAGGCTTTAAAATGAATCCCGAATGGGTGATCCAGGGCCTGATTTAGGGGGTAAAAACTCATTTTTTCTGTTTTTTTTCCATCAAAATTCATCTTTAAATGGCATTATTATGTATTATTTCTCTTATTTAACAGCTCTTTTTTGGTTTATTTTCTTCCTACATCATCTGAGAACACTCCGCACTAATTAAAATTTCATATTTTTTCGTTCAAGTTATAAATAAATACCTTTTTTTGCATCGGTGCAGGAAAATTTTTAAAAAGTGCATATAATAAAAGCCGTGCCTTGGAGAAACAAATGAAACTGACCCTCTTTACATCGAAATTAAAATATGACTTGTCAAAATGTCATGAAAATAACAGTTTTTGTAGCGATATTGGAAGCTTCCTGGACCGATTTCGGCTTGAAATATACATGGCAAAGGTAAAACGGTCTTTATATTTTTATTTACAATACATTTCATTGGACGATTTAAGCATTAAATACGAATTTTTTAAATTTTTCTCAGACCATGCAAATGCATGTCAAAATCAGTTTCATACGGAGAAATGTATTAAAATATGAAGGGTCGAAATGTCGCAAAAATGTCAGTTTTCCTTGCGAGATTTAAGGGTTTCTGAACCGTTTTCGACTTGAAAAATACTGGGCAATGACTCTATAGACCTTCCCGTGTGGATTTCGGAACATATAATTTGAAGAATTAGTCATTAAATACCAATTTTAACAATTTTTCGATGACGCGGCGAAGCATCATAGAAAGGCTATTCCATGAGGTTGTATACGGGGTAAATCACAATGACGGGTCTGATTTAAATTTTGCTTAGATTTGTTATTAATTGAGAACGGATTATTCGATTGAAAAGAGTGATGTGGCAATCGAAAGGGGAGGAAGTAAGCTATTTTATTTGAAAATAATTTCGACATTTCGTTGGCATGACGAAGAAAAATTTGCTATTTCCGATATTTATTGAGTTAGAGAGCTGAAATTTGATATATAGGAAGAATTCGGCCAATCATTCAAAATTATATGTGTAAATTTTGATTCGCATGGTTTCTATAGCAACGATTAAGGATAAAGTTGACAATTTCTAACTCACGTACGGCTGATCTGATTGAAACGAGTGAGGTGGTAATCGAAAGGGAACGAAGTAAGCTACTTTTTTATGTGAAAATAATTTTGACATTTCGTTGCCATGACGACGAACAGTGTGCTATTTCCATTATTTATTGAGTTTTAGAGTTGAAATTTGATATCTGGGTAGAATTCGGTCAATCATTCAAAAATATTTTTATAAATTTTGATTCCGATGATTACCATAGCAACGATTGAGCATAAAGTTGATCATTTGTAACTCGCGAACGGCTTATCTGATTGAAACCAGTAAAGTGACGATCGAAATGTTAGAAAGTGCACTACTTTTTTATGTGAAAATAATTTTGACATTTCGTTGCCGGGACGATGAACAATTTGCTATTTTCGTTATTTATTGAGTTGGAAAGTTGAAAACTGATATCTCGCAAGAATTCGGTCACTCATTCAAAAATATATCTGGAAAAATCGACTCCCATGGTTGGCATAGCAACGATTAAGGATAAAGTTGACAATTCATAGCTCGCGGACGCCTTCTGCGATTGGAACGAGTGAGGTGGCTATCGAAAGGGATGGAAGTAAACTACTTTTTTATTTGAAAATAATTTCGATTTTTGGTAGTCATGACGACGATCAATTTGATTTCTCCGTTATTTATTGAGTTGCAGAGTAGAAATTTCGCATCTAAGTAGAATTCGGTCAATCATGGAAAAATATTTTTGCAATTTTCAATTTTAATGATTGCCATAGCAACGATTAGGGGTAAAGTTAACAAATTACAACCCACGAACGGCTTCGTAGATTGAAAGAAGCGACGTTCATAATATGTATGCACAATTTTTTTTCATTGAGACATCAGTGGCGTGCCCGAAGGGCTCGCCACCAATCTTCGTCCAGCTCGACCATTTCAGGAAGATGATGTTATCAAATGTATGGTTCCAAGCCGATCGAAAGATGACAAGCTTAATTTAGTAGGGTTTCAGCGAAATCGTATATATTGTGTTTATATGTAATAGGTGTTTGTATGTATGTAGCGATACGGTTACGAAGGGCGCTCTATTCTGCATCATCAGTCCGTAGGAGTGTGATATCTTGCTTAATACATGGCCTAGAAACACGAAACTTTCAGGGCATGACGATGATGATATTACCGACCTTATAGAGCCCCCTCGGGGGGCGATTAGGCGCTCTATGCAATCTAGTTTTCATGGCAATCTTCGAAAATTCAAAAATTTTCAAATTTTAGATGTCCCCGATTCAAATAAACCTATTTATTTATAACTTTACCGAAAAAATAAGCGATTTAAATTAGTGGGAGGTATTCTTAGATAATTAACGGATAAAATAAACCCAAAAAGAATCACTAAATAGAGTAAATAGTGTGGAATAATGTCAGTTAAAAATAGGATTTGTCGGAAAAAATCAAGAAAATCCGATTTTTACCCCTTAAATACGCTCCTGGATGACCCATTCGGTATTCACTTTACAGTGTGATTATCCCTTTATAAGATAGTGTTGTAAAATTGGGGAAAAAATAGATAGGAAAAAATACAGAGTGATTGAAATGTACCGATGTGGAGGGCAAAAAAAGTAAAAAAATCGAAATTTAATCGGCGATTGATCCCTTCCTATAGAGGATGAAGAAACTAAAAAATATGAATAACACATACTTTGACGAGCTCTTTCCGATGACGTATATGGGATTTTAATCTGAACCATTTTGACCCCACAAAAAATTAAAAACCGTGAAATATTTGGGTCAAAAATCTAAATTTCCAGTTTTTTCCAAATATTTCCATTTTCCAGTTGTTTTAGGTTTAGGTAAGTGTATTGCAAAAAAAGTATTTGAGATTTTAAAATTTCACTTATGAATCCGTTTTTCGATCTGACGTTTTGTTTTCGAGTTATTAGGTACCAAAGAGGGGTCTGGAAATGGCATTTTTCGACCTAAAAAAATTCAAAAGAATTACTTGCCATTTTCTGATCCTCACCAGTTTCAGTGGAGTTCTGAAGTTCCGGGTCCCCTACAACCTCCGAAAATTTACATCGATTTAATTCACATTTGCGACCTGTACCCGATTTCAACGGAAATTGCGGAAATTTCGACTTGGGCGTTTAATTTCTCCGAAACGAAACATCCTGTATAACTGATTTTTTTACCGAAGCTAGATAAACTATTCCTCTATCAACCCAAAAAATTCGATTTCTCTCCCTCTGACTGTTTCCGAAAAAATCAAACCTGTTCGACTTTAGGTTAAGCTTTACGTTAACATGTAGATTTTTGCTGATCTCCTGACGTCACTTTTCACTAAGGACAAATGGCTGCTTGTTAAATTGTAATAAATTATACCGAAAAGTAAACATTTTTTGTAGCTAAATTATCCTAATAATTTTCTTCAAAATATCTTTTTTTGGGTTTGTAATGACTTCCTTAAACGATTTATGCAATAAAAAAAATATGTGCATATTCCTTACTGTTATGACGATTGTTTAACCTAGGTACATCAAAATTTATTCTCGATACGATATTTGGACAGTCTATAAGATTATTGAGCAATTTATATAGTCATTTGTAAAAAATATGTTCGACGATCTTTTAGAGAGGATAATTTAAACCTCCCCAACAGCTAGAGTTGCCACCCGTCCTTATTTGGTAAGGACAGTCCTTACTTTGACCCTTATGTCCTGTCGTCCTTACTTCAACCGAAAATGTCCTTACATCTGCATTCGATAACGTAAATTAATTTTGGTACACAAACAATAATAATAGGAAACAAAAATAAAATTAAAACAACTTAGTGTCAAGCAAAGCTGAGCAAACCTAAACAAACTAGATCGCAAAATGAATTCAATATTTTATGTAAAACGTCGCTAGAGTACCTAGAAAGGCATTTTGATTTTTCTGAAGAAAATTCTTGCTCAGATTTCACAGCTAAATTTAGAAACTGTGTTTCCCTCATACGGCGATTTTCAAGAAGTTTTTTTTAATTAATAATCCAAATTTATAGATATAAATGTAGATTTTTTGTTTAATAAAGTTTCTCAAATTTCGGAAAATTACATTATTTTAGGTCAAGGGACAGATTTTTTAAAATTAAGTACTGCTAATAAATGGAAATATATATTTAATGAAGTCGGAATTGAGAATTAAAAAAACGTATTTTCCATTATACCACTCCTTAGTATCCCAGCCAGCTCAGCATTCTCTAAAAGATCTTTGTAATGACTGTAAAATAGAGGGACGAAAGGAACCACTGTTCCGTCGATCGGATTCTTTTAGAATTATTAATATATTTTAATTTTAAGGAAAGCTGTCAACAGTTTTATGAATACGCTAAAAATGACAAAGGTCTTTTAACTGCCGCAAAGTTGAACGAAAAATATGTTTAAATTTAAACCGTAAATAATTTTTTTTTATTTCACTCAAAATTTTTCTCGTTACTATCCTCCGCCCCCCTCGAAGTCACTGTCCTTACTTCAAAATCGAAAAAGGTGGCAACCCTACCCAACAGCTTATCGTGTGGAAATCCGCGACCAGAATCAAAACAATCTCGCTTAAATGCCATGAATTTTAAAGACCTTTGTACCTTCTCCAAATTGTCATTGTGAACATTGTAATATATAATGAGTACGCGAGGTGTACCTTGGTTGGGTACTAAACAGCAAGATTTTTTACCTTCAGTTCTTTCATATGTGTTAGCCGAAGTTTGATCTAAAGAGTTTTCAGTATTTTCCAAAAACTCATCAGTCCAAGCTTGGGCTTCGTCTTCAGTCAATTTTCCATCATCAAGGTTTATTCCATTGTCTTCTGCGTTTCTCATAAACTTCATAAACTGAAACAATGCAATGATATGTATAAGCCATAAAGAAAATAAATCGAGTGGTTTAAGAGAATAACAGATATGTCACATTTTATGCAAATACATGATAGCCATGATAAATGGTAGAGGTCGTGGAAGCGGGTCGTCGGTAGCAGAAGAAATTGGCACTTACAAACTGACACTACAAACCGCGTTACCCGATATAGCGTAAATAAAGCCAGTCGACCTAGAGTGTGATGTGTAAGCGTGGTAAAATATTCTAAAATCCATTGTCGGCGACGCGTCGCAATGCCAGTCAAACCTCCATAACCACTGTTTTCATAGTCTCAATTGAATTTACCCGCTGTATGAAATCCATGAATAGTTGATTGACAAAACCTGTTTATCAAAAATTTGGACTTGGTTTTCTGGGCAGGTGTGGTAAAACTATTTTAATAGTTCACATGATTTCTTACTATTATAACCATATACTGTTATTGGTCTGCAAGCATCTAGAAAATGGACAACACAACACTACTATCCATTTCTAAAGTTTTGACCCCTCAGTTTGGAAGCTTGTAAAGTAAAAAGTACAATTTTAAAAACTATAATTTTCACATATTTCGGTAAAGTTACTTGTCTCTATTACACATGTAAAGCTTTGTAACCGTAGATGCCTTGGTGCTTTTCTAATGGGAAGGTAATTGTAAAATTGTCACCATTTTTTCCCTATTTCACCAATTACTCAATTTTAAAAATTTATTGTGCCTTACTGGTCCTCCCAGGCCTAACTATTTTTTTACAGGCGATAAAGTGAACCTTACTTTATTCCCAAAAAATATTATTTTTATTTTTTTTCTTAGGTTTGGTAGTAATATTCAAAAAATGATTGTGGTTATGTAATTACTACCAGTAATCTTACAGCAAAAATGTTTGTTTTTTTGTATCACATATAAAGAGATGTAACTTTACGTTTATCGAAAATTTGGTGTTGGCAGTTGTCATAAACCTAAATACAAACAATTAATTTGTGTAAAGTATAGCAGCATTGAGCTTGCGGGATGGAGCGGGGCGTCGAAGGTGCAATAGTATGGGTGTTAAGGTAATAATCATTAAAGTAATGCAATATAGTGAAGGTTTTTTTTGTGTGCTCTATATGATAAATTAGGTAACTGGTAAAATTAAGAAAAAATAAGTATATGCATTGGTAAATATTTACATTTATTTGTATTTAACGATTTTCCATTGTTTCATTAAGATCTATAAAATAGGCAAAGCGTGTGTAGAAGAACAATAGTAATTTAAAAATATTCCTTCAAAGTGAGTAACGTAAATAGGCCAATTAGCTTTATTTATTTATAATTCACCTAAAAGAAAGACAATATTTTTGATGTTCCCTTATTTTTATGATTCGCATATTTGGAAAATTGTAACAAATGCTGTGTTAAGTTTGTCTGCATTTGCCTTTGCTTAATAATAAAAGAAATATGTGAAAGTGGCCTGTTTACGTAGAATCACATCTGATTTAACTTTTAAGGTACAAAGCCCTGAAAAAATGTATTTAAACCTAGAACTAAAAATAACCTGATTGGATTACACCACTCTTTTTTACCGAAGAATACCTACACTTATGGATCGTTTTCTCCTTCTTCATCATTACTAAAGTCTTCATTTGAATCATCATCTTCATCTACATTTATAATTAATGGTTCTACAACAACATCAACTAAGTGGTCTTTTTCTCTGTAGGAGTCCTCAATTTTATTAGCGTGTCCAACGCAATTTTCCCAAACAGAATTTGGCACGTTCTGCATCGTTTCAAGGCACAAATTTAGTACATTTGTGATTTTAAACGTAGTATTCAATTTTGCCAAAATATTTTTCACATATGCCCTAATTAATTCAATTGCGTTGAATTCACAGTGTGCAACTGGCAACCATAGAAGCTTTACATTATCATTGCGCAACTCCTTTGCAATTGTATCTAAAAGATTCGTTTTTGGAAAGTGATAGTTCTTGCATAGGTCTAAAAGCATTGGTTTGGTTAATTTATTAAACGTTGTAAATCCATCGGGCAATGTTGCTTTTCGCTGGGACATCCATTCTATTATTTTTTGTTTTGTCCAGGCAGTTGTAGGATTTCGACAATTAGGATCCAACATTGTATGATATGGTGCTTGGTCAGTTACGATTACTGATTTGTCAGGTATTACGGAAAGCACTGTTCTAAACCATTCTTCGTAATGTTGTTTATTCATCTCGTTATGGTAATCCACTGACGCCGCACTTGTTTTCCCAACGAAACACTTCAGGCAGCCATCCAAAAACCCATTTTTACTACCAATATGTAAGATAATAACCCGTTGTCCTGATCCTGATGACCGTTTTATTCCACCTCTAAAGCCATTAATTTCCTGTATACCACCTCTGTATTCATCAAAATTATCCCGTTTTGTGGGATTAACTCTTTCAACCCAGCCAAACTTCCTTGAATGATTTGCACCGCACCATGTTTCATCTGTATAAAATATTTGCCAAGAATCTTCACGATATCTCTTTATGGCGTATAAGAATTCCGCTCTTCTGGCAGCAATTGTGTTTTGTTCCGTTAAAATTGGTTTATTAATTAGTTTTTTTATAGGAAAACCCAAGTTCTTTAATCCATCGGTACAAAGTCATTTCTGAAAATTCTGGTAAATAATCGACATCTTCTTTCACTTTCTGGTAAACTTCTTTTATAGAAGGAAACCGGCGCTCCAGGTAAAAATTTAATATTGTTCTCCTTATGACGCCCTGCAAAATCTCACCACATTCCAGTCGGGGCCTTCCACTTTTCCCTTTTGATGGTATAATAATACCGGAACTTTTTTCTTCCGCAGTAACACGTTTAACGGTGCTTTCACTAATACCCAGGCAATCTGCTGTTCTTTTAACCACTTGCTCAATCAAAATATTTTCCACACCGTTGTCTTTCTCTTGTTGAAAGTACGCTCTGACTTTTACGATAATATTTTTCAGTTGTTCGTTGCACTGACGAGACATTTTAACTTATTAGACTGTAGTTTGGTACCGTATTTTTGGTTCAGATTACATCAGGTATTTATATAAATTCGAACAAGATAATCTTAAAAATCGTGTGAAAACAATAATAATTTCAAATTAACATCTACCACTACAACCAAAAATTTAAATCAACAATAAGTAGATATAAACAACCACAATCAACTAAATAATATTATTTTACAAATCTTTTCAATACATAACAAATAGATTAAATTCTAAACAAATACAAAAACATGGACCTACGGACTATATACCGATAAGCGTGGCCGTTACGACGACGCCACCCGTACTGTGTTTATGTCGGTAAAGACTAACACTTTTCATCTCTGTCTTATGTCTCCTTTAATATTTATTACAATTTTTACGGAACTAAAGGTGCTTTTTTAATTTTTACAAAACTAAAGGTGCTTTTTTAATTTTGTGTAATAAAATACATTTGTATAATAATACATACGTCTCCGAGTGTAAAGATTTGTTTTAAGGTTTTAAATTGTCCACAGTACAGCTGATACAAAAACATCATTAAAAAATAAAAAATGCAATTTTAGACACATACTACCAATCTCTTGCGAAAGTATAGATATTTTTCTATCTACCTTCAAAATTGCATTTAAATAGGGAAAAAATTAACCAATATATAGACATGAGAAAATTGTTTATCAGTATTAACGCAGTAAAATCGTTGTTTTTTTCTACTTGATTATGAATAAGTTCAATATCGTTTACACTACAATAATACATTTTTTGGAAGAAATTCTTGGATAACGTCCTAACAAGCTGTAATTTTTTCAGTTTATTCTGCCCCGTGGTTTTTTTGTTATTGACCCTCAGACTGAGGGGTCAAAACTTTAGAAATGGATAGTAGTTGTCAAACTAAAGCCATCTTTTCGCGTATAAGCAGCTCTATGGGTTTACGTCATACTACTGATAAATTTATTTTCTTATATTTTTTAAGTTGGAAATTTTCATCATTTTTCATATTTCATTATACTCGTCAAGCTGTATCTTCTGAAATTTACTGCAGAGCTCTATTGATTTTTTGCAATTTCTGAGCTTATTATGTTATTTAAAGTTTTCTCGGCCGCAAACCATCGCTTACAGAGTTCAGACAGAAAAAATTTCAAAAAATAGCGGATAGATTTGGCGGAACGCGGATTTCACCATTCGACTGGGAAAGAATCAGGCAAATGCTATCAGCTGTGATATTTTTGGTTTGAGGCTAAGAATGCACCACTTCTTTCCGTTTTTAAACTGATGTTGACTTTTGAAAACGGCTCAAAATTGATTTGGTACAGTTTTGATATTACCAACTAATAAGTTATTTTTTCGCTTATAAGCCTCTTTGTCTTATCCCAAATTTTGAAATTTAGCGTTTATAGGTACAAGGGATAAACTTCACTTACCAAATTTTGACATAAGATGCTAAAAGCAACTTACGCTCGAAAAAATGACCATAATTTCACAAAACACCTAAAATATAAAGGTAACTCATATGAGAGCACATACAGGGTGTTATGAAATTCACTGCATATATTGAAACCGGTAAATCCTGGTATGAATTTAGATGGGGAAAAATTAGTCATAAATGACGCTTCGCGATAACCTAGATATCGCTCCCAAAAAAATGTTTAACCACTGCGCACCACTGGTAATAAACACATGGCCGTATAAAAAAAAGTGAGCTAGGTTGTTGTGTTGCCAAGTCTCTCAGTAATAATTCTATGCATCAAGTTTGAAGAAATAATATTTTTGTTACCTTTATTTATTTATTTATATTATTAGTGTGTATATTAGTGTTCCGTGCCATCAGCCCCCACTTAACTTGAGCACCACTTAACCCGATCTCCCGGGAGAGGACGGAATCTCATACATGGTTATCAAAAACTTACCGAGAAAGGCTGTGGTGCAGCTGATGTACATAATAAATGCAGTAGTCGTACTACAGCATTTCCCGGCAAGCTGGAAAAAAGCCCTAATCGTCCCAATTTTAAAACCGGGAAAAGACCCAGTAAAAGCTGAGTCTTATAGACCAATCACATTGCCTAGCGGATTGTCAAAAGTCACAGAGAAGGTTCTTCTTCAAAAAATCAACCATTTAGACCTGGACCGAACAGTGTGGCTTCCGGAGCGGGCATAGCACCACCTTGCTTATTGCTAAGGTGGTGCAAGATGCACTAAATAAAATAAATATTCAACAAAACACGGCGTTGTTAGCCCTGGATGTCAGAAGGGCGTTCGACACTGTTTGGTTCAACGGTCTGCTGTACAAGTTGACAACTACGCACAATTTTCCGTTGTATCTCGTAAAGTTGATTCACTCATACATCAGTGGAAGAACTTTCAAAGTGAAAGTGGATAACTCGCTTTCATCCGCTAAGCAAATACATGCGGGGGTCCGGCAGGGCACCGTCCTCTCCCCGAAACTGTTTTTTATTTATATACTTCCGACATTCCCCAGTATCCTTCAACCAACTTGGCCATGTTTGCCGATGCCGTGCTGGTCTACGCCAGCTCGTTCTACGCAGACGTCGCCAAGTCTCACATTAAATACCATCTTCAACGTCTCATCCCTTGGTATGAGAAGTGAAAGATGGAAATCAATGCCAAATGTGAGTGCTTAGTACTCACAAGGAAATACACAAATAACGTAATCCATGGTCCTATTCAGATAAACAACGCCCGGATACTTCCAGCTAAAAAGTATCTAGGCGTTGTTATTGACGAAAGACTCCGTTTTGTTGCCAACATCTCCTCCAAAAATCATTTCTTGCAATGCAAGGCCTCTACTCCATCTTATCTCCCAAGTCCTCTATCCCAACAAAACAAATTGGTAGTCTACAACCAGATTGTCAAGCCAGTCATGACTTATGCTGCGCCAGTTTGGTGCAGCATATCTGATTTGGAAATTGGAAGGTTACAGCGTTTCCAAAATGTCGCACTGAGATGTGCTACATCGGCCAGAAGCGCTACAGTGACCGGCGACGGTCACCGGCTCGCTGGCACTGTTATGCTAGGAGAGATATGTATCACATCGGAAAAGTTCTACAGAACAAAGATCAATGCCTCATCTCTTATGAGAGATCTAACGCGAGTTAGGCAAGGAGAAGCTGTGACCCACATACCATAGGCTACCAATTTATACCGAAGACTACGCTCCCAACCCCTAAAATACGTTATATGTGTGGTGAAGACATCTTCTACTTCTCCGACCAAATCCCGAAACCAACTAAATCCCAAACATCCTAGCTTAGCCTTTATACCAAACCCAAGTCCCTTAGCAAGCCCCGCCCACTTTACCTCTTCCCATACGGACATTCGATTGGTTGTCCAATTCCTATATAAAAATAACTGCTCCTAGAATTATCCCATTGCACGTTAGGAAAGCAAGTAGTTAACACTGTATGTAAATATTGTAAATATTAATTCTGAATGATTGTAATGTATATAAGGAATGGACGCGAATGAATGAACGAAAATATTGTAAATATCTAAGTATGGCTGAAATGTACATAAGAACGAATGGATAAGAATGAATGATGAGTAAATGGAAACTGTAAATTAAAACTGTAGATAGGGAAACCTGTAAATAGCACCTTCTGGATCGTCACGATCATATGTATATATGTACATAACCTAAGCTGGATTTTTCATTGTTTTTTCCAGCGATCATAAACTTTATACTATCGAAACACCAACAACGCTCTTCAAGCTCTTAGCAAATAATCCCTCACTGACTCTGTAAGCTTCTTGCGGAAAGAGTCCCTTATCCCCCTCATCTTCACATCACCGTGGCTACCAAGGGTTACCATCAGCCCCGGCCGCACTCTGGTAGTGTTGCCGCATTGGACTTCCCTTGAATGGGGGTCGTAATGTGTGTCTTGTAAACGTGTATATGTTAGACGTGTACATGTTAATTAAGTTGTAGTTAAGTGATGTTGTGACCGTATTATTAAAATAATAAATATATTTCAAAGTACTTAACCCAATCTCCGCCCATCTGCCGCGCTACCCGCAGCCGACGCCGACGGCACGAACATCGCGTATGCGCGGAACTGAGTGGGGAGCGTTTCGAGACTGAGCCAAATTAAAAATTTTGAAAAACGTGTAAGGGCAAAAGTTGTTCCTTACATCGTGAGAAATATTTTTTGTCGAAAAACTTTTTATCTAAAACCAATGGTTCAGCAGTTATAAGGAAATAAACAACTAGATTGTTTATAACAATTGATCGCGAATTGAATTTTTCAATCCTGATAATTTTTGTTCCATCAACACCTACTTCTCAATGTTCGTGATTTTTTTTTCAGATTTTCCTGAACGATCCTTTTAGTGATAAGGGGGTGATGACAGCAATTTAAGCGTTTTTCCCGAAGTGTTAAAAAAATGAATACAAATATACATCATATATATTTTTGAATTCGTACTTCAATAAGCTTTCATTTGGCACCCTACGCCCTACACGATGCCCTTAGAAGTTTTTTTTCCATTTCCCAATTTACCCCCTGAAATTAACCCACAGAATCAAAATTTAACTTTTTATACTTCACGTCTATAATTCGGCCACCACACTCTATCTCTGTGCCAAATTTCAAATTTTTACGTCGAATAGTTTCAGAAAAAATCGCCTGTGACAGACACACGGACGGACACCGAAGTGATTCCATAAGTGTTCCGTTTCACGGAACACTAAAAAGGATAGTATTCTTAACCACGAGACTGGTTCGTCCGCCGGTGAACTTTTGGTGATAAGAGTGGGGACAGCAATTTTTAAGCGTTTTTCCCGAAAAATGTTAAAAAAGTTAATAAAAAATACATCATATATATTGTTGAATTTGTATTTCAATAAGCTTTCATTTGGCACCCTACTGAAATTAACCCCATGAATCAAAATTCAACTTTTTATACGTCACGTCTATAATTGGGCCACCACACTCTATCTCTGTGCCAAATTTCAAATTTTTACGTCGAATAGTTTCAGAGAAAATCGCCTGTGACAGGCACACGGACGGACACCGAAGTGATTTCATAAGTGTTCCGTTTCACGGAACACTAAAAAGTATAGTATTCTTAACCACGAGACGGGTTCGTCCGCCGGTGAATTCTAATCAACACAACTGTATCTATGCAACACAATACCTGGATCAGGGGCGAAGCAGCAGCCGAAGTCCATTCTTGGTCTGTTTCGTACGGGTAGCACCAGTCTTAGCGTCTTGCTAAATATGCTATTTGTTTGTGCCAGTATCATCCTGGTAATACAGCTAACGAAAGGCGCGTCGAATGCACAAATCTCATTTTGGTGTGGTGAAAAACTGTGTACGCAGAATTTTCACGTAAACATAATACAGTGCTCCACAACTGATAAGGATCACATCTATTTGTTGCGATTTTTCAAGTTGTATTGTTTCAATTGTATTAATTTGGTTTTCTGGTAGTGAATTGTTTTTTTTTTATGAAATATGAACCAAACGGATACAAAAAGTCAACAAGGCAAAAAATGTGAATTTATTGAAATAACGTAACATAAATTTTATTCTTTATATTTTTAATCCAAAAATTGTGATCAAAAAATTTACAAAAAACACTAAAATCTCGTCGGCCCACCCCGAGCCCGAATCAGGCTTTGAACTCTAGCAGGCATACTCTAAATAAATTTGTCCAAATTTCCGTGACAACTTCACCTAACTGTTCTACCGTTTCTAGAGGCTACTCTAAGGTGTTCAATTGCTTCGACATTTGGGTCCAGACATGTTCTATGCAGTTCATGTCTCGTGACCGGGCTGGCCACTCCATTCTATCAATACCGTGAAATTCTAAGCTTTCGGTTACAATGCGTGCTCGGTGGGGGCGCGCATTGTCATCATGTCATCAACAAAAATGAAATTCCCGCCGATTGCACCCGCAAATGGAACAATAAGTGGTTCAATAACGATATCTCTGAGCGGTCATTGTGTTACCGATTAAAACCACCAAGTCAGTGCAGCCGTTCAAATAAATTCCACCCCAAACGCAGATAGAGCCTCCACCAAAAGCAGTGATCGGAGCCCTGAAATGTTCATTATATCTCTGAACTCGTTCTTTCCATACCTAAACACGTCCATCGGAATTATACAGACGGAATCTGGGCTCATCCGTGAATAAACAATTTCTCCATTCATTGATTGTCTAGTTGCGGTGTTCCTTGACCCATTGCCGTCCCGCTACCCTATGCTACCTAGTTAACTGTGGATGTTCTTGTAACTGTTTGGTTGGAAATGTTTGTGCCAGTGGAGTTAGGCAGTAACCTATTAATGTGAGAAGCAGGATAGGTTGGGTTCTGCGTTGCAGTTATTCGCAAGTACCGGTCGTCGGCAGGAGTTGTACTGCGTTGTCGCCCTCCGCCATGAACATATGACGCTGTATCATTCGTCACAGAGTGGTTGTATGTACAGGGTGGTCCACATAAGATGACCCACTATCTGATCTCAGAATCTGTAAGAGCTACAAAAATAGTTAACGACAAAAGTTTCTTGTCTTGACTCTAATTTTTTAGGTATTTAGTTTTTACGTATACAGGGTGTTTAGTTTTTCCTGGCCAAGTACCAATTTTCTTATTTTAAATAGAACACCCTATATATTTTTACATATTCGGATTTTGCGGTTGATTTTCCATTTCCATTTCCAGTAGTTTTCGAGATATTTTAATTTTTAAAATTTTTACAGCGAAATCGGTCATTTGAAAAATATCATGTATTTATGTTTAATATTGCTCAATTTCTAAAATAATTTAAGATTAGCTTCCCTATTAGATACTCGGTTCTTTTTTCTAAACTAAACCAAAAGCGGCATACAGGGTGTTAAATATATTAGTCCAAATTTGTCAATTTTTAAACATCAATATCTCAACTTTTTGAAATGGAACACCCTATATATAAATGTTTTATATAAAGCAGCATTTAATTCCAAATCACTTGACTATAATATATCCTATACCTAAAATCAACTGCTTTGTAGATATAATAATAAAGCTTGTAACTTTTTTTATTACTATTATTAATAATTCGCAAAAATTATTTAAAAGATTACTATTATTAAGATACTTTATCTACTCCTATTAAATTATATATTAATTCAACTACTTTTGAACAATTAATAGTATCTATAAACAAACAACATGAGTTATAATAACTCACTGCTATAACTCACTATAATAAATCGGAAAAGATTTACGAACCGAATATCAAGGTGGCTCTGTACAAGCCGATTGGCCGAAAGGAAACAGTCCATTATATTGTTATTGAGGGAAGTAATGTCACTCGAATAATTTTGACGTTTTCAAATTAAGAATACCTAATTATTGTAAATTTTGTGCTAAAAAAGATGAATTCAGATAGTGAAGATGAATTATTATGTACACCTCCAGAAATAAGACAAGTAGCTAATGTAACCATACAGAATTTATTGCCAGAAAAATCCAAAAACAAATATAATGTTGTTTGTTTGCTTTATTATCTAGGTAGGTAACTATCAAGATTTGTGAATAAAGTTCTTTCTCTGTACTTGTATCTTAGTATTTATTGTTATAGTCGTAGATAAAGTATAGTATTCAACTTGCGGTAATGGTCATAACTCATTTGATGAATTACAGCACTCGCCTGCGGCTCGTGCTGCAAACTTCATCTGCGTGAGTTATGACCTACATTACCGCTCGTTAAATAATATACTATAGTTCGTACAAATTAAAAACCGTTGCACGTCATCAAACACGTGTTTAAGTTTTAGAGGACACTGTTGCCAGATTGTTATAAATTTATCGAATATTGAGAAATAATTTACCTAGCACATGGATGGATTTTTTTTGAATTATTTACTCATTTATTTTTTGTTAAATGACTTATCTTTTAACATTAAAAAAATGTAGAATAATTTAAAAAGTTTATATCGTTGTAAAAGACATTGATTAGTGTATAAATATGCAAGCACAAAAAAGAGTACGAAAAATGATATGTAAAACTGGTCACAGACGCAAGGACATGTAGGCGTGCATCAACGCACGTTCATCAATGCCCGTGTGTAAGTATGAAATGACAAACTTTTTTTATCGTGCGTGCCACATTCACACGATACACGGGCGTTGATGCAAGCGCTTTGATGCACTCATACATCTCTCTCTGTCTATGGCCAGCTTAAGTAAAGATATCTTTTAATGGGAGAAAAATATGGTAGGAAAAAAGTACACTGAATTTTATTAATTTTTTAAAATATATTAAAGAATAAAAAACTTTTTCACAAGCACCATTCAGTTTTTTTATGTTCTGACAAGACCGAAGTCTAAGTACTATGTACCGTGGGTGTACTGGGGAATTCCCACTCACACATCCAGAGGTGGAAACATCCGTACGGACTTCACCAGCCCTTTAAGAGGATGTGTGGGGTGGTACCACCTCGGTCGACGAGGAAATCCTCTACCACCTTCCTAACACATGTACAAATATTGTAGTGCAGTTCTTTGTACTGTCGCACAATTGTCTTGTCAGGGATGCCTGGTACGCTAGGTACCGATTGGACAAAAGACGGTCTGTCTTTGTCATGGGTGGACTCACCACCTTGTTACCCCGCTAGCCAGAGATTGCTAGCGATCCACCAAGGAAGAGGTGACGATAATATGTAAAATTCAAAAAAGAATGTTTTTCCAGAAGGTGTCTCCAGGATGGGACAAAGCCCGGAGTGTCCCGGAGACCTTCTATGAAGTGAGAAAGCTGGCACGGGCATGTCCAGCAATTTTTTTTAAATTTGGGTAGTCGTGACTACCCAAAACTGAGATTTTGCATGGTGGGCAAATTTTGCTTTCTGTCTTTGTCAGTTGTTGGAATTTACTTTTATCAAGGAAAGTCTTGTTTTTGTAACGTCATGTCTCCGAGCCCCCTAAATCTAACTATGTACATGCATTGTATTAGGGCTAAAACTTTCTTAGTTCTGTGGCCGTAACAAGAGCCGCTACATGATAAGGTACTTTCCTAAAGTAAATATTTCAACCTAAAGATGCAATGGTATGGGTAGAGACGTAAAACTCAGTGTCCATATTGTTCTGCTAAGTTATTTACTAAATATCTTCGTGCTGGTTTATTTCTAAAAAAACATCTAGTTAGCAAATATGTTAACATAATAAATTGTATGTGATACTTACTGTGCTACAGTTCTTAAAAGCTCGCTTTTCAGCATCGGGGCTGCACATTCTATGTTATTATTTGTTAACCAGTCTTGAATGGCAGCTTTGGTCCATGAGCCGTTTGGTATTTTGGTTAATAACATGCTATGATAAGGGGCATTGTCAATAATAATTAAAGACGGTTCAGTCAATTTCTTTAATAATTGATTTTCAAACCATTTCATGAAATTTTGTTGGTTCATTTCACCATGCCAATCCGCAAGTTGGGTTTTTGAGGAAAATATAAGCTCTACACCCTCGATAAATCCATCTTCATTGCCAGCATAAAGTACGAATGTATCTAAAATAATTCTGATTAAAAACATTTTCATACTACACTACATTTTCACTACTACTATACTACATTTTCATCTATGACTTGTGTGAACACTATTTTTGTGTATTGACATAAATAAAGATATTGAAATATTGAAAATATTGAAATACATTTGCGTAACTAACCTTTTACCATCAACTTTAGTAGTTTTTACACTTTCTTATTAATATCTTGCCATGAATGATCTATGGTACCATTGTGAAAAATTCAGGTTTCATCTAAGAAAACAAACTTGTACACAGCTTCTTCTCTTTCGTTGATATGAGATCAGTAGAAACATTCAAGTTTAGGGCTGCTGCTACACGCTAAAACAATATATTTGACGGTAATTTTTCCTAAATTTTTTATCATTATATACGTATAATATTAAAATTACCTCTCTAACAGTTAAGGGTAGCAATGGGCCATTATTGTCTCGTTCTTATTCAAAATAGCGTATCACAGATGCTACTAACTGTTGGCAACGGTTGTTTAACTGCTTCGGCATTTCGCAAACAGGACTCTGACAACTATAACACTAAGATTGTTCTAAAAGAACAGTTTTTAAACGAAAGATAAAAGTTTAAAGCTCCAAAAAGACACAAAACAAATAAAACCAATGTGAAGCTCCGATAAACTGTCAACCTCAGCTGTCAACACACTAGAAATGTCAAGAAATTAAATGGAGCAATGCGGCAATGTCGCATATGCTTCCAACTGCCTAACAACGAATATCAGGCGCGAAATTTAAAATTCAATAAAACACTCCATTACAGTTTTCGTTTTATAATAATTATGCGGTGGTATGACTGCGCTCATTTAATAGCGTCATCGGTGACGTGCATCGGTTTTTATTTTGTATGACCTATATTATTGTATTCTATCTAATTCATATTTTCAAAAAAATCTTAAAATTCTGATTCCCTTATAAAAATACCTTTTATTTTAATATTTACTCAATATATTAAAATTTGTCATAACTCTGCATTACTGGCTACTTTGTACTAATATGGTATATAAAAGGCTATGGCGAGAAACAAAATTCAAAAATAAGAAAATTGTATTCATATAAATGTCATTTAAATAAATTTGTTTGCAAAAATCCTTATTTACACTACTGAAGAACGTTTAAATTTATACGAATGTTTTATCAGAAACCAAAAAAGTTCAGCTTTAACGTTGAGAGAATATCGTCTTCTATATCCTTTACGAAGAGTTCAAAAAAAAATATTTTCAAGGATTGTGCGCGACCTTCAACATGGTGTAGTTCGAAAAATAAAAAGAAATCGGTCGAAAATTGTACTGACTGAGGAAAAACAATTATTAGAAGTCCTATTATACTACTAAGAAAATGAAGAAAATTCAGAGAGAGATGCGGAAAGGGATATCCGGAATATCAGTAAAACCAGTATTCATCGGGCACTATATATATATATATATATATATATATATATATATATATATATATATATATATATATATATATATATATATATATATATATATATATATATATATATACAGGGTGTTTCATTAAGGGTGATGAGGTACCATATCTCAGGAATTGATACTCCAGGAGCTTTGGAAAAAAAATTCCAAGAAGGAAAGTGGCCAAGAGAAATTGCTGGAAATAATTTTTAAGTTCCTAACTCTGCCGCTAGGGGGCGTAATTGCTGTGGTCATGTAAAAAAAGACATTTTTCCGGAAAATATCCCTATAAAAGCTATCAAAAAAATATTACACTGATAATTCTACTAGAATTCTACATCTTTGTGGTTTAACACTTTTTGCTGTAAGATGTAAAATTAGGGCGGAAGAGGAGGGGGAAAGTCTACTGATAAAAGTGTCCATAACTTTGGTTTGACTCAACCGAATTTGATGAACTTGGTCTCGTTTAAGAAAGGAAGCCTTGCTAATTTAAACAAAATAATGGCTGTGTTACATTGAGTTTCGCGGCACTCGCTAGATGGCGTTATTTGAGAAACTCTTTGTTTTTCCAATTTTTCTCCAAAATTTTAAATGGAATGACATAGTTATTATATC